>QEPC01003806.1:141440-152080 GCA_003113815.1 Sphenodon punctatus | reverse complement strand
CCCCCCATGCTCCCAACTCACCACCCCTAGTGACCCCCAACTCACCAGCTACCAGGGATCCCCCATCTCACCATCCCCCCAAACCCCCAACTCACCACCCACCAGTGACCCCCAACTCACTACCCCCCAATGACCCTCCCAACTCACCAGCCCCCACAGTAACCCCCACTCACCAGCCCTCCACAGTGACCCTCCCAACTCACCAGCTTCTCCCCCAGTGACATCCTCCTCACTAATTCTCCCCCACAGAGACCTGCCCCAACTCACGACAGTCCCCTCAGCAACCCTCTACCAAACCAGTCCCTCTCCTAGAGACCCCCTCCCCTTCTCACCAGTCTCCCCAAGGCAATCCCTCCACCACATGGGGGGGTGAAAGGAAGAGGCTCCACTCCTACTCTTCTTCCCCACTGAGGAAAGAAACACCAATGCATCAGCCCCCGCCCTATCCAAGCCTCCCTCTGTGACCTCGGGAGCAGGACCACTCAGTGTGCATGGACTTTGGTCCTCTCTCCGTCAAACAGCTTCCAAACCGTCACCAAGGGCAGCCCCACATAGAGCGCGTTGTAGTAGTCTATCCTCAAGGTTACAAAGGCATGAATGATTGTGGCCAGATCCAAATCTGATAGAAAAGGCCGCAGCCTCCTCACCAGATGGAGTGGGTGAAAAGTGCTCCTGGCCACCACATCGGACATTAAAGGTGCAGCAAGTGGGTCCAGCTGTAAACCTGAGTGACCAAAAGTGTCATGGGGAGTTATGAATCCAGCAATGGGAGATGGCTCATCAAGGATAGGTGTTTCTAAGCCCCCCACCCCACCCCCATCACAGGGGCCAGCCAATCATAACTTCAGTCTTGTCTGGACTCCGCTTCCATCGACTCTCCCTCATCCAGTCCCCAATGGCAGCCAGGCACTGGGTAAGCACCGAGACTGCAAGACTTGGGTCAGATGAAAGACAGAGGCAGAGCCGAGTGTCATCAGCGTATTGATGACTCCTTTTCAAATCTCCATCCAATCTTGTCCAGCAGCCCATTGAACAGGAGGGTGGACGACGAGATGGAAGCTTGCGGGACACCACAGGGGAGACCATGGGAAGACAAACAACAGCCCATCCCCAACCTGTCAGATCTCCCAGAACAAGCAGAACCACTAGACAGCCGTCCCACGGACATCTGCCAGGTCACGCCCTCACCTCAAACCCACCTCATGAGCAGCTGTATCGAAGACTGCTGAAAGGAACGGAGAGATTTTGGAATAAAAGATGTCCACAATGTTCTAGAGAAAAGGTGGCGAGATCTGTGGTGCACGTGATTTATTTGATCAGTCATGATCTACCCACAACCCCTTCCACTGGCTCGGTGCTGCAGGTGCTCTGAACCCCTCTAAAGCACCTCAATAACTGGTCTCAGAAGTAGAGAGGAGCCCTCCGGGGACATAGATAATGAGGGAACGGGCCCTGGGGCAGAAGATAGAATGAGGGCTCCCCGCAGTAGCAAAAGCATTTACAAGTGTGGACTGCCAGATATGCCATTTTTTCCAGGACATGTATGAAAAATTCATGTTGTAGGGCCTGTATAAGGTGCCAATGCAGGCCCTGCAACCTGTATTTTTCATACTTGTCCTGGTAAAATTGGCATATCTGGCAACCCATCCCTATGCAACGCCATCACCCATACCTATCGAGCGATGGCCTTGCAAAACTACTGGCAGCCTCTCTTTCTTCCAGCTGGTGCTGATTGAAGCCTGGAGTGGCAGGGCTTAACCCGGCTCATTATGCAGGGAAGGGCAAATTGTGTGTGCACGCACGGAGGGGGTGCCTGATTAACTGGGCAAGGGCTGTAAAGGGGTAGCAATCTTGTTAGCGCTGGAGAGCACCTCCGGAGTAATCGGTTCCAAATTGAGGCAGATTAAGCGAATGATATGCAAGTGGGTTAAATGCTCCTTCCATTAATTAAATTAATGAGCCACGCTGCTATTTAAACTGCAGGCTGCTGTTTCTACCCACTGGAAGGGAAACAGCTGGGGCCCCTTGCCCTGCAGGGAGAGGGAAATCAGGCAAGGCTTTCAGGAGAGGAATCGTGTAGGCCGGGAAATGGGCTGTGACAGCTTTGGGGGTGCAAGTTAAAAAATTGTCCCACCTGTACTTTTTACTGAGTGAGAAGCATGGCTGTTCCCACAGCATGAAGCAGCAACTGGGAATCCTGCTGCCGTCACGTTACAGCAATTGGGGAGAGGAGAGCTGCTCAGGCTGAGGGGACACAGCCTACTGAACCAGGACCCATATAATGTAATTAGAGAGCCACCCTTTGTGGAGGTGGCTCCTTCAAAAGAGTGCGAGAGAAAGAAAATAAAACTCTGGAAGCGTGACCTCCACCACCAGCTCAGTACGCTCTTTAGTCCCATGCCAATGTCAGGGCTGGCCTCCCTCCCCATCACAGCTGTTACAGGAGGGAAGAAGTGGACAGTGATTTATCAATAGGTGGGCATTTGGGGGACCCTATTAGGGTTGCCACTAGGGATGGGACTCTTCGTATTGCCTAGAACCAAGAGCGGCTGACAAGGGCACTTTTGGTTTTAATCTGATACCGATAATTCTTGGTATTGGCAATATCGGTTCTTTTGCATTGCTTTTTTCCCTCCAATTTTTAACATAGCAGTTTTCCCCATTTAAGTCACTGGTGAAAGACACAATGTTAAAAATCCGATATCTATAAATATGATAGAACCGATGAGAGAACCAATAACTGATAAAACCAAGAACTGAGATTCTGGCTGAAGTCTCATCCCTAGTTGCCACGTATGCAAATGTTTAAGGAACCGTTATGAAAAATACATGTTGCAGGCCTTGCACTGGCATCTTAGGTGCCAATACAGGGCCTACAACATGAATTTTTTATAACTGTTCCTTAAACATTTGCACAAGTTGCAACCCTCATCCCAACCCCATCCACCTGACTCCTTGGGTCCTGGGAGCTGCCCCGGGGGCAGGGGAAAGGAGTGGCAGAGGGAGAAGAAGCACACGTGTCCCTGTCCTTGCTGGAATGCAAAACTCTTTAAGAAATTATCCCCCCAAAGCAATCCCCTCATGAAAGATTCCTGCCAAACTGAAAATTATCAGCTTCGTTTTTGAATTATTTTTCCCCCAAGTTCTTGTTAAAATGCACGCACACAAGTTTTCACGTGCGCATGAGAGCTCACCCATACACTCATGCGTGCGCACTCACATGCATACTTACATACCAATCCCACCCCCCAAAATGAGTATTTTCCAGCTTCCTGAAATAGAGATGTTAAATGGACTTTTTCTCATGTCATTTTTCTCCCCATCAAGCCCTCTTCTGTCTTTAGAAAACAATGTAGAGTATTCGGGTCCAGTCTTACACATGGCACTGAGGAAAGCTATCCGTCCTCCCGTTTGAGGAGATATTTCTTATTTCAGGACACCCCACTTTTATTGAGCCCTACAGAGCTGACACCCCACAGCTCCATAGAACAGACTAGAGCTCCACAGGCCTCAACAGCCGGATGACCAGACATCTTCACAGAGCCCTAGAGAGCAGACATGCAACCAGCTCCGTTCCATAGAACAGATGGACCTCACAGCCCCACAGATCAGACCTCCCCAAAGCTCCCCATTTCTATCCAAAATGTGGCTCTGGGGCCTGATCTATCCCAAGACTTAAGCACTTGTTTAGCTGAAGGTGCTCCCATTCCCAGCCTGTGCCCAGATTCCTCTCCTCAGCTTTCGTTTGAAAACAGGCCAGCTCCCCTCTGCCAAGCGAAGAGGCGGGGGGGGAACCCGACCTTTGCTGCAGGCAGATCCTCCCAAGAGCTGTACAAACAAATGGAAAATTCAGGTGGAAAAGTGGCATCCCAGCTGCATTGGACGCCTTCCTCCCTACACGGACGAGTCTGGACGATTACGCTTACAGCAGTCTTGGAGAGCTACACTCAGCAAAGTTTGGTTGTCCCCAACAGGCCAACTCCGTGTGTGTCTGGGACAAAGGGCTGCTTAGATTACACTGGATGAATACTGTAGCGCTCACTTTACCGTCAAAACCAACTCTGGGTCTGGCCAGCTCAAAAGCAAACAGCTCTGCTGCACGTACTAACACCCCACTCCCGTCCCCCTGCTGCAGCCAGCTTACTCACTACAACCGTGGTGGGGGCCTGACCTGGCTCCTCCTGCCAAGTGAGAGGCCTTCAAAGAAACCCCCCTTTCAGTCATGAGCAGAACTGAGTAGTGCTGCGAACCATCTGGAAAGAATAAGTGTGGAGCCCCAAAACACGCCCCACCCCAAGTCACAGGGGAAGAAGCCCCTACAGCAGACACATCCTGAGCACACCCCTTAAGCTCCCCCACCTTCAATCTGATCCACAGAGTTTGCACTAATTTACCCAGAAGGCCTGCAGGAGGAAAGACTCCCTAGCCTATCCGGGTTAAGGTATTTTGTTTGCCCTTAAATGAAAGCCATTCTCAAATTGCAGTCGTTGACAGCTGTGACGTGGCTAAAACACACTGCCCCACATTAAACACCAGGGTTTTTACTGTTCAGTCTGACTAGAATACGATTATAAAAACCTTCAAACACACCAGCACAATGGTCTCTGCTAAAATGAGATTAAAGAGCAGAACCTCCCTCACACAACCCCCTTGCAAAATAGCCACTTCTTCCTTCATCTATGGTTGCCTTCCCCATAGCAATGCATTCACATGGGCAGGCTGCTGTATTTCAACCATCTACCCCTTGCATTAAGTGGCAGAAAACAAGGGATTATGGCCTTCTGCCTGTTGTGTGAACGAGCCCCAAGGGGGTTGCTGGTGTTCACCTGGTGCTTTACACACACACATACCCTCCCCAACCTGGGCCTGGCAGCACTAGCGCCTGCTGGTTTCCAAATGCCACAGGCACAACTGCAATCAACAGTCAGCTGGATGGTTCCCTAGCAATATCAACAGCAGGCCAGGAGGACCAGCTGGGGAGCTTACAGCCGGAGCAGATGTCCCTGTCACTCTTAGGGGCCAGGTCAGAGCTCCTTCCCACTCCCAGAGTCGAGCAGTACACTTGTGCAGGCTGAGAGCCAGGTAAGGAGGGAGATCTAGAAGCTAGGCCAGATGTAGTAGCCCAATCCCCTCCGGGGGGCAGAACACACAGACTCAACAAGGTGCACAACAGGGAAGGGTAGGAGTTGGGGTCACTGCCAAGCTTTGTGTGTAGATTGATTAAGAGCAGCAGAGCCCTCTGAACAGGGGTTGCACATTGTGGGGACACCCACCGCTCAGTCCCAGCATGCATCTGGCTCATCAGCCATTGGGAGCATCAAAGCAGCACCCTGCAGTCACCCTGACTGGGGCTGAGAGGAGGCCCCTTAGTACAAGGGCTCGGGGGTGGCACTAGCTCTGCAGCCAGACCGGGCCATGCACTGCAGGGTGGCCCTGCTCCCTGCCAATCCAATCAATGGGAACAGGAATCCCAGCAACAACCCCCAGCTTTGCCTGTTAAGAGGTCTCCCATGGAAGCTCCCTGTGATCCAGGCCCAGTGTCCCTGGAAACTTCAAGAGCTGCCCAAGGTGCAGTATTCAGACCCCAGTCCCTGCTGTTAGAAATTCACCCGCACCACAACCAGTCCCTGTTGGGGAGGCTCAGGGAAAAGGCTCCACCAGAACCATCCCAAGAAGCAGCACAGGCAGAGCACGGTAGTGTCACCCCTCCCCCCTGCCTATGGAATGGGAAGGGGGAGGGTGTCACTGAGAAGGCAGCAGCGTTATTGGTGCCAGAGTGGGGCTCCTAAGGAGCAGCGCCAGAGCAGGCTCCCCAATATCCAGCCCCCCGGAATGTCCCTGAGCTCAGCATCCCACCTGTGGGATGCTACCCACCCCACCTCCTCTGCTAGCCCAACCCTGGCTCAGGAGAACATCCCACACAGAGGGGACCGTCTGGTTAGACACAGACACAGCAGGCGTATGCGCTCCCTTAAACAGTAATTTATTCACTGGACGGATCAGGTTCAAGGCAGGGATCCACTCTGCCTGCAACAGAACAGTCAAGACACGCTGGGCTAGACATGGGGGGAGCACGTGACAGGGGCGGGAAGGCAACTCCTTTACATGGCGAAGAGGATGAGGAATGCCACCATCAGGCAGAAGAGCCCCATGGCCTCGGAGAGCGCAAATCCCAGGATGGCGTAAGAGAACAGCTGCTGCTTCAGGGAGGGGTTCCTGCAGGAGGAGAGCAGAGTGCTGTAGGTGAAGGCGGTTCGATTGCTGTCCTTGCCTCTCCCAGCAGATGGCGCTGTAGGGAGCTGGGTAGGGCAATGGCTGTGGAGGGAGCTCTGGCTACTCCAGTCCCAGCATGGGGTGCTGTAGGGAACAAGGTGGGGGTGCTAGTTGTGTGTGGAGGGAGGGAGAGAATCTCCTGGATACTCATCCAAGCAGGGGACGCTTTAGTGGATGGCGGTGTTGGCTGTGGGGCCCATAGGGTTACCATATCTCCCCTTTAAAAGAGGGCGCTTATGAAAAATACATGATGCAGGGCTTCATTGGTTCCAGTGCAGTCCTGCACCATGTATTTTTCATAAGTGACCTCTTTTAAAGGCAGCCTCTCACTTAGCAAGCGGAGTTAGGTTAGGTCCCCGCCAGGGTTGCAGTGAGTAATCCTGCTGCAGCAAGGGAACAGGAGTGAGGTGTTAGTACATGAAGCACAGCTGTTTGCTTTTGAGTTGGCCAGACCCAGAGTTGGTTTTAAAGGGGTGATATGGTAACCCTATGTGGGTAGAGTTCCTGGCTACTCCAGTCCCAGTAGGGGGCGCTGTACGGAGCAGGGTGAGGGCGCTGGCTGTGGGGGGAGCTCCCAGCTACTCCCATCTCAGCAGGGGGTGTTGTAGGAAGCAAGGTGAGGGCGCTGGCTGTGGGGGGAGCTCCCAGCTACTCCAGTCCCAGCAGGAGGCGCTGTAGGCAACAGGGTGGGCCTGGTGGGGGGCGCTGTATGGACCTGGCAGGACCTCCAGAGGGGTCTAGTGCAGCTGCAATTCTGGCCTCCAGGAATCCAACGCTCTGACTCACTGCAGCACTGGGAAGTTCCAGGATTGGAAAGGGGGAGGGGGGCGGGGGTTGTTCCAGATGCTGCCCGCCCCCCGCCCCCCCCGGGGCTTGGACCTCTCACTTACCTGGCATAGCCAATAATAAGGCTGCCAAATACGGTACCGATGCCGGCTCCGGAGCCTGCCACCCCGACGGTGGCTGCCCCAGCCCCTATGAACTTGGCAGCCGTGTCGACGTCCCTGGAGACTGCACTGGTTTGGAGCTCCCGGTGCAGCATGGGGAACAGTGCGTTTGGAGCAGCTAGGGGGCTGCCGGGCTGGGAGGGGGGAGAAGAGATGGAAATGAGGCCTTGCTCCCCTAGCACTAATGCAATCTCTGTGCACGCTCCCGCCCCCCCCTCCAACCTGCCAACGAGCACCTTCCCGCTGCGTTACCTCATGCGTACCAGCCTTCGGCCTGTTCAGTGTGGAGGCGGGCCTGCCCAGCAGCCGCGAGCTGCTCCTCACCACCTGTGGGCAGACAGAGCAGCCGTCATGCTGGGACACGAACACAGTGGAAAACCCTGCAGGGAGCAGCAGCCTTGCAATGAGGGAGAGCTCCCCGACTGGTAGCCTGGGGTGGCCTCTTACAGAGTCACTGTCTCCTCTCAAACCATGCTGGGAAGATGCCGATGGCCTGATCCACACTCAGCTCCAAGTCTCACAGTGGGAGTGTAGCATGGACAGCACTGGAGAGCTCTATGTCCTTCCCTGTGCCAAACTCTAGAGCTGCCAGGCCCAACCCTTTATGGTGCCCTGCTGGGTTCATTTTCAGGCTGCCCTGCATTTCCAGTGGCTCAGACCAGGCTAAAGAGATTCTCCAGGTGGGGTTGCTCCGTGCTGCCGAAAGCTGGGATCAGACACAAGGGAACGGGAGTGCAAGACACAGGGGTCAAGGGGTGCATGGAAGATGCTGGAGGCGGCATACAGACCCTCTCCCTACTGGAGGCCTGGCTGCATCTCCTGCACAGCCTTCCCTGGAGGCTAGTGGGCACCCACAGTTACACACCTGCCCTGATACCCCAGGGCAACAGCTCGGGTTATCCTCTACACCTGCAAGGTCTGGGTAGACACAGAGCAGACAGTCTGGACCCAAACGAGGGTCAGGGGATACTGGCCATGGTTCGCAGGAGACTTGCAGTTCTGCGCAACCCCTGCAAGACCGGGCCGTATCCACAGCCTCGCCTGCTGGCTGGCCAGGCTCCACCAAGCCACAGGTTGCAACCAAAGCCCCCGCGAGCACCCTGGACCGCACTCCAGCTCGGGAGGTGAGGTTTGCAGTACCCCAAGGAGAGGAAGGGGACGCTGCTACCCTGGCGGGGCTGCTTTAACTCTTACACTGGGCCGGTCAGCACATGCACAGCAGCACCGCTACTACAGGGCCCAGGAGGATGCCCCATGGCAGAGCTCAAAGGAAGAGCATACTGGGTGCCAATCCTGCCGCCCTCGTGCCCTGACGCTGCAGCTAGCTGGCTGGCTACCTCTCCTGCCCCATGCTCTGTGTGGCTCTGCATGGGGCCTCACCAGACTTCTAGCTACGACACAATGACCCTGTCCACGTCAGCCCAGCCGCCCCTAATCCGGATTCAGAGGAGACAGCAACTCCTGAAGCTTGGTCAGTAGGGGGCACCATTACCCTCATGTGAACCAACCATCTGAAAACAGGCCCCCCAGACTCGGGAGCATTATTCCTAGCTGCATCCTGGCTGAGCAGATGCAAGGGGCTCTGGAGCCTCCATACCTCCATTTCCCTGCCTGTGGCAATTGCCCACAAGGCTGAGCGGAGCAGCTCTTGTGCTCCCAGGGACTCAGGCTTTGGAAGCCAAGCACTACACCAGAGCTCATCGGCAAGACGGACAAGGCCCACCTTGGCTACTCACTAGGGAAGGAGTGGCGACAAATTTGACACAGGCATACATGATCAGGGACGGTGAGGGCGGCCACAGGCACACGGGCTGTAAGATAACCAAAGACGGATGTTAGGAGCTGCTTCTATTGCTGGCTGCAACTGAGACCCACTGCAGCTGTGCGACCACCAGGAGAGTGAGGGGGGGTAGTGATCAGGAAGCACACACACAGGTAGGATTGTAAACAAAGGCACTGCGTGGGGGGGTGGGGGAACAGGCGCAGAAGGGGGCAAGAGATCCTTGGGCGACAGCACATGCAAATGCTAGGGGAGGGAACACCAGGCTCTGCCCTAGGGTTACCACCTAAGCAAATTTTTAAAGAAACACTTAGGGAAAAATACATGTTGCAGGGCCCACACTGGCACGAAAGGCAGTCAGGGCAGAGTAGGATTGCCTTAGACACCAATGTGAGCCCCACAACATGTATTTTTCAAAAGCATTCCTTAAAAAAATTGTTTAAGGGGCAACCCTACTCTGCCCTGATCTTCTGGTGGATTCACAGCCCTGTTTCTCCCCCACCCGTCTCAGTTAGGATGGCTCTGGGGCAGAGGCTCTCGCTGTGCGTGTGTGCGCACGCGCGCATGTGCCCAGTGTAGCCTCTAGGCAACAACTGCACCATTACGTTTTGCAGGTCCCCATTGTCCAGATGGGAAAGAGCCCCCCAAAAAGGGTCTCTACTGCCCAACCCAGGGTGGGGTCGTGCATTACTGGGGAAGGGGAGGCAGGATAGGAGCTGCTGGGACAGGAGCCCCACTGGAGTCTGGGCCACTTTGGCATGAAGCACAGAGAGTGTGCACAGGCCGGGAGGTGGGGGTGGTTCAGAGAGACTGTCACAGAAGGAGGCACCAGTCAAGGAAGGGGAGGGGGCTGGGGTGTCAGAGACTAAATGGGGCATGTGCTACAGTGAGACAGGGCCAAGGCGGGCTGGGAAGGAGGAGCTGCATCCCACCCCCGCTGTCTGCCCAGAAACAAGTGCACCCCCTCCCCCCGCAGTGAACCCCAAGCTCCACCCCCCGCCACCCTTAACCCCAAGCTCCACCCCGTCCCCCCCCCTGTTGACCGTCCCAGTGAACCCCAACCCCCCGGCAGCCCCACTGAGCCCCTGCCCCGCGAGTGCAGACAGAGAAGATGGGGAGGCGGGTGGGAGGATGCAGGGGCCCAGCCCTACCTGCTGCTCCGGAAAACTGAGAGAAGAACCCAACACGCATGCGCCACCGGAAAACACCCCTGCTCGGAAGTTATATAGCGAAGAGACTATGGAGCAGCGAGTTCTGCACAGCGACCCCTGCCCGGCCGGGGGCGGTACTGCAGGGGGAGGGGCGGCCCCTAGTGCCCCCAGGGCGGTAGTGCCGGGGGGGGCATTCTCCGAGTGCTCTTGGGTGGTACTGCACAGGGCATGCAGAATTTGCTTTTCAGAATGATATTCTGGCATAAAAATTCCCCAGCCCCTCAGCAGGGCTTTTGTATTGACTCCTGAAAAGAGGGGATGCATCTGTAATAGCACCAACAAACTCTCTCCTCTCAGTGCCTAAAATCAGAGAAAGGAGAAATTGGCCACATATGCAAGCACCTCTTTCCCCCTGTCTGCAACTGCCCCGCAGCACCCCCTAATGCCCTCCCCTGTAACTGCCCCACAGCACCCCCTAATGCCCTCCCC
>QEPC01003806.1:88426-109741 GCA_003113815.1 Sphenodon punctatus | reverse complement strand
TTGAATTAGCCAGAGAGAGAAACTGATTCAAGAGAATTGTGCGCAAGGGAAACTGAGTCACTCAAACCTGGTAAAGTGGGGGTTTGGACCTCAAACCCGTGACAGTGGCCCCCAACGAGTAAGGGTAAAGGCTCAACTTGTGGACCAATGTGTAGAAAGTAGAGGAGCATACCCAGGTGACTGGACTCCTCTGAGGGGAGTAAATCCCAAAACTGCAGCGCCTGAAAGCCCCAGGAGTCGGAAACTCAGCTCAGAGTGGATAGCCGAGTAGGTTGCAGGGACGTTATCTCTGACTGTTGGGAACTGAGAGTGAACAACAGGGAATGGATCATCCCATCGTGACCTGTGGGGTACCTCTCCCAAGTGACCGAGATTGGCTGCTGTCAGAGACAGGATGCTGGGCTAGACGGACCATTGCTCTGACTTGTCTGGCCCTGACTGTGACATTGTTAGAGGCAGGATGCCAGGCTGGACGGACCATTGGTCTGACCCAGTCTGGCACTGACTTTGACATTGTCAGAGGCAGGATGCCGGGCTGGATGGACCATTGGTCTAACCCAGTCTCACTGACTATGTTTTTATGTTCTTAACAGTGCGGCCAGAATTTCTGTGCATGTCCAGTGTGTGTGTGGCTTTGTATTGCTGGTAACCTGTGGAAGAAGGGCAGCACGAGTGAGAGACGGTCAGAGGTTGGCAGTCTGAGGGAGCTGGCACCCCAGCCCCAGCGACACAAGAGGGTCTTTCCCCAGCTGCTTGGTGGGAGGACAGCAGAGGAGCTCCTGAGTCTTCTGGACTCCTGGGGTCCCCAAGTGTGAACACTTGCTCATGCACTCCAAGAAAAACACCTTGGAAGATTTTGAGGAATAGCAGCTCCTGAGGCACCTGTTGCTACTGTGGGTACCTGGACCCTGGGCTCAGGCCCTCGGGGCACGTGGTGGGGCTCAGGAACAGAAGGGGTTAATAGCACAGAGCACTTTGCTCCGCTTGTCTCAGATTTGCTACTCTTTGGCCAGGATCAGAGGTTCTGCTGCTCCAGGGCAAGTCTCTAGACTGTGCCAGTGGGGGTGGCGATGATGGGCTAGCTCCCCAGGCCCGTGGTTGGGGAGGAAAAGTCTGCTGCGAAATCTGACATGACTGCAGAAGAAATACACAAGACTGGGAGAGGAGGAGGGGCTGCAGGTGGGGGAGGGGAGCTTGCCTGCGTTCTGGCAGAGGTCAATCCTGCCACTGCTCATCAGCCTCTTTACGAGCCCAACGTTTACCTGCAACATTTTATTAACTAGGAAGCTGTTGCCTTTTAATCGTTGCAGCGGGGAAGGGACGGAGACACTGATGGCTGATGCCCAGACACGGCTCCCCCAGCCCTGGGCTCTCCCCAGCTCTGCCACTGTTGCCCCCCAATCCCCACCTGCAGCCCCTGGACTCCCCCCAGCTCTGCTGCTGCCCCTCCATTCCCACCTGCAGCCCCTGCTCTCCCCACCCTATTCTGGTTGATGGGGTGTCCTTTTGTTGCCTGTGGGGAAGGGCTTCTTCCTTGCTAGCCCTGGTGTTTCTTGCCCCCTGCAGCCTCCCTGGGGGGCTCACTGACATGAGGGTGTGCACTGTAGTGGATACTCTTTGCCTCCCAGTGTCCTGTGCGCACCTGCTTGTCCCCATGGGCAGGAGGGCTGGGACTAAAATCTCAAGAGCTGGCAATCTTGCGATCAACTGTCTCCTCCCCCTGAGTGCAGCCTCACAAGCTTCCCCCACTGTGCCACTGCTGGATCCTACCCCACATCTCACCTAGAGCTCTGGGCGGCCGAGAGCCCAGCGAGAGAGCTCCCATAGTCCTGGAGCTGGTCCCCAAGCTGGGGGCACAGAAGGGGACGAGATCGACTCTCATTGTTCTGTCTGTGCAAGGAACAAGGTGGGGGGCTGTTCCCTCATTGGGTGTTTTCAGCTGGATGGGGAGCCCGTCGGAGCTGCTCTGGGGGCCCACTGCTGTCCCAGCTCCGCCCGAGGCCACATCAGATGGACCAGTGGTGTCTGCGGGTCACGCTCTGTCCCCTCTGCACCATAGAGTTGTGGGCAATCGCCTAATGCTCTAGGCTGGTGCTCTTGATGCCATGGTGCTGAACATTACAATGGACCGAGAGGTGCAGTGGGCCGTGCCCCCCCCCCCCGCCCCCCAACCGATGGGCAGCAGATTTGGCCTCTGCCCTGGGTTTGGCCGGCTGGCTGCGGGATCTTGTGGCGCACACGGTGCTGGGCTGCTCCTGTCAGGCCCCAAGAGAAGAACAGGGGCTGGGTGGGGGGCTGGAGGAGGCAGAAGCACACACACAAAGATCCAAGCCTTTGGCTAGACACACACCCACACACCAGCACTGAGACAAGAACAGGAGAACCAGAGGACTGATATCGCAGCTCGGAGGACTGAATGGTGGCCTGCCGCTCAGAGGCCAAGCCATAGAGCATCCTAGGGAAGCTGCAAAGGAGACTAGCTCTTCTAGCCCACAGTTTCTCCCCAAGAACCAGACAGAAGAACAGGATCAACACAGGGCCCCAATGTAGGATGCAGCCGTTGTTTAAATAAGTTAGAGCAGGGTGGCTCAAGAAAAGGAACCCCTGGCAGTAAACAATAGGCGGCACAATACTAGGGATGTCTTGCTCAGGCACTCGGGACTTGTATGAAGAAGTGAGGCACGCAAGGGTAACCACACGAGGCCAAGACAACCGCTTTTAGATGTGTGTGGTGCACATGTGGCGTCAAATCACACTGAGTGTAAATATCCCGTGGGCGGGGTTTAAACGCAACATTTCACGCGTTAAAGCCGGTCGCACATTCTTTTAAAACCACAAACTAAATACCTCGATATCAATATTAGAGGTGCGCGGCACACGTCTAAAAGTGGTCTTCTTGGCCTCGTGTGGTTACCTTTGTGTGCCTCACTTCTTCGTATAAGTCCCAACAGCTGCTTGGGCATGGTTACCTCGATACCCCAATATCGAGGTATTTCGTTCGCGGTTTTAAAAGAATGCGCGGCTGGCTTTAATACGTGAAATGGTGCTTCTAAACCCCACCCGCGGGATTTGTACATGCGGCGGGATTTCACACACGTCTAAAAGTGGCTATCATAGGACTAAGAGGGGAGGCAGGAAAAGGTAGCAACAGCCACACTCCAGGGTTGGAGTACACTAAGGACAAATTACAAGAAGACAACACTCGGGACAAAAGGAAGGCCGGAGAATGGATAAACCAGGCAAAAACCAGCCTTACATGGCCTGAGTCCTGCCTACTTGCAAGATCGCCTCACTCCCCGGCTTCTTGACAGACGCCTGCGGTCATACGGGGGCGCCATGTTGGAGGTCCCCCGGGTTTTCCGGGGGCCCACACAGGAACGGGCGTTCTTGGTGGCTGCGCCGTGTCTCTGAAACTCCCTTCCACCAGGGGCCCATCTGGCCCTGGACCTCCCAGCCTTTTGTAGGAACTGTAAGACCTGGCTGTTTCATCAGGTGTTTGGCGAGGGAGAGGGGTAAGAGTTGGAAGGTGGGGAGGAGATTGGCTGGGGTGGGGTTTCTTTTTCTTTTTTTTTAGTTATTGATGTTCCACTCTGTTTTATTCTGTTTTATAAGATTTTATATATATTGTATATTTTATTGATGTTGTCAGCCACCCCAGGCTGCCTGTGGCAGGAGGGGCGAGGTATAACATTTTAAAAATAAATAAATAAAAAAGACGTGAGACTTCAGCAGGGAGCAGGGCATCCGTAAGGGTCAATGGGAACAAAGAGCAAACACAGGAAATAGCGGAGAGGCGGATGGCACAGTAAGAGGTTCAAAGAGGGCTATAGTCAACAGTGGAACAAGGCCGAGAATATCTGGCTAGGAGGATCGAGGGAGTCTACGCCCCAGTCAGACCAGGCTGTAACACGGCAAGGAGAGAAACCAGGCTCAGCGGAACAGGAAGGGGATTTGCCACAGCCAGGGGGACTGCTAGCAAACAAGCAGGAGGGGAGGCAGAACGAGAAGGGATTACGCCATCCTCAGGGAACACAGGAAATGCACGGCTGAAGCAGCAGCAAAGCAAGACGGGGTTGAGAGAGCTAGAAGGGAAACGGAGGGGAGGTCCCACAGCTGGGGGGGGGGGGTCTAGGAATGACAGTGGCTTAGGCAATAACAAGACAAGCAGAAATCGGCAGACCCAAGAAGTGGCAGAGAGAATCGCACAGGACAAAGGGTGCCAAGCAGCAGATGATATACACACAAAAGGAAGACTTGGAGGTGGGAAAACACAGAAAGGGACCAAGCTTCACCAGAGCAATACAAGCTGGGGGGAGAAGGAGCATAGCCTTGCACCCCACCTACAGGAACAGAGGCGACGCCACCAATGTCCTGCTGCTCCCAGCATGCCTTATATACAATTGGGAGC
Organism: Sphenodon punctatus; assembly: GCA_003113815.1. Taxonomy (NCBI): domain Eukaryota; kingdom Metazoa; phylum Chordata; class Lepidosauria; order Sphenodontia; family Sphenodontidae; genus Sphenodon; species Sphenodon punctatus. Next base: position 105,333 of record QEPC01003806.1, on the reverse strand, counting down.
CAATCAGGAAGTCGGCAGGCAGGGCCACAACCACAGGAAGAAGGGGTGTTGCCAACACAAACCCAGTCTAAGAGTGCATTCCCACGTACAGAAAAATGCTGGTGTTTCTAAATGCAGGCAATTTAAAAATGCGCTTGCATTTATTCACACAGCATTTTATTTGCGCATTCCAGCCATTTTAAATAATGTGCCTTTCCCATTCCCACACTAGCTTAAGTCAGTATCATGAGCGCCTCCTGGAGAGGGGTGAGGAGCCCAGCGGAGAAGCAGGGAGCTGCGTAACTGACATATTGACTAGCCTAGCCACTGCCAGTATCATGTCAGATACACCACTCCACTAGAGGGGAGAGGAGCTCAGCCTAAGCGGAGCGCTCATGATGCTGAAGAGCACAAGCACGGTCAAAGAAGCGCATACAGCCTTTCACACTACAAGGAAATATGGGGGGGGGAGAAAAAAGCACTGATTTGCTGTATGTGGGAATGTGCTCTAAGACAGGCAGTGGCGAAGGGAAAGGCCAGTGCCAGCCAGGGCTGAGGGTTTGAATTTTGACCTTGGCAGTCCCAGCCTGCTCCAGGTTGCACAACTGACAGGTGCTCTTCAAATGAACTGGTGATGGGAGCATCCGTAGGCACCCCCAGGGCTGCTGTCCTCTGTTTTACACCCATTGTCTAAATAAGCTACAGCCAGGGACCCGAGTTGACCGCACCAAAAAATCTTAAATTCTGCAACCAGTGAAGCCAAATTCTGCAAATTCACCACGAGCATATTTGCATCATTAACTTGATTTGCATAACTATGCATGCTGGGAAGCAAATCTGGAATAGGTTTGACATAGAATCANTTAATATTTGCATAATTAACTTGATTTGCATAACTATGCATGCTGGGAAGCAAATTTGCAATAGGTTTGACATAGAATCACAACTTTGCTAATCAAACACAACTCAAATCCTCTGGAATTTCAGCACCTCCCTCACACAAACATAGGGCCTTCAGACCCCACCCACCCACAATTCATCTCCCAGGGACCTATTTAGTATTTACCCTCGGGTCATGGTCAGGATTGACTGATTCTGTGAGGATTGGCTGATTCTGCGAAAATTGCTGCAAATTGCAGCAACGCAGTCAACTCGGGTCCCTGGCTACAGCAGAGAAGTCAAGGTGAGGAACAGAGGACTCTAAGCCTGGCTCTCCAACAACACTGCTAATGCGGCTGCAACTTCTTAGCTACCCTAGCCACACTACTTGTGCTGCTGCAAGACCTGTGCTACCAAGCCATGCTGCGACGGCACCTAAGCAACCCCTGCTACCAAGCCATTCTGCTACGGCACCTAAGCAACCCTTGCTACCAAGCCATTCTGCTAATACTGCTATAGCACCCAAGCTACCCAGCCACACAGCTAATGCTGCTGCAGCACCCTAGGTTGCCAGTCCCACTGTTAATGCTGCTACAGCATCCCAGCCACACTAGGCTTTGAAGTTAAACAATGGAAGGTGGGCTATCCATCACTGGAAAGCCCATCTCTTGGGGATGTAGCTATCATTGTCATCCTGCATCCAAGCAGGGGGTTTGACTAGATGACCCTCAAGGTCCCTTTCAATGAGGGTTGCCCCCCAGCTGAGTTTCACTTTACTAACATGGCTCCGCCCCTCCTGTAGAGCGTCATGGCATCACAATGTTCTGTAAGGGGGTGGGGTGACATCAGCAAGGGGGTGTGGGAGCCTGGTTGGCCCGCCACACTTTCCCCATGTGATCCCACCCCCCTTGCTCCCAACTCTACTATTTGATGATTTCGAGTTTTTAAATGGTGCCTAAATTATGACTACATCAAGGCATGCAGGTTAGAGGGTCTTTGTGTTCTGTGTCGTCATCCTTTGTTTGACAGTCCTGGGCTGCAGGGAGGGGCAGCAGGAAGTTCATTCATTCATCTTCCGTTTTGTTTACAAAACCCTCTTAGTTTTCGGGGTGCGGTTCATAAGCAAAAACATTCTTTTTCAGGGTTTGAAGTTGTTTTTTATTAAAAATATATATTAAAAAATAATAAATTCACAGTGCATGCACAAACTGGCCACCGGGAAAACCTGCGCCTGTGCAGCTCTTTTCCAAAATGGCACTGGCAGCATCTGCACCATTTGGGAAAAGGGCGCCGATGCGCAAAACGGCCCGAAAACAGACACTTTCCCCCTTCATTTTCATCCATTTTCATTAGCCTGGGTCTATCGTTTTTGTATTTTAATTACTAAAATGAATGGGGCTTTGTTCATTTTAGCAATTAAAAACAAAAAAGAATAGCCACTCGTGCTGTGCTGAGAGGCCGGAAAGACTGGGATCTGCTCCCTTAGTCTAGGGGAGAGAATGAGGAGGGGGTGGACAGAGCAGCTGCCCACAAGGGGAATGGTCTCTTGCAAATATGAGAGTGGTCAGGGCAAGGACTCTGCCTCGTGATGGGTGGCTAATCAGTGGAACTCACTGCTGCAGGATGGATTTGCCAAAAAGATTTTAGGAACAAGGGTTTGAAATTTGTGTAATGAACGGAGCAGAAATAGGGCTCAGAAGCAGGTTGAAGAGCTGGTGGACTTGATTAATTTTGAAATCCGAATGTGAAGTTGGGAAGGTGGCAGCTCCCAGATTCTTCCCTTATCCCTTTGTGGAGCATGTGGCTGGGATTGTGGCACAGGCAGCGAAAGAAACCAAACAGGGTCAGGATTTGGTGCCCGTGGGCTAGGATCCCAGTCCTCTGAGCTCCCAGACTGGGGCTAGTTTCCCCAGCCACCAGGGATGCGATACCTACTTCCTAGGTAAAATCAGCCCTTCAGTCTTGGACATCTCTGCAGAGACATGGACCTTCTCCCCTCCATTGGACTGGTCTCTGAACCGCGCTCTACTCTCTCCCCTGCTGGCATGGATCCCCTAGACACAGATCCTGCTCTGTGCACAGACATCTGCCCCTCCTTGTTGCTGCCCCCCAGGCTGGGATCCTGACCCATGTCTTCTCCCTCCCTCCCTTCTTTGTCTAGCAAGCCTGTTTGCTGGGCGTTGCTAATGAATGCTGCCAACGGGGAAAGCAGCACGCCCCCTGATCAAGCCAATCCCTTGCTAGAAGGCCTTGTTCAGTCAGTAGGGTGGCTGTGGGTGATCAGGGTGGACCCCCCTGTCCCACTATAACCCCAGCCAGGCAGATCATCCCTTCACCAGCTCTGGCTGCATCTCGAGGGGTCTGGGATGGTGGCTCTTGGCCCTGAGTTCGGCTGGAATGGGCATTGAGATCAGCTAGACGGTGCCTGGAACTTCTGGGTGAGTGGTGCCGGGGGTGGCTGGGGGACACACACCCCCTCCATAAGGCAGGCTGTTCAGAGAGGTCCATTTCCAGGCCAGCCGCCCCAGGGGAGTATGTAGCTGACTTGAATGTAAGTATCTGACCTCCTGCCCCTTTGAGGCACCAGCCCTGTTCCCTGCTGCCCCCCCAGTGCTGGTGCTTGTGAGGATGAGTCCTTCCTGCAGGTAGATTGTCTGGCCTATGTGTGTGTGTGTGGGGGGGGGGGGGTGTACCCTGAACTGCGGAAAGAGGTGGGTGCTGCCATTGGAGTGGGGGGGAATATGGTTCAGTGGAGAGTTCTTGTGGCAGCATGTGGCTGCCCCCTACTGAACAGGATCTCTGGGAGGGGGTCACAGGGGGTAGTTATGGAGCAAACCATCCCCCACTGGGGGCAAACCATTCCCCACTGTCGGTTCACTCCCAGCTCCTGACGGAGGCGTAGGGACACCCAGAGCCTGAAGCTGCCTCCGTCACTGAACCCAAGAGCCACCGACAGACCCATGAATGTATCTCTGTCACTTATCTCACCCTCTTCGAGTAATGGTATTAACTTTGCCCTGTCCTGCAGTGGGGAGTTCCACAGATCACTCCTACAACTTGAGTCATTTGCCCTTGTTCCCTGTGGCCGTTTCACTACTGTAGCGACCAATCTGTCAAACCACTCGCCCAGTAAGACCAACGCTCACCACTCCAGGGGGAAACAAAGGCAGCGGAAGCAGCCCCTGAAGTAGGCCTGGCTCTCCTCTGTGCTACGGATGGAAATGGCCTCCGCGCCAGCTCTGCACAGGGCCTGTGATGCGGGGCTTGGCCCTGCTCTTCCATTTGGTGACCTTGCCTGGAAACTGACAGCGATGTGACGCCTCTGGAGCTGAGCCTCCTGAGAGAGCCAGCCATTGGGAAAGGCAGGGGTTCCCCTCTGCGTGCCTCAGTTTCCCCCTGGGGTGGGTGTGTCTGCAGCGTGTGAACACCTGAGAAGCAATCGGAGCTCCGTCACTGCCGAGCCGAGCTCAGAAGTCTCCGGAAGCATGTGGGGAGCCGGGAGAGATACCTGCTCCTTGTCCCCCACCCCACCCCCATTCCCTGCTCCCCTCCCCCAACTCGCTCCCCCTCCCTCCACCCTCATTCCAGAACCCAACTCGGCCGCAAAAACTCCCCAGACTTAAAGCCAATCAATTTCCGACGAGTAGCAGAGTTTGACGGGGAATTCATTGCAACTGGGGGCCGTGATTTATCTTTCAAATATACGGACAAGCGCGCGCATGATGGAGCCCATTAAAATGTTGGAAGATTGTTTTTATGATTGAAGTCTGTATTACACTGGCCATAAAGAAAGGCAGCGCGGAGTCATTAGCATTTCCATGATGTTATATTTCTGCCTGTCGCGGGGCCATAACTCAACTTTACGGCCTGTCCCACTGCCGGCTCTTTGATACAATGAGGATAGAGTTAAGCAAAACTCGGGCGGCCGGGAGTCTCCGCTAGCTCCTGCCCTTCACGCCGCGCCTGCTCCCTCCTTCCCAGAGACATTTTTCAGGACGCTGAAGGAGCACATATGTGAGGAGTCACTCTCTCTCCTGCGCCATTGCTCATCATTGCGCCGCGGCCCCTCCCGCAGGGAGGCTGCTCGCCCATCCGGATAAATGGAGCTTCTCCTCTCGCTCGCCCCTTCGGAGCTGGAGCCCACGGGGGCGACCGCCCAGCCAGAGAGAAAGAGGAGGCTTCGAAAGCAATGACCTTCCCGGCTCCGTTGCTTTCGCGACAGAAATAGACAGAGAAGAGGAAGCGAGGCCCGGCCCCATAGAGCCCTGAGCCAGAGTGCTGGCTCCATAGAACTCCGATCCCCCAATGCCCGGCCCCATAGAGCCCTGAGCCAGAGTGCTGGCCCCTAGAGCCCCGATCCCCACTGCCTAGACCCATAGAGCCCTGAGTCAGAGTGTCTGGCCCCATGGAGCCCCCATCCCATAATGCCTGGCCCCATAGATCCTCAAGCCAAAATGCCTGACCCTGTAGAGTTCCAATCCCCCAACGCCTGGCCCCACAGAGGCCTGAGCCAGAGTGTTGGCCCTGTAGAGTCCCAATTCCCCAATGCCCAGCCCCATAGAGCCGCAATCCCCCAATGCCTGGCTCCATAGAGCCCCAAGCCAGAGTGCTGACACCATAGATCTCCAATCCCCCAATGCCTGGCCCCATAGAGCCCCGAGCCAGAATACCTGGCCCCATAGAGCCCCATCCCCCAATGCCTGGCTCCATAGAGCCCCAAGCCAGAGTGCTGACACCATAGATCTCCAATCCCCCAATGCCTGGCCCCATAGAGCCCCGAGCCAGAATACCTGGCCCCATAGAGCCCCATCCCCCAATGCCTGGCTCCATAGAGCCCCAAGCCAGAGTGCTGATGCCATAGATCTCCAATCCCCCAATGCCCGGCCCCATAGAGCCCCAAGCCAGAATGCCTGGCCCCATAGAGTCCCGAGCCAGAGTGCTGATGCCACAAATCTCCGATCCCCCAATACCCAGCCCCACAGAGCCCCGAGCCAGAGTGCCTGACCCCGTAGTGCCCCAGTCCTCCACTACCCGGCCCCATAGAGCCCCAAGCTAGAGTGCCTTACCCCGTAGAGCCTCGATCCTCCAATGCCCAGCCCCATAAAGCCCTGAGCCAGAGTGCTGTCCCCTTAGAGCCCCGATCCCCCAATTCCTGGCCCTGTAGAGCGCTGAGCCATAATGCTTGGTCGCACAGAGAGAGTCCCAGTCCCCCGGCCCTATAGATCCCCGAGTCCTCAGTGTTCAGCCCTGTCGAGCCTTGATCCCTCAGTACCCCACAGAACATGCTCCCTGGTGCAGCTGAGCCCCTGCATTACTGCCCTGTGGCTTCCTCCAAGAGCCCCGCCAGCAGGGGGCACCCACGCAGTCACTTGTAGACACAAAGGAGCTGCATGAGTTCTCCACCATGGAACCTGCATATACGCCCCATAGAGCCTCCCATCCCCATTCCCCAGCCCTATAGAACCCCCATCCTCAGTCAGCACCCGGCCCCAGAGAGCCCCAGTGCACTCCCTGAGTCCTAACCTCATAGCAACCCAAGCCCCAGTGCCTGGCCCCATAGAACAATGATCCCCAGCAACCAGTCGCAGAGCCCATATTCCTAGCACTTAGCCCCACGGAGACCTGGGGCCCAGCCCCATAAAACCCCAGCAACCAGCCTCATAAAGGTCCAAGTCCTAGCACCTGGCCCCATATAGTCTGAGGTCCAGAACCGGTCCTACAGAGGCTGGGCAGTGGAGTTCAGAAATTTATGGAGCTGGATGCTGGGGGCCAGGTGCTGTGGATTGAGGCTCCATGGGGCTGGGGATTGGAGCGCTATGGGGCCGGACACTGGAGTTCTATGGGGTTGGAGGCTGGGAACTGGGGTTCTATGGGGAAGGGTCACAGATTGGGGGTCTATAGAACTGGGTGCTGGAGAATGGGTTCCTATGGGTTCAGATGCTGGAGATCAGGACTCTGTGGGGCTGCATGCTGTAGATAGGGGTTCTGTGGAGCTGGGCTTCAGGGTTTATGGGGCTCTGCATGCTGTAGACAGGGCTTCTGTGGAGCTGGGCTTCGGGGTTCTATGGGGCTGCATGCTGTAGACGGGTTCTGTGGAGCTGGGCTTCGGGGTTCTATGGGGCTGCATACTGTAGACAGGGGTTCTGTGGAGCTGGGCTTCGGGGTTCTATGGGGCTGCATGCTGTAGACGGGTTCTGTGGAGCTGGGCTTCAGGGTTCTATGGGGCTCTGCATGTTGTAGACGGGTTCTGCGGAGCTGGGCTTCGGGGTTCTATGGGGCTGCATGCTGTAGACAGGGGTTTTGTGGAGCACGGCTTCGGGGTTCTATGGGGCTGCATGCTGTAGCTAGGGGTTTTGTGGAGCTGTGCTTTGGGGTTCTATGGGGCTGCATGCTGTAGCTAGGGGTTTTGTGGAGCTGGGCTTTGGGGTTCTATGGGGCTGCATGCTGTAGACAGGGGCTCTGCAGAGCTGGGCTTCGGGGTTCTATGGGGCTGCATCCTGTAGACGGGTTCTGTAGAGCACGGCTTCGGGGTTCTATGGGGATGGCTGCCTGGGATCAGATCTCTGGTATTATCATTTATTATATCAATGTAGCTGGGCACTCAGAGTTGGGCTTTAAAGGGGCAGGTGCTGGCGGTCGGGGCTCTATGGGGCTGGGAATCGGGGATCATAGCTGATGCTCTCAGGCCTCACGTGTGGCTTGTTAGTCTGAAGGGGAAACGATTCTAGAGTGGAAATGAGTGGCAAATGTTGTACCCATGAGCAGTAGTAGTTAACATTTCAGCAACCCGAATCCCAAGATGGGTATCCAGCTCCGTGGAACACCAGGTGTGGAACACTCCGTGGAACACCGTGGACCATCACCGTGTTTCTGTTTGACCATTCCATTCTGACTTACCCCATTACTGTTTTATTTATTTATTATTAAATCCCATCCCTCCCCCCAATGCCTCTGGCATTCTGGGGTGGCTTACAATAAAATACTATAAACACAAGTGTCTTTCCATCATGGAACAATCAATGGAAGAATGGAAACAGACAGAAAAACGGTCAATTGGGCACTGGAAAAATGGCGCAAAACAGAATAATGCAATAATAGAGTTGCCAGGGTCTGCATCATGTATTTTTCATAAGTGTTTCTTAAGAGTTTGTATATCTGGCAACCCTCCTCAGTAATGGAAACTTCTCAGGCACTAAATGGGTACAGTTAGCAGTACCCAATCCACCTAAAACCATTTGGGTGCGGCAATCTCAATGGCTAGATCCGTTTCTCTGCTGTAAGCAAGTCTGGTTCTCACCGCGTTCCCTGGACGTGTCCCCTCCACCCCTTGTTGCCAGCACCTGTGAGTGCATGTGTGCCAGGCGTGCAAGGAGAGGTGTGCCCGTTTGTGTGCCTTTGGGTTGGTGCATGGCGAGTTAGTGCTATAGTGGATGCATCAGTGTGTATAGGTCGTGGATGTGCGTCAGGTTGCATATTGTGTGTGGTGGGGGGTGGACCTATGTGTTTGTGTAGTGTGAGGTGTACACTAGTAAGTGTGCAGTTTTGAAGAGTGTGCATCTATGTGTGTATATTTATAAACAGCCTGTGTGCAGCTTTGTGTGGTGTATGTGTGTGGTGTGTGATACACAGGACTGTGGGTTTGTGTAGGTATGCACCAGCATCTCTCTCTCTGTGTAGTGCCACCTTGGAGTCAGGTGTACTTGTTTTGTATATATAAGTGTGGTGTGGGGGTGGTGTACTGAAGTGTGTGTGTGTGTGTGTGTGTGTGTGTGTGTGTGTGTAGACAGATGATGTGCATGTCTATGTTTACTGTTCTATGCTCGGTGTGTGTTGCATTTGATCTGTATTTGTGGTGTGTGTACAGTGACCTCTGTGCTGTGTTTGTGTGTGTTGACACCGATTGCTCTGGGTTGTGTGGGTGTGTTGACACCAATTGCTCTGTGCTGTGTGTGTGTGTTTACACTCCTACAAAAAGTATTTATATGCTTTTATAAGTTTTCAAATTTTTATTGGTTTATACATTTTTAGGTTTTTATGGTATCTTGTCCTTTTGGGATCCTTATTGTTGTGAAGAAAATATTTTTCCATACTCACTCATAGGTAAGAGGTGTTTCTAAATATTACTCACTTCAAGCATTTCGAAGTAATTTTTATAGCCAAGGATTTTTAGCTACATTCCCCTCTTGTTTATATTTGTTGTTTGTCATTTATCGGATTTTTCTTAGTGCCAGGCTATCTCTCCATGAGCATGAAGCCTTGAAGAAGCTTATTTTGAAATGCGCTGGCTCTTTACAATTGAAGTGGTTTTCAGCTTGGACTCAAACAATACTTTAATATTTGGCTATTAAACATTGTAGCTTATATATGTTATTGTTTACAGACCGCTGTTTGGTGCTATTTCGTGTGCGTGTATGAAGACAGATGGTGTGTGTTTTTGTGTGTATTCACTTATCTATGCTCAGTGTTTATGGTGTGGTGTATGTATATTTGATCTGTATTTGTGGTGTGTGTGTATGTAGACAGATGATGTGTGTGTCTGTGTTTTTGTGCGTATTCACTGATCTATACTGGGTGTTTAATGTTTATGGTGTGCGTGTGTATTTGATCTGTATTTGTGGTGTGTGTGTAGTGACCTCTCTGTGTTGTGTGTGTATGTTTACACCAATTGCTGTGTGCGTGTGTGTGCATGTGTGTTTACACCAATTGCACTCATGTGCCATGTGTGTGTGTGTATTTGTTTGCACCAATTGCTCTGTGTGTACTGTGTTTGTGTTTACTCCGATTGATCTGTGCCAGGTATTTATTCAATGTATTTATTTATTTATTTAAGTAATATATTTATACCCCGCCCCTCCTGCAAGCAACTCGGGGCGGCATGTGTGTGTTTGCACCGATTGCTCGAGCCAGGTGTGTGTCTCTGTGTGTTTGCACTAATTGCTCTGTGTGTGTGTGTTTGCACTGATTGCTTTGTACTGTGTTTGCACCGATTGCTTTGTGCTGTTTGTGTGTGTGTTACACCAATTGCTCTGTGCCAGGTATGCGTGTGTGTGTGTTTGCACCGATTGCTCTGAGCCAGGTGTGTGTTTGTGTGTGTTTACACCGATTGCTCTGTGCTGTGTGCTTGTTTGCACCGATTGCTCTGTGTGTGTGTGTTTGCACCGACTGCTGTGTCTGTGTGTGTGTGTGTGTTTGTAAGCTCCATCTCTCCATCATTGCCTTGTTCCAGCCTGACTTTGCAGGGTTCTCAACCTGCCAGTGTCTGGCGGGCGGACGTGCCAGGAAACCTGAGTGGGCCGACCTATTCCTGGCGGCAGGCGCAGCTGGAATGCTAAGCAGCTCCCTCCCTCTGATGTCTGGCCCCAGCCCCCTCTGTCTGCAGGCTCTGGCTTGGGGTGGTGTGTGTGTGCGTGGCTGCCCCTACCCCTATGTGCACATGTCTGGCTGGCCGCATAGGCCCTTCGGGTCACCCTCCGGCGAGGCCTGGATTGATGGGCTCTGTGATCCTCACTGCGCTTGGTGTGGGGACAGGATGCGGGCGTGGAGACAAATCCAGAGGATAACGCATGTTGCAATCTGGACTGGGGCAATGTCAGGGAGGCAGTGGCCAGGGTTGGAGAGAGAGGCTGCCGACGACGGCAGCGGCTGGCTCATCCCTCCCCTGGGAAAGCTTTCATGCGAGGCGCTAAAAGAGATGAGTCGCTGTTGGAGCGCATTTCCGTGCCACATAAATTAGCCACAATGGTGGCTAGGTCGGTTGCAGCTGGGACAGCTGGGTGTGTGTGTGCGGGCAGGGGGGGGATGAAGGAATGTGCAGACTGAGGAGATGAGCAGGTGGCATGGAGAGAAAGAGCTGGATGAAGCCAACAGGTAGAATCAAGGCCGGACCAGGCCTAGTCCGCAGAGGCCCTGGGGGCTCCGTTGTCGCTATGTGGGAATCCAGAGCTGTCCCTGTGGCTTTGTCAGCGGAGGAAAGCGATCAGGCAGCACCGCAGAGAGCTCCTCCAAAGGGCCTGCTGCTCCGTGTGTCGCCACTAACACAAAGGAGAAGGGAGCGAGGGGGCGTGCGAGGAGGAAGAGGAGACATCTCCTAGCAGGGCTCTCGAAATCCCCGGGCCGGCCAGAGCGGGGAGACCCAGGAGCTCAGCCACCTCCAGGAGAGAAGAGAATTGGGAACAAATGGCGCAGAGAAAGGCAACAAAGATGATCAAATTATTAAAACATTAGAAGGCAGGGACCCGCTGTGAAACTAACCGGCAGTATATTTAAAACAAACAAAAGGAACTACTTTTCCCTCTCCACACACAACTTGTGGAACTTGTCGCCGGAGGATGTTGGGAAGGCCAGTAGCATCGCCAGGTTTAAACAGGAATTGGATACGTTCTTAGGAGATCGGTCCCTAAATGGATATTAACCAAATTGGTCAGAAGATGTAACCTCTAACTGGTGGGGGGTGGGAGTGAACAGCAGTGAACGGATCACCTCATTATGACCAGTTGGGCCCTTCTCTGAAGCGACCAAGATTGGCCACTGTCGGAGACAGGATGCTGGGCTTGATGAACATACTGACAATGGGCATTTTCAAACGAGAAGCCGATGGGTGGGTGTGTGTGTGCGTGTGTGTGTGTCCATGGCTGCAGTGTGGCTCTACCACAGAACACCCACTCAGGCGGAGCGTGTGGGGAGCCATTCAAACAAGCATGGCTACCCCTGCCACAGAGGCGGCCGCCATACATTTGGCTGGCCCCACATGCAGCACTCCGGCTTTCCCGGCATGGCTCCATGCGGGGTCACGAGTGGGTGCTGCGTGGCTCACGGGAGCGCACATCTGGCTGCTCCACCTTCACACAGGCAGGCAGCTCCGTGGCTCCTGGGCGGCCACGCGGGGTCACATCTCTTTTAAAAACACCCTATGTTCTCATCAAGGCTCTGGAATGCCTCCTGTAGGAGGAAAGGCTCAAGCCTCAAGGCTCTTCAGTACAGAGAAGGCTGCTGGGGGAGTGAATAGAGGTTTACCCCATCAGGAGGGGTGCAGAGCAGCCCATAGGGAACTGTTATTGGTTCTGTCTCAAAACACAACATTTAGGGGATGCCTGATGATATTAAGAGGCACCTAGGCCCAAAAAAGGCCAGTTCTTTTTCACACTAGGAACTATAGACCTGTGGAACTCATCACTGTGAGACGTTGGGAGGCCAGCAGTATAACGGGGTTCAGAATTCAGGATCAGGCAAATTCCTGGAAGATGGGCCCATCAGTGGGTTGTGGGGCAATCACAAGGAGCACTGGCACCAACAGGTGTCCCCAAAATTCTGTGAATGATTTTGACTCAAGAGCCTCCCCCGCACAGCCCCCGCCTCTGGTAAGGAAGAGTCTGTATAAAGCCCCTCTTATCCCAACCCTACCCCATTTGGGCTAAGTTGGTCCAGCCCCAGCCCAGAGTCATAGCAGGATCAGGGCCCAAACTCATTTTTCACTTGGCTCTGACTCCTGGCTTCTCCAAGTGGTGAAGTGGGTGGAGTTCCATGGGGAGGGTGTGGCATGAAGGAGACAGGGATCCATGCAGTGGGTGGGGCACTAGAAAGTGGGCGGAGTTCCATGGGGAGGGCGGGGCATGGAGGAGACAGGGATCCATGCANGGGTGGGGCACTAGAAAGTGGGCGGAGTTCCATGGGGAGGGCGGGGCATGGAGGAGACAGGGATCCATACAGTGGGTAGGGCACTGGGAGGTGGGTGGGATTCCATACAGGGGGTGGACAGTACTGATCGCAGTGTATGTGACCCCTTCCCCTCTAGTGGGGGCGCTCTCTGGACAAGGCATAGGGCCTAGTGTGTTTTCAGCTTCAGTACAACGTGTGCTCGGTCCCGCCCCAGTGCAGCTACAAGGAGCATCTCTGCCAACATTGCCACGTGCCAGCCCTACATCACACTCACCAACAGCTGGAGGAAGCAGCTCCCCCCTACAAGTGCTGAGCGTTGCCTGCTGATTCTCGGTGTGCTGTGGGCTTTCCTGACAGTCCAGCACAGGAGACTCTGGCACTGCATTTTCTTGTGCGACAGTGTCCGACTTCAAAGCCACAAAGGTCCTGTTCATATCAAGCAGAATAGTCTCTAGTACAGGGGTGGGGAAACGTTTCCTTCCCGGGGGCAAGCTCCGAGAGCTGCGGGGGGGGAGGGGGGGGACACTCAGGAAGAGAAGGCCTCAGATTGTGGCTCTGTCCCCTGACCTTGTTCCTTTCTTCTCCCTTCTCCTGAGATGAGTCTTCTAGTGCCTGGGGATAGGAACTAGATCCAGGAACTGGAAAGGGGGGCAAATGTAGCCCACAGCTAGTTTTTATAGCAGCCTTGGTCTAGCACTCTCCCTCCCTTCCATCAGTCCCTCTTTGGGTGCTCGCACCCACTGTTCTTTCTGGAAGGCGGTCCAAGTCCCACTTCCAGGAGAGAGAGACAGATTTCAGCCACAGGTTGGGCTGCCACCTCTCACGGTTTGACCCTGGGACTCTCCTAAGCTGAAACGGGAGTCTCGGGGTCAAACCATGAGAGGTAGCAGTTCCCAAGCCTCAGGACCCCCTTTCCCTTGCTGCCTCCACAGAAAAATCCACAAGAAGCCAGCAGGGAGAGGATGGAACGAACGACAAGAAACTCAGTGGAATGAGAAGCAGGAGAATGTCTGTCCTGCTATCATGCCCTGGGAACAGTGGGGGGTGTTTGTGTGTGGAAGTGTGTGATAGAGGGGAGCTAATTTGCGGAGGGGAGGGGCTTATTGGCCAAGGGAGGAGGGTCTTGCCCCTTTTTTGGCCCCTCAAAAATGTTGGGAGGTGCGGTCTGGTCGCTGGGGGGCAACCACAAGTGGTCAGCTGGGCAAGGAGCAGGTGAAGGAGATGCCGAGGCTGGATGGGCCAGGATGGGAGAAGGCAACAGGAACAAAGGAACTTCCCTTGTGACATACACAGTAGCACAACCCCCTCCACCCCTAACCCCCGGGGTTTGTGTGAACAGGGTTAAAGTGGGTTAGGAGCTACTTACTCTAAATAAGTGCTCTCAGAAAGAGGTGGGATCTCATGGAGGGAGGTGGGTCATCAAGGGGGGGGAGCAGGGATCCATACAGTGGGTGGAGCTACTGAGAAGGGGGCGGGATCCATGCAAGGAGGTGAGGCATCAAGGGGGGAGCTGGGATCCATGCAGTGAGTGGAACTACTGAGAAGGGGGCGGGATCCATGCAAGGAGGTGGGGCATCAAGGGGGGAGCAGGGATCCATGCAGTGAGTGGAGCTAGGTACTGGGGAGCTCCTCCCCTGGAAGAAAGGTCTGAAACCCAGCTTTCAAGACAGAGGGAGGCCATCTGGAAAGAGATGGGAGAGAGAGGAGCAACCCACAAGTCCAGTGGCCAAGAAGATGGCTCGTCCCCACCTCTGAAATGCACAGGGCCTTAGGGGACTCTCAGTTCCGGGTCGGGAGCTGATGTAGGGTGGGTACCGCTCTGCTCTGTGACACTGGTGTCCGATCTTGCCATGGGGCACAATGCCTGCCCCTGAGCTGCTCAGCAGGGAGCAGAATGGTGTAGGATTAGCCCCCCCGACCTGAGGCAGCAGGCCCTGAGCTCGGAGCAGGCCGCTTCCCCCATTCCTCTATGGTTTTTATGCCCGCGCAGGCTTCTCCGCTCCTGATAGTTGTTCTTCCCAGAGTCTCACCCAGATTTACTGCGAGCCCAGGCCGCCTCGCCTCCATAAAATGAAATGATTCCTCTCGCCACTAATTTCTGTGTAATTAGATCGCTGCTGGCGCGGAAAACAGGCAGCGCCAGAGCCGGCACAGCCGGCACAGCTGGGCTGGGGGGGTGGCTGTGAAGACAGCTACACACGTGCACATGGACATGGGCACACAAGGACACACAGGTACACAGATATGCACATGCATACAATCATACACACATGAATACACAACTATATGAGTGGGCACACGTGCACACATACAGGTACACACACATGTACACACACCGACACGTGCAGTCATACACGCATACACAGCTACAGACACACATGCAAATATTCACATACATACACAGGCGCACACACAGGTGCTCAGACAAACATCCATTTATACACAAGTTCACATGAATGCACACTTGTACAGACATACGCACATGTATGTGTGCACACATATTTACAGAAGCACACACACATGCAGAGATACACAGGCACATTCACAAATGTGTGTGCACATGCCCCATACACACACACACACACATACGGCTATCAGGGCACAAGAGGCTAGACATAAGTCCAGCCCCCCCTGCCAAGCTGCCCCACGGCACACACGCCCTGTCCCACTCCCCGCCAATCCCCAACTGTGTTTGCCTCCTGGAGGGGGTGGTGTGTGCTGCGAGGGAGGGGACAGCGAGTGTGAGGCACAAGCAGGGGAGAGTGCCAGACAGCTGCCCCCGTGCCTCACACTCCCTCTCCCTTTCCCACGGCACCACACCCCTTTGCAGGATTGAAAGTAGTGGGGAGGGAAGGAAAGAGAGGGAATGTGAATTCTCCGGGGTTGGAGGGCAGGGCTGAGGAGGGGGCTCAGCTCCATGTCCCCATCTGCCCCCCTTACGGTTCTCCTGTATACACACACATACACACTCGCCCCTCCCCCAGACAAACACGCACATGCACACAGGCATGCTTGCAGTGCACTGCACTCTCAAACATATACACCCTCACACACACACACGCGTGCACACCCATTCTATGTATGCACAAAGTCTAGGAACATGCATTCCTTCTAGAGACACACAGCTAGGAACCAACATACACACAAGGCAGGGAGGGGCTGTCAGCCTGGTGGAGACATGTCTTTGCTCCTGTAGGAAGGAGAGGCTGGGAGCAGAGGAAGGGTGGGCTCTCACACAGGTGGGGGGAGTGGATCATACACAGCCCTGCCCCCATCCCTGGGACTCAACAACAGCACCAGCAGCAGAGAGCCTGCCTCAGCCGGGAACAGCACAAGATGGGTTTCTCCTTCTCCAGAGTCTGGGCAGCTGCACAGGAGAGCGGGGGCAATGACTGCTTCCTCCCGCCCATCCCAGTGATGCCAGACCGCAGCAGTCACCGGGGTGCAGGCTAGCAGGCACTCCCCTGCATGCCACCCCGGGATGCCCACTGTGCCAAGGCTTCTGCTGCCAGGAGGAAGTGCTCACCCACCCAGAGCTTGTCCAGTCACTGGGGAGGGCCCCCCGCTTTCTGGGCCAGCGTGGAGGGCACAGAGAGAAATCCTTGTGCCCCCACTTCGTTTTTAGTATACGGCATGCCCCTTTGCCCAGGCGGCATCAGATCTCGGGGCTTCCAGGGCTGGGCTGGCATCTAACCCATAGTGCAGTGCAACAGTCACCCTCTTCATTTACTGCCTGGCATCCCCCAGCCTATGGCTGGTACCACTCAGGGGCACCAGCCAGCCCCACTGCCGGTCTCTTTCTTCTGCAGGCCCCGCTCTCCTCCAGACCCATGGGCCTCCCATGCTGCCATCTCCGCTGGTGTTTGTTGCTACCCAGCTCTGTGTTAGCCCCTCTAGCCGCTTGCCATTCCCTCGGCACCGGCACCGGCACCACCGCTGGGCTTTCCCCGCACCGGTGCCAGCGAACGCGCAGAACCGTCTCCTTTTAATTAATGTGAATGACAATAGGAAGAAAATAGCAAGGGGGAGGAGGGAGAAATACATCTGCCTGTGACAACCTGCTCTTTCCAGCTGCTCAGGGCTCTGGTATTTTAATGGATGTCCAAGGTCGAGCCAGAGAGAGAGCACAAGCTGGCCCTTGGGATAGGCTCTTAATAAGAGTCTTCCCCCCACCCACATCCAGCCTGTGGGGATGCTGCAGGGGGTGGGGGGGGATAGTGTGTGAGATGGGGGCACAGGACAGAGCTTGACCACCCCACCCCAAAGATCCACCATCCTCAATAGGCAAAAGCTGGGAGGGGAAACTGAGGTGGGGGGGGCGGAGGACAGGTTTTAGGGTTCCCCCTAGGGTGGCCACTGACGCATCCCCAAAATACAGGACATGGGGGGGGGGG
>QEPC01003806.1:37503-81371 GCA_003113815.1 Sphenodon punctatus | reverse complement strand
TGTGTGTGTGTGTGTGTGTGTGCATGCACGTGTGCGCAGTGTGGCTGTGCTACGTTGAAGAACATCAAGTGATAGTGTCGGGGCTCCTCTCACTTTTGACTGCGCATCACTCCCTCGGGCAATCAGCCCCAGACATGGGGGTACCAGACCGCCCACTGTAGATGCAGGGATCCCTTTTCACTAGCAATGCGTGTGTGTGGTGTGCACGTGAGTGTGCGTATGCCTGTGTATTCCCCCCCCCCTTCCCCCTCTGTTGCTGTGAGCTTTGCAGCTAGCCTCAGCATTAGCCCCATGTGGGGTTGCCACCTAAGCACATTTTTAAGGAACACGTATGAAAAATACATACATGTATTTTAATTTTCATAAATGTCCCCTACATTTGCATCAGTGGCAACCCTAGCCCCATGGACGCTGGGCGTTGACGTAGGCCGTAGGCCACGCCAGGAGATGAAGGTGCCCCGCACGGTTTCTGAAAGCTGCAGCCACAGGCACTAGGTGGACTTGGGGAGCAGGAAGAGATGAGGTGTTCACTCCTCTTGCAGAAGCCCCCTCTGTGGGTGGGGGGTGGGGCTCAACCTGCCTGTGGCTCTCTTGACTCTCCGGGGAAGGGTCGTGGAGCCATCATCGGCCTCCACTGGGGGGGCCCACTGTGAGGCTGCAGTCACTGCCTCTCCACTTAGAAGGGGGTGATAGCAGAGGGGACCCCCCCCAGGCATGTCCCTGTGCGCACCCCTATTTCCTCTGTGCTCTGTGCCAGACCAGCACCCGGTGAGCAGCCAGCAGGGGTCTCTAGCAGATCAGGAATTGACAAGTAGAGCAATGGGCACCGAGAAAAATACGGCTTATTTCCTCCCCTTTGTCGCCAGCATCAGGGCCCCCTGTCCTTTGAGCAAGGGTGTGGGGCACCCTTCATCGATACAGCCCCCCCCCCCCCGAGGAGTCCATCTGCCAGATGGACCCCTCCCCGGCTCTCTCCAGAAATGACATCCAACCCTTGTGGCTCTTGCTCGGGCTCCCCTCCCCCCTTCTCACCGTTTCTCCCCCTAGTACAGAGCACCCCTCTTGCAAGGAAACATGCCAACCAAACCAGGAAACCCCCCTCAACACCCCCCTCCTTAACCCCTGTCAGGTGGAGACCCTCCCTATTCCTTTGCCAAACACAGGACATGGATTGAAAAGCAAGAGGGATAATGGGGAATATTTTTCTATTTCTCTAAATTTCATGCAGTCGGGGTGGGAGGGAGCCGAGGGGGGTGGGGATCTGTACAGTATTGGAGGGGCTGGAAGTAGAAGCAGAAAGGCTGAGGGAAATGAGGAGGATGTGGGGGGGCAGGGGGGGAAGATGGGGAGGGGGACAAAGATGGTGCAATTGGGGGTGATGCAGGTGGAGAGAGCGACGGCAAACTAATGATTCCACTGTGACAGCACGTGCGACTAACCTCTGCTCCCCCTTATGTCACAAATTGTTACAACTTCCTCCCCCCAACACTCCTCCCCCCCCCCCAATGCCTGGACAAGCCACGGGTTGCCCACGCTTTGAATATTTTGGTTGCCCCATCTCAAAAAGGACGTAGTAGAACTAGGAGAAATGCAGAGAGAAGGACAACAAAAACGATCGAGGGTCCGGAACAGCTTCCGTATAAGGAGAGGCTCAATAGGCTTGGTCTCTTCAGCTTGGAGAAGAGAGACAACAGAGGGGATAAGATAGAAATTTGCTAAATGGCCAGTGAAATTAAGAACAGTCAGTGCCAGACTGGGTCAGTTCAATGGTCCATTGAGCCCAGTGTCCTGTCTCCGACAGTGGCCAATTTCAGTCACTTCAGCAAAGTCCTCAACAGGTCACAATGAGGTGATCCATTCTCTACTGTTCATTCTCAGCTCCCGACAGTCAGAGGCTACATCTTCCCACCTACTCAGCTAACAGCCATTGATGGACCTATAGTCCAAGAACACATCCAATCTCCTTTTAAACCCAGCTATATTACTGGTGTTGTTAAATTCAGTGTTCACAAATGCACACAGGGAAAAAATAACCCTAACTGTACCAACACAATGTTGGGTTCTAAATTAGGGGTTACCAATCAGGAAAAGGATCTTGAAGTCATTGCAGAAAATTCATTGAAATCCTCAGTTCAGTGTGTGGCAGCGGTCAAAAAGGAAAACCAAATGTTAGGAATTATTCTGAAAGGGTTAGAGAATAAAACTGGAAAATATCATAATGCCTCTATATAAATCTATGGTGCAACTGCACCTTGAGTATTGTGTGCAGTTCTGGTCGCCCCATCTTAACAAAGACATAGTAGAAATAGAAAAGGTACAGAAAAGGGTGTCACGGAGAGATACTGGACAATGCGTATTTTCAGACGTGACGGGGCGGCATTCGCCCCATCATGGAAACAACCCTTAGATTCCCCACTGGGATCACTCCGGCACAGCCAACAGACGTGTTGGCCCCGTACCGAAATCAACCCATTCGTTCCCTGCCGGGTTCACCCCGTCACGCCATATCAGACGTGCCGGGGGGATCCCGGCGGGGAATCCGGGAGGGGGCAGGGCTGTGCGGCGCAGCGTGCGGCCGCACGGCCCCGCCCCCTCCACGCACCCCGCCTCCCGCCCTCCGAGGAGACGGGCGGGCGGCGGGGCCAATGCGGCCGCCACGTCCGGCCGAATGCGCCACGGCCCGGGATCCCGCCGGTGATCCCGGGCCGTGGCGAGTGGCCAGATGGTTACTTTTTTTTGGTCCCTGCCGGGGGTCTGTTTGACCACGCTTCCCAGGACATTCCCCCAGCTAGCCCGGGAAGCGTGGTTCAAGTTGACCCCTTGTGCAGATTGACCGTGGCGAACATCTGGCGGCCGCCAAACACGTTCGAGGCACAATGACCACAGGTGGGTATTCACTGTGGTTCACTGTGATCTCGTAACGTCTGAAAATACCCAGATATGTACAGCTAAAGGTTAAACATGTATGTAATGTTAAAACAGAACTGCAAACTCACTTCATGTAATCATGTAATGGGGAAGCCGAGAGGGAAACTCACTTCATGCAATGTAGAGAAACAAAAGATATGCCAATGTGTATTTGCCACTGAAACCAGACATACGCCATGGAGTTGCAAATTAAGCTTCCTGGGCCTACGTGCTGGTAAACAAGGCTTCTCCAGAGCAGGAAAATCACACAAAGGGATTGCAGAGGTACTTAAGGAAACACCTTTGCTATTGAGAGACACTTGAGACAATTGGAATTCAATTGAACATCTGAATAGCAGAGTCTCAGAGGAGCCTGCTTGTCAGCTTGCTGAAGCGATGCATTGAGAAAGAACTTTGATTCTAACCAACTTAAGGACTAAAGGCCCAGCCCTTCCAACATCGGGCTGAGAACGAACTCAAGTGCATGGACTATTTGTGGGGTAAGATATACTTAGGGACTAACACAGTACATATCAGGAATGCGTTAGTTTACTTTATTAGCTACTCTGTGTCAAACTATCTTTGCTTATGTAATCAATAAACTTTCTTCTTATTCATTAAGAAGTGACTGTGGTCTAACCTTGGGGACACAAGCTGAGTACCTGTGCTTTCAAGCACTGGCGAACCCAGAGAGATAGTGTGTAAACGGGAAGCTTTCTGGGAAGTTGGGAGACAACAGGATTATCCCCTTTGCAGGACTGAATCAGCCAGAGAGAGAACTGGGCTGCAAGTGAGGGAAATTGAGTCAAGCAACCCAGAAAGGTGGGGTAGTGGACCCCCAAAACCGTGACAAAGGGCAACAAAAATTATTAGGGGCGGGAAACCGGTAAAATCCGGTATCCGATAATGCCGGTACCGGGCGTACCGGCATTATCGGATTCGACCCGGTAATCCGGACCGGGTACCGGATTCCGGGGTACCGGATTTTTTTTACATTGCAGCCATTTAAAAATGGCTGCAATGTAAAAAAACTTAAAGCCCCAGCAAAAAAGTTTTTAAAAAAAAAACCCTCCCCGAGTCCAGGCTGCGCGGGTGGAAGGGGGGACACCCCCCACCCACCCTGCCCAGCCTGGCTTTTTGTTTTAAAAAAGAAAAGAGTAAGACGCCGAGGCGAGGCGAGCCCCCCCCCCAGCACCAGCGGCCGCGGCGTCCCCGCAGCCGCAGGTAAGTATGACCCGATTCCTTGGGGGGGGGGGGGTGTTTAACACCCCCACCCCCCCAGGGATCACCCCTACAGTGCGCTTGCCGCTTACCTTTGGGAGCTCCGGCGGCGGCGGGCGGTCCGGCGGCCTCAGCGCCGGCTGTGGCTGCCGGCGTCAGGACGCTCTAGGCCTTCCGGTGAAACCCGGAAGTTCCCCGGAAGGCCTAGAGCGTCCTGACGCCGGCAGCCACAGCCGGCGCTGAGGCCGCCGGACCGCCCGCCGCCGCCGGAGCTCCCAAAGGTAAGCGCACTGAACGTTAGTAGGGGTGATCCCTGGGGGGGTGGGGGTGTTAAACACCCCCACCCCCCCAGGGATCGGGTCATACTTACCGGCGGCTGCGGGGACGCCCCGGCCGCTGGTGCTGGGGGGGGGGTGGCCTCGCCTCGCCTCTGGGTCTTACTCTAGTCTTTTTTAAAACAAAAATCCAGGCTGGGCAGGGTGGGTGGGGGGTGTCCCCCCTTCCACCCGCGCAGCCTGGGAGGGGGAGGGGGAGGGAATTAATTTATTTCATTGGTTTCAATGGGGACACAGCGCCCCATTGAAACCAATTAAATAAATCCGGTACCGGTATACCGGATTAAATCCGGGAATCCGGTTTTCGCAGAACCGGTAACCGGTAAATCCGGTAGCCGGTAATGGGCCCGGGGTCCCACCACTAAAAATTATAAAGGCTATGGAACGGCTCCCATACAAGGAGAAGCTTGATAGGTTGGGGCTCTTCAGCTTGGAGAAGAGACGACTGAGAATGGAGATGACAGAAGTTTATAAAATCATGAGTGGCGTGGAACACATTAATAGGGAAAGGTTATTTACCCTCTTGGACAGTACTACAACAAGAGGACACTCCATGAAACTAACTGGCAGCAGATTTAAAATGAGAAACAAAATATCAGCCAACACACAATTAACTTGTGGAACTCATTGCCAGAGGATGTTGTCAAGGCCAGTAGCATAGCTGTGTGTCACAGAGGAACATAGGGTCACACACGTGTGATACTGGCCTACATGTAGACTACAAGTCTAGTAAATATGTAAAGCAAAAGGTTCAACATGTATGTAATGTTACAATTAAGAACTGTAAAACTCAAATCAGGACTATGACACTGACAAAACTCCAGGAAGTAGAGACAGTTTAAAAAATGTGTATTGGGAACTCTTGCCAGACAGAACCCTGGAGATGCCAATGGATCTTCCAGGTGGCTTTCCATGTACGTGAGGGGCCGCAGGTTCCTCCAGGGCGGGAAGGAGAGAATTGGTATTTAAGGAGGCCATTAAGCCATCTTCAGGCTATTGCTTGGCCAGAGCCATCTTGAGCAACTGCATCTGTATCCTGAAAGCTGCCAGCAAGCAAGGCTGGAAACCATGGACTGAGAGGCATGATTTTGCTTTCTACCAACTAAGAGACCAGTGCCCAGTCATTCTACATCTATTTCTGAGGAACCAGAACTTATGGACCTTGTAGGGTAGGATGCTTATTTAGGAACTCAACCAGTATAGATTAGGAATGCGTTATATTTACCTTTGATTTCTAGTAACCACTCTGTATCAACAATCTTGCAATGCTTATGTAATCAATAAACTGACTTCTTATCTTTATGAAGAAGTGTCTGTGTCTAACATTGGAACACAAGTGAGCAACAAGGGTTTTCAAGCTCTTGGGACCCCAGAAATTAAAGAGTCTGTAAATGGGAAGGATTGGGCCCTTGGGTGACAAAGGAGTTCTCCCTGCTGCAGGATTGAATCAGCCAGAGAGAAAACTGGTTCAGGTGGGCTTTACGCAAGGGAAACTGAGTCACTCAAGCCCAGTAAAGTGGGGGTGCGGGCCTCCAACCCGTGACAAGCTGTGTTTAAACAAAAATTGGATTAAGGATATAGAATTGGATATCCTCATTCTTAGAGACTATTATTATTATTAAAAGCATTTATATAGCACCAGCGATGTACCTGGTGCTTTACAGAAAATAAAATAGACACGGTCCCTGCCCGAGAGCTAGACTAGGCCTGTAATGGCTACTAGTCAAGTGGGTAAGGGCAGGGGACGTAACCTCTGACTGTCAGGAGCTGGGTGTGAATAGCAGGGAGTGGATCCCTTCATTAGGACTTCATGTGCACTTCTCTGAAATGACTGACGGAGACCAAGAATGACCCCTACCCCCCAGCCTCCCTATTGCCTTTCAATTCTCATTGATGAGGTCACTCACCATCCAGCCTGTCACGTAGCCTGGGGTTCATCTTTGTCCTCTCTCTCTCCTTCGCTCCTCTGGTCCAGTCTGCCGTCGGCAAGTCCTGTCGCTTCCCTCTGCAGAACGTGGCTAAGATCTGGCCCTTCCTGACTGCTCCCACGGCCACGACTCTAGTCCCTGTTCCGGTCATCTCTCGCCGCGATTACTGCAGCCTCCTCCTCCTCACTGGCCTTCCCCGCTCTCACCTCGCCCTCTCACTTCCAGTCAGTGCTTCGCTGCCAAGGTCATCCATCCCACCCATCACTTTGACCATGTCCGGCTCTTTCCACCCTCCGCTGTCTCCCTCTCCCCAAATGCATCCAGCCCAAGCTCCTGGTCTTCCCCTTCAAGGCTCTTCATTGCCTTGCTCCCTCCTATCTCCCTGCGCTTGTATCCCACCAAATTCCCCAACCCCCCGGGCTCCCCTCCTTCTCTACCCCCCCCCCACCTGCTTACGACTCCCCTGTTCCTACAAACGCCTCTGCCCCTTCTCCCTTGCCCTCCAAGCCTGGAACTCCTTCCCTGGATACATTCCTTCTGCTCCTTCCCTCCCAACCTTCCAATTCCTCCTGAAACCTCTTTTGTCAGGCTTACCCAGCTCCTCATCCCCTTAGTCTGCTCCCTGATTGACTCACGGTCCCCTTCTTCCTGGATCTAAGCTAAGCACGGGCACATGTGATTTTTCAACTTAGTGAATGTCTCCCCGTCTCTCTCTCTATAGACCTAACCTATAAAGCCCTAAATGGCATGGGACCCAGGTATCCGCGAGACCACCTCTTCCGCTATATATCATCGCAGCCTCTGAGCACGGTCGGGAGAGCCCTCTTGCAAGTACCAACTGCCCATGAAGTTGCTAAAACAAGAGTGCGCAGGGGGTGGGGGGCGATCTCAGTTGCTGCCCCACAATTGTGGAACTTTCCCCTTGGAGGTCCGCCTAAGCCCAGGCCTGCTCGTCTTCAGGAGGACATGTAAGACCTTTTTTGTCTGGCCAGACGTTTGGTGGGCAGGAATAGGGGGCTTGGGGAGGAGAATTGGCGATTGGGGGGGGGGGGAAATGATGTAGGTTTTTAGGGTTTTTTAATGTATTTGATTGCATTATATATTTTTTATGCTTTAAGCTGCTCTGAGTCCTTGGAAAAGGGTGAGCTAAAAATGTAATAAATAAATAAATAAATAAATAAATACATTCTCCACTCCTTCATTCTCCTCCCTTGTCTCTCCCAGATTGTAAAGCCACTGGGGCAGGGACCTGTGTATAAATAATAATTGTACAGTGCCAGGAACATTGCTTGCACAATATAAATAAATAATAATAATAATAAATAATAATAAATAATAAAAGTTAATGGATTTTAAAAATAATATTGTTCCCTGCTATTTCAGGCATCTCCATGCTCTGGTAACTCCCGCTCTCTGCTTGTGGCAGTTTTTTTTAGTACAGGCTCTGCTCTCTGTTGGTGGATTGGGTCTTGGGGACCCTGCATGGGTGCAGGGGCCCGCATTAGATGACCTGTGAACCTAGGGTTCAGTTTACCGTTGAAATGGGCCGGTGCATTTGGTACTCATGGGCAATGCCCACGTTTCTGGGCAATGGTTTCGGTACCTGAACATACCCAAACACAGTTCAGGCACCCCAAAATACAAGGTATTTTTGTTTCTGGGTAATGGATTTACCATTTTCCAATTGGAAATCAGGTCGGAAACCCAGAAAGATCAGGATGGTAATCTGAAAATCGGTACCAGAATTTGGAAAATTGCAATGAAAAGCAATAGTTTAGTCAATCAGGTATCCACTTGGATACTATTTGGATACTGAATACATAGTACCCAAAGTGATGGGGTTGAAGAATTGAATACTGCAGTTTCCAGCTGATAGCTCTGCCGCTGCCGGTACTCCTTTCACCTCTCATTCAGTTGTATCCAGTGTCCTATCGCAGCCAGAGCTGGTTGGGCCCTTGGCTCCAGATGGTACCAGAGACATTCTCTAGCATCTCCTGCAATCAGACTGAATCAGTCCTCAGCTCAGTCTCAAAAATCCTTCCAACTCTTTGTTCTCCAGAGAGGTGACAAACCCTGTCTTCCTGAGGCCATCCCCCTGCCAGAGCCTCTAGCGGTGAGCGGTCATTAGCGGTCCTTGTCTGTAAGGCAGAAATGCACGCACATCTGGCAGGCTGTCAAATTGCTACTGGCTCGTTTCCTAAACTGTTTCTGTGGCTCATATAATTTTACCTTTTATAACTTTCCCATTGTTACTTTGATCTGTGTATTTGTTATATTAATGTACTCTGTGCTTCACGGAGATTGCAAAGGCATTGGCCAATGCGATTCTATACATGCAGACTTAAAATGCAGACCTCTTGCTTTGGACAGAGGGCATGGCTTTTTCCAGGCAACCCTAGACTTGACATAAGCCGTTGCCCCTGGGCACAAGTCTGACTGCACAGGAGTCACTGGCTAAATTCCTAATGGAGTGAGGATGGCACCCAACTCTTCCACATCTCTTGGCTTCCTCATTCCTGCCCTTGGTGGGGCCTCCTGAGCTGCTGGGGGAAAGCCAGCCTACCCAAGGTATCCTACCAACAGCGATGTCATTGATGTAAAATCACTTTCACTCCTGAATCGTTCACGCATCAAGAGATCTAAAACACAGTTGTTGAAGAGCAGGAAGCGAAAGTAGGAACTCCTGAAGATGAGGAAATACAGGCTCAGAGCCGGCCTTAGAATTTGTGGGACCCAGGGTGAAAATAAAAAATGTGGGGGCCTCATAGCCCTGCCCCCCCATTGCCCCACTCCTTTAACAATTGGCACTCCTTAAACAATGCACCAATCCTGAAAAAAACCCATTATTTTTAAAGGGTGAAAACTGCAGCCTTAGCTACCACTCTTTTAATAATTGGTTTTCTGTACAAAACCAAAGTGTCATAAGCTTGCACACACGCAGGCAAGTACACGCAGGCTTCCCCACACACTGGTCCTGTGCAAGACTCTTAGCCTGAGAGGGAAGGGGCTGCTTCCTGCAGGGGCCCTGCACCCCACCCTTCAGTCTGGTTTATGCAAGCATCTCAAGTATTTAGAAATGGGTGCAGAGGGGCCATCAGCCTTGCCCGCCAGGCTGGTAATTACAATTACTCAGGGAAGTGGAACATCAACACGTCCAACTGGGAACCTGGGTCCCACAAATTCCTGTATTTCCTCATCTTCAGGACTTCCTACTTCGCTTCCTGCTCTTCAACAACTGTGTTTTAGATCTCTAGCTGTGTGAACGATTCAGGAGTGGAAGTGATTTTACATCAACTGCGTCGCTGTTGGTTGGAACAACACTTCTAATTGAATGTGTTGATGTCCCACTTCCCTGGGTAATTGTGATTACCAGCCTGCCAGGCAAGGCTGATGGTCCCTCTGCACCCATTTCTGAGTGAAATGGCGAGGCAGACCCCGACCCGGATTTGCTGCTGTAGCCTGTGACACGCTTGAGAAAGTGCTTTAAATTGGCTGCCGTGTCCTTTGTGTGGCACTGGAAACACAGAGTTCTACAGAAATTGCAGTGGTTTGTTCTTCAGATCTGTTATGAATCAGTATCTTTTTTTTTTTTTTTACAGATTAAATACATATTCGGATTACAAATCCATTAAAAAAAAAATTAAAACCTAAACATACTTTAAAAAAATTAAAATCACTGTGCGTGCCCAAATGGCTGCAGAGCTGTTCAGCACACGCATATCCCTTTCTCAAAAGAGCCATCATTTTGGAAAAGGGCCGCCGGTCTGAGCATGTGGTGGTGGCCGTTTCGAGCAAGCGTAGACTGGCTGCTCCTTTCCAAAATGGCAGCACTGCTGCTGCCACCATTTTGGAAAAAGGGCTGTGCATCTGCAAAATGGCAATGTGGCTATTTGGCGCAGACACAGTAAAATTTTAATTTTAAAAATTATTTTATTAATTACTGATTTATTACTTATTATTAATTATTATTTATATAGCACCAGCAGTGTACCTGGCATGGTACAGTCAGTAGTTATACACAAGTCCCTACCCCAAGGGGCTTAAAATTTAAGAGAGACAAGGAAAGGGGACAAGGGAGAGGTGAACATCAGAAGAGACAAGGATACATTTACGAGGATCCGTAATAAGGCTCCGTAATATAGATCCATAAATCAGGCAGCATTTTTCAGATTAATCTCCAGCAGTTGCAGAATAATCTGAATCCGCAGCGCCCCTCCCTAACAACTATATACCTATAATCCTGCTGGTTCTGCTGCTGCCCTGGAGGAATGCCTGTGAATACAGCATATCCAGCTGGATGTGCCTCGTACTCACTTGGGGGAACACTGAGATGATGCTGGAGGGGAGGAGCAGCTGATCTGAGGATTCCCTTGCCTCTCTCGAGGCCCTGCATGTTGAAGGGCACAGGAAGTAGTGGGCCAGGTAAAGAACCTGGGTATCATTTTTGAGCACGCCCGGTCGGTGATAATGCGGGTATCGGGCATGGCTTGGAAATGCTTTTCTCAGCTGCACAATTTGTGTAAACTACACTCTTATTTAGCCCAGGCTGACCTTGCTGCAGTGACCCAGGCCCTGGTGACCACAAGACTTGATTTTTGTAACTCCCTCCTCTATAGGCTGCTGACAGTGCTTCTCTGTAGCTTGCCGTTTGTTCAAAACACGGCTGCAGACTGGTTCGGGCAGCCGTCATCGTATGATGCCCACCCTGTGTTCTCTGCATTGACTGCCTAGAGAGCGGCAGATTGAATTTAAGATTGTGGTGCTGGTTTTCAGGGCCTTGAACAGTATCGGCCCTGATGGCTGTATTGGAGACCTGTTCCTGGAGCCTGGTCCCAATGGCTAGCTGCGCTCAGAAACTCCCACTGTTTGGGGAGCCCGCTGTCATCCTTTAAGTCAGCAGGCGATCAGGCCTTTGCTGTGGCGGCCTCTTAGTGTGGAACTTGCTCCCTCCAGGTGTCCCTCTCCGCTCCTCCCTCCTCACCTTCAAAAAGCACCTGAAAACTTTTTTTTCTCCAGGTGCTTTTAGAGGATCCACAGTTGGTTACCCTTAATGTATTGTGTTCTCTCTCTTTATCTTCCCCTTTTAAATGGCTTTTACCTTGTTTTATTGTATTTTATTGTATTGATTTTGTGAAGTGCTCCAAGTGCCATTTGGCAGGGGAGTTGCTATATAAGTAAAATTATTAATTTATTATTATTATTATTATTATTAGATTGTAAGCTTCTTGGGGCAGTGACCTGTTTCTAATTTAGTGATTGTTCAGTGCCGGACACATTGCTGGGACTACCCAAATAATTATCATTAATAACAACAAATGGTGATTGGTGACTTCCTCCTGAGGGAGACAGAGGCAAAGTCCAGAGAGATTTCCAGAATTCATGAGTTCCTCTGGCCCCTTCCTATTCCTCCTCATCTACATTGGCACCAATGATACTGCCAGGTGAGACCTTGAGAAGATCAGAGGTGACTATGAGGCTCTGGACAGAAAGAGGATTGGGGAGTAGTGGGTGACCTCTTCAATCCACCCTGTTGAAGGCAAAGGTCTGGCCAGGGACAGGCGTACTGTTGAGGTCATGCCTGGCTGTACAGGTGGTGTTAAGAGGCCTTTGGCTTCTTAGATCGCGGGGTCAAGGACTGCAATAGAAAGATGGGATCCATCTAACCAAGGTTGGAAAGAACACCTTCAGGCCTTGCCTACCTAACATGGATAACTAATGACTAAGCTGGACAACCAAGGTGACTGAGGATGAGGACATGCATCAAGAGTTGGACACTAGGAGAACTGCAGAGACTTGTGGGAAGTAACTGCCATTATCCTGCATCCAAACACGGGGTTCGTCTAGATGACCCTCGTGGTCCCTTCCAACTATGATTCTATGGTCCCAAGATAAAACAGGAGGAGAATCCCCCCCCCACTCCCCAATGGGACTTTTGAACAATAATATCAAATGTTTCTATACTAACATCAGAAGTACAGGGAACGAGCGGGAACTCTGGAAGACTTACTACATGAAGGAAGCCACACTGGCAGCACTGGAATTACTGAGATCTGGTGAGGTTGCTCCTGTGACTGGATATTGAGGGGGATAGCTTGTTCCAAGAAGGGGTGTAGCGCTGTACATTAAGAATGAATGTATTTGCCAGAAGGTCTGGGATGAGGAGGGGTGGCAGTTCTAGTGAGAGTATTAGGATGAAGATAGGAGACAAACCAATTGTAGAGAGAGCATTTTATTTTTACTTTATTTATTTTTATCAATTTATACCCCGCCCCTGCTGTAAAAACAGTTCGGGGCGGCTAACAATTTTAAAAGAGTAAAAAATATAGTAATATAAATATAAAACAATCATAATATATAAACAATTTAAAACAGGGTTACGATAACTAAAATTAAAAAAAATAAATAAGGGTAGGGTAGAGCTAAAAACCCTATCGCCTCCTCCCCAAAGGCCTGGGCGAACAGCCAGGTTTTACAAACCTGTCAGAATGTTAAAAGGCTTGGGGACAGGCGAGCTTTCTCCGGGAGGGAGTTCCAAAGACACGGCCTGGCCACTCCATTGTGGCCCCCCGCTTGACACGGGGGACCTCCAAGAAGGCACCACCGGCAGACCGAAGGAGCCGCATCATGGTGGAAGGTTGTCTATTAGAGAGCAGCGAGTCAGATAGAGGACATGGCTGAGGCTTCCTCAAGGAGCTAACAAAGCTTTCCACAGGGCCATGAGCTAATGGGGGATTCCAACAGTGCTGATATTTGTTGAACGTCTAATATGGGGAAATGCAGAATGTCAAAAAAAGTTCTTGGCAAGTACCGGGGACAAATTTATCTCATTCAAAAAGGTGGAAGAAACAACCAGGCACTGTGTGGCTATTTCGGATTTGGTGCTGCCCAAGAGGAAGGAACTGGTTGAGAATGGGAAGGTACGTTGGGATAAAGAGTGATCACAAAAATGATAGAGCTTGGGATTCTACGTCTACAAATCGGATAAAAGGATCCATGGGTCAAGGAGGAGGGTTTTAGATGCCAAGAAGATGAAATTGCTCATTACTTATTTATTTACATTTATTTGCCACCGCCTCCTGCTTTCGCAGCTTGGCGTGGCTCACATCTTAAAACAACCAATAAAATCACATAAAATATTAAAATAAATCGGGCAGAGCAAAAAAACATAATTCCCCATCCCCCCCACCCATCACCTGTCTCCCTCACCAAAGGCCTGGCAAAACAGCCAGGTCTTACAATGTCGTCAGAAAGAGGGGAGATCCAGAGACAGGTGGCTCTCCGGTGGGAGGGAGTTCCACAGCCGTGGTGCAGTCACTGAGAACGTCTTCCTCATAGTCGACACCTGGGAAATCCGGGGAACCTCAAGGAGGGCGCTCCCAGCCAACAGCAGGGGTTTGTCCAGAACCCGGAGGATGAGGCGATCCTGCAGATAGGTGGAGCCCAGGCCATTTAGGGCTTTAAAGGTTAGAACCAACACCTTGAATCGGGCCCGGAAGACTATTGGCAGCCAGTGCAGGGAACGGAGCACTGGTGTAATGTGCTCGCGATGACTCATCCCCCTGAGGAGACAAGCCGCCGCTTTCTACACCAGCTGCAGTCTCCAGACCATCACCAAGGGTAGACCCCCGTAGAGCGTGTTGCAGTAGTCCAATCTTGAGTTAATAAAAGCTTGGATGATTGTGGCAAGGTCCGAGTCGGAGACATACGGCTTAAGTCGTCATACCAGATGTATTTAGCAAAATGTGCCCTTGGCCACAGCTGCCACCTGGACATCCTGGCAGAGCTGTGGGTCTGGGAGCACCCCCAGACTGTGGACCTGAGACGCCAGCGGAGAACGGAACCCATCTATGATGGGGGCCACCACTCCCTTGGCTTTTTCTACTAGCATCACCTCCACCTTGTTGGGATTCAGCTTCGATCCTTGCAAAGAAAGTAAGCTGCAATGAAATGACTAGGAAATCCGATATAAATATGAATGGGGAAGGGATGCAGGGCAGGATGACTAGGGAGAGCAGCATCAGAGAATACTTGGCTGAGTCTTCTTTGCCCAGTTTGGGATGGGATGGGGTGGGGCAGGAGGAGAAGGCGGCACTCCTGCACCTGTCGTCTCTGGTCTGTCTGCAGCGTGCCTTCCTTCTTTCTCCTGGCAACAACGCCAAGCCTGCCAGCATACACCCAAAGTACGTATCCCTTTCCAAATAACTCCTAACACTCCGTTTCCCTTTTTGGCCACCGCCGCACACCGAGCCAAGGATTTCAGTGTGTTGTCCACATAGACTCCAGGATCTTTTTCCTGAGTGGTAACCTTTAATTTAGCCCCCAGCATTGTGTGTGTAGTGTGGATTTGAGCAGAGGTGAGAGAGGCCGTTCTTGTACTGTTGGAAAATACTTACCTTTTGGGAGTTCTTACGATTGTTCATCAGGACTTCGTCAGTCTCTATTGATTCCATGCTTCTGCTATTGTCGATATCGATGCCTGGGATTTTCCAGCACTTTTCGTCAGTTTCAGGCACTTTTCCGACACTTTTCCATCTTTGACTTACTTTCACATCTTACTTTTATGTCTTTTACAATTACCGAATAGCTACTAGTGACAATAGCGAAAAAGCTAGTAAGTTTCCTCATTGCGTGAGCACAGATGGATGGTCTGTTTCCAACGGAAACAGCTTTTGCAGAGATTGATTGATTGACTGATTCAGCACTGCTTTGGATTATTTTCCCCTATGTGCATCACTTTGCACTTGTCAGCATTAAATTTCATCTGCCATTTAGTTGCTCAGTCTCTCAGTATTGCAAGATCCTCCCGTAATGCTTTACACTCTGGTCTTAAT
Source organism: Sphenodon punctatus (assembly GCA_003113815.1). Lineage (NCBI taxonomy): Eukaryota > Metazoa > Chordata > Lepidosauria > Sphenodontia > Sphenodontidae > Sphenodon > Sphenodon punctatus. The sequence continues at coordinate 66,149 of QEPC01003806.1, read as the reverse complement.
TATCTTGAATGACTTTGTGTCATCTGCAGATTTTGTCATCTTACTCTTTACTCCCTTTCAAGATCATTAATGACTACTGCAGTAGTGCAGAATGCAGCAGCCCGTCTCCTTGTGGGGTTGGGCCACCGTGAGCACGTTACACCGATGCGCCAGGCCTGCGCTGGCTGACGATAGTCTTCCAGGCCCGATGCAAGGTGTTGGTTTTGACCTATAAAGCCCTATACGGCCTTGGGTCAACTTACCTGCGGGATCGCCTCATTCCGTGCCCTGGATTGACCTCTGCGGTCCACTGGGAGCACCCTTCTTGAGGTCCCCCGTGTGGCCTGGGGGGCCACTATGGAGAGGGCGTTCTCAGTGGCTGCACCTAGGCTGTGGAACTCCCTCCCAGCCGAGGCCCGGTTGGCCCTGGATCTCCCTTCCTTCCGCTGTATGTGTAAGACCTGGCTGTTCCACCTGACTTTTGGTGAGGGAGATGGGGTGTAGGGTGGGAGGTGTGGGTTAGGGTTGAGGGGAAAGGGTTGGTTCTGTTTTCCTTCTCTTTTATTGTGTTATGGATTTTATGTGTTTTTACAATGTGAGCCGCCCCGGGCTACCTGGAACAGGAATGGCGGGATAAAAAAACTGTTAAAATAAAATAAATAAATAATAAATATTATACAACATTCATCACACTGGGGCACCCCACTATTTACTTCTCTCTGTTGTTAAGCTATTCAGTCCTACTCTTTGTTTCCTATCCTTTAACCAGTTACCGATCCATGACAGGACACTGCCTCCTATCCCATACCATAACTACTTATTTTTCTCGAGAGTCTCTTGTGAGGGACCTTCTCAAACACTTACTGAAAATCCAGATAGGCTGTATCGACTGACTCACCCATATCCACATGCTTGTGCACACCATCAAAAAACCCCAATAGATGAGTGAGGTGTGACTTCTTTTTACAAAAAAACATCTTGTCTCTTCCCCATGAAGTCACCTCATGTCCCTCCTTTTTATTTCCTGTAAGGGAGAGCTACACAGAGTAGTAAACAACACAGCCCTGCTAGCAGGGGAGAGAGCCCTGGGCTGGGGTGGAGGGTTTAGTCCCTGCTCTTCCAATTACCTTGGCTGGGCCCCTCTCTTGCCATGAGGTATTTGGGTCTAACTACTCTTCTCTGCATCTTCGGTCATGCTATCTCCTCATTGTCCTCCAAGACTGGCAGGACCCACATTCCACAGTGGAGCTGCGACCCCTGCCATTGGGAGAGGGAGCAGGGGGCCCCAGCCCATCATCTGCACTAGGGCCCATTCTAGCCACCTCCCTGTCTGGAACGCCCCTCCGTCCTGACTTTCAAATTCCTCCTAAACATCCACCTTTTCCATCAGGCTTTCCCCCGCTTAGCACTTGCCCCTAAAACTTCACAACTTTGTGGATCACTTGCTATGTTCCTCTCTCCCTTGTTCACCCTAGAAGACTGTAAGCTCCTTGGGGCAGAGAGCGGTCTTGATTTATAACTGTTCACTTCCAGGCACATTGCAGGCATCATCATCATCATCATAATTAATGATAATTAACAATCAGGGACCTGTACTCGCTGAATTTCCCCCCGCTGGTGGCAATAGAGGGAAATGCAGTGAACTTGAGTCCCTGATAATTATTCACATGCACAGCTATATTATTCTCAGCACGCCAAATCAGAACATTTACAACATCTCCAAAAAGTGATGGTACTTTCAAGGACTGCAGGGATGCATAGGGGAGCATAGCGGAGAGGTGGCCTTTTAGATAGGTGGGGCCCAGGCTGTTTAGGGTTTTGTAGGTAACAAAATCAATCGGCCAGCCCCGTGAATTGTGCTGGGGCGGAACGCTATCTTGCACACACTCCAAAGCTGGGGTATAACGTGCCCCATATGTCCTTCGAACCTGCCTGCCATTTTGTTCCAAAAGCAATTTTAGACAGAAACCCTGTCTATTCCTGGTGGAAATTTCATTGCATTGGTGAAATTCTTCCCAGCTGAATTGTAGGAATTTTGGTTGCAGCTGAGGCTACTTGCCTCCGGCCAGCTCGCAACAGGCCCCTTATGCAGTCGCGGAACAATTCTGACTTGGGGGAACCTTCTTTGTAGAAGGGGTGCAAGACAAGGGAGTCTTAAAAGGGTGGGGGGGAGTTGGCAATTAATTTGTGTTTTGGGAGCGATTTTGAAGGCTGAGGCTGAGAATGGTAGGGCGGGAGAAAATTTGGTATCACTACGATGACCCCCAGCTGAGAGATGGGGGCGTGGGTTGGTGGTGGTGAATTTCTGTCTACAAGAGTCACAGGAATGGGGATTGGTGTAAGGGATCTTCTTAGTTTGACTTGTTTTTTAATCTATATTGTAAGCTGCCTTGAACTTAACTGGGCCTGCTCTGCACAACGCACTGCTCTGCACAACGCAGTCTTGTGTGTGGTCTTTGTGAGCAGGCGTAGCATGACACACACACACTCACACATGCTGGCCTCCCCACCTGCCTGTCCCAGCTGCCATTAGACATAACTCAGCCGGCGATTTCATAAACCTACTTAAGAATGTAAAAGTTTGCTAATAATTCCTGTGTTATTAACCCACCCACCCTTGTAAATGTTATGGGCTGGGAGCCGCGGTGGAGGGGGGAGGGCGGCGGGCTCGCCGGATGGGACTCTGCGCCCATGATTCATTCATCTGTCAGTCTGGGTCATATTTATTAATAGTCCTAATGCGGGAAGAAATAAAGGAAGAGAGAGATTCTATTAATTAAATCATTGTTATAATTAACTTTCATTAAAGGAAAATCAATAAAGAGGAGCCGGGATTGAAATAGCGGCCATCCATTACAGCTGCTTTTACTGGAATGCATTCAGGGCAGCCGTATATTACCGTGCTGGGCGGGAGGGGAGAAATGGGGGGGCAGGGATGGTGGGGGAGGGGGCTTCAGCCAGGGAAGTAACATGGTGCAGCTGGATGATTTAAAAGCCGGTGCACCTTCAGACCTGTGTGTGTCAGTGAGTGCGTGTGTCTATGGGTTGGGTGTGCACGTGTCTGTGCTTTGGATGGATGGGTATGCATGAGCGCCTAGCTGTGATGGGTGTGTGTGTGTGTGTGTCCTGAAGTGTATGGCTGTGTGTTTAGGAGGCAGATGTGGTGCGTGCGTACACATGTCAGATGTGTGTGTGAACGTACAGGGCAGTGTGCGTACATACGTCGGACGTGCATGTACGTATGGGGTGGATGTGCATATATGTCTTACATGTGCCTGTGCATCAGGGCATGGGTGTAGTTGGGCAGGTGTGTATATGTAATTTAATGCAGTAAGCTCTCGGGCAGGGACTGTGTCTAGCTTATTTTCTGTAAAGCACCAGGTACATCGCTTGTGCTATATAAATGCTTATAATAAAATAAATAAATAATAATAATAATGTGTGTGCACACCTGCGTGTAAGGAGGAAGGTGTGTATATTTGTGTTGAATGCACACTGATAGTATACAATGTGTGTATTCAGAATGGGGATGTATATGCACATTGGAGAAGTGTGTGTGTGTACTCATGCAGAGGTGTGTATTGATATGGGTGTGCATATCTACATTGTAGGTGTGTGTGTAGAGTATGCATTGGCAAAGGGCACATGCATAAGATAAATGTGTCCCTGTGTGTGCACGTGCACATGCGTGCATGTATATGTTTGGGGAAGGTATGGTCTGGATTTATCTCTCTGTCTTTGCGTTCAAGCAGGTGAGCCAGTGTTCCTTCGATGTGTGTCTGCACGTGTGCACAAGTGTGCGTTTGGGATAGGTGTTCCTATGAGAATTTTGTGCATGTGCATGCGTGTGTAAGTTCAGGGTGGGTGTGCCTGTCCTTTTTGCTTTTCTGTGTGTGCACGCACTACATGATTGCGCCCCTAGGACCAGAAGTCAAGACACAGGCCTCCATAACATCCCTGTGCGAGCCAGATTTGAACCCAGCACCTTTCACCCTCCCTCCCAGCTCTGCCCTTTGTAGGGCAACGTGTGCCATGGGGAGTCCATATGAACCGGTGTGCAATAGGCAGTGTAGTAGTAAATGTATTGTTGTTTGGCCGTTGGCCGTAACAAATAAATAAATACAAACATAAAAATAAAATACATAACATCCTAAAACTTGAAACAAATGAATTACCAACATAGTTATCACAAGTATGACCATGGATATGTAAAAAAGTAAAAAAAATTAAAAATTAATCAAAATTAAAGTTAAATTAAATTAAAAATTAAAATGGCCTTGCCCTTCCCGGGGTTTATGGCAGCAGCATTGGGCCCCTGCATTAAATTCAATTGGCAGTGTGATCCTCTGGCCATTTGGTGCTGGGTTTAGTCCTTGGCGCTGGTGGGAGTCTTGTTCAGTTTCGTGGTATTTGTACTGGTGCAACACAGCTGTGGGATCACACTGAGTGTGCACCTGTGTGTACACATGCATTTGCTGTGTTTGTGCACAAGCGTGACTGTGCATCTGGAAAAGCATGTATATTCAGAAGCTATGAACAGACAGCTGTGCGTGTGTGTGTGCGCACGAAATGCGTGTGCACTGGATAGTTATTTATTATTTCTTTATTTTATTTAATCAATGTATACCCCGCCCCTCCTGAAAACAGCTCGGGGCGGCTTCCGACAATAAAACACATATAAAAATAAATAAAACAATTTAAAAACACATCAAAAATACAATATCAAATATTAAAACAGGGCCCGGGAAAACTTTAAAACAAATAAATAGGGTGGGGGAGATAAAACCCACTAACCCCCCCCCCCAAGGCCTGGGCGAACAGCCAGGTTTTACATCTTTGCCGGAATGTCAAAAGGCTTGGGGACAGGCGAGCTTCCTCCGGGAGGGANAGGGAATTCCAAAGGTGCGGCCCGGCCACCGAGAATGCCCTCTCCATTGTGGCCCCCCCGCTTAACACGGGGGACCTCCAAGAAGGCACCCCCGGCAGACCAAAGGAGCCGCTCTGGGGTGCGGAGGGTGAGGCGGTCCCTGAGGTCTGAGGGGCCGAGACCGTGAAGGGCCTTGTAAATCAATACCAACATTTTGAACCTGGCTCGTCACGCTAACGGCAACCAGTGCAGAGCCCGGACCACCGGTGTTATGTGCTTCCAACGACCCGTCCCCGAAAGGAGCTGGGCCGCCGCATTCTGCACTAGCAGCAGCCTCCGAACCAGGCACAAGGGCAGCCCCACGTAGAGCGTGTGTGTGTATAAACATGGTATCCTCTCTCTGCATGTATTTGTCATTGGTTTGTGTGCATTTGTGTAGCTGGTGTGTGTATTGCATGAGTATGCATTTGTGTGCATATGTGCCAGGTGTAAACCAGATCTGTATCTGGGGTGTATGTTTGGTGTGTGTGCGTACCTGTGTGAGAGTACTCTTGGACAATAGTAGTGTGTTTCATGTTCCTGTGGCCAGGAATTTGAGTGTGCGTGTGTCACACCAGCCTGCATCACAGCACATACATACAAAGTTCTGTTATCGTCTGTTGTGTGTGCTGGTGTGTACATTTATGCGTGTGTGCAAATGTACAACTGTGTGCATAATAGCTTGTGAACTTAGGGAACATGAGCGTATTTCAGCATGTGTGCTTAAGATGCACTTAAGAGTGGATGTGTGTGCCCACATGGTGTGTTGTACAGATCAGCGTGAAAGCCTGTGTCTTTCTGTGACACACATGAAGTGCTGATGAAGATGGTGCTGGTTACTGAACCAGTTTCTGCTGATGAGCGTGTTTGAGCTGTCACAGGGTGTGGATCCTATTAGGTAGGACAGAGGTAGGCACCCAAAAACTCGCACATACGCTCACCAACTAATGAGCCAGCTCCTGGGGTCATCCAAAGGACTACTGCTGCGACCCACAGAAATGAACCAGCACCAGGGGCCATCCAAAGGACTATCGCTGCAACCCACAGAAATGAGCCAGCACCAGGGGTCATCCTAAGGACTACCGCCATGACCCACAGAAACGAGCCAATGCCAGGTATCATCCTAAGGCCTACCGCCATAACCCACAAGCCACTTACTCACCCAGCTAATCCAGCACAAGTGGTTTGTGGACCATGGACTCTGTCTCTTGTCTTTGTACCCAGTACTCTCACCAACTGCACTCAAGAGACACGAAATGTGTCTTTTGCTGCCAGTGTCTATGGACAAGCATTTGGAGAAGTGTTTGTGTTGTCCCAGGCCTTGTCTTTGAATTTGTGGAGGCCCTGGTAGTTGTGTTTGGGGGTCCCACTGGGAGGAAGTGGGGCCCCCACAACCTGCCATGGTAAAAACAGGGCCACCGTGAGTCCCCCAAAAGAGGGGGGTCTGGGATGGTCACCCCACATTGCCCTGTGGTAAAGCCAGCCCTGGTGTGTGCATGAGTGTGCATATGTGTGGGTGTATGTGGAGTGTGTGGGCAAGAGTGTGTGTAGGTGCATGGTATGGATGTGAGTGCATGTGTGGGTGTATATTGTGTGAGTGTGCACAAGTATGTATATGCGTGGGTGTATGTTGTATATGGGTGTGCATGTATGTGAAGTGCATGCACACGTGTGCATATGTGTGGGTGTATGTTGTATATGGGTGTGCATGTATGTGGAGTGTGCGCAAGTGTGCATATGTGTGGGTGTATGTTGTGTACAGATGTGCATGTGTGTGAGTGTGCTGTATGGTTGTGTGTGTGTATGTGGAGGGTGTGTGCACAAGTGTGTATGTGTGTGGGTGTATGTTGTGTTTGGGTGTGCATGTATGTGGGTGTATGTTGTGTATAGATGTAGAGTGTGTGTGCACAAGTCATGTGTATGGGTGTATGTTGTATATGGGTGTGCATGTTTATGGGTGTATGTGATCTAAGTGCACAAGTGCACATGTGTGTGGGTGTATGTTGTGTATGGGTGTGCATGTATGTGAGTATGTGGAGTGTGTATTCAGGTGTGTGCATGTGTGTGGGTGTAAGTTGTGTATGAGTGTGCGCTGTGCATGTGTGTGGCTGTATGTGGGGGGGGTGCATGTGTGTGAGAGAGTATGTGGAGTGTGCATGCACTGAAACAGGACTCTACCAGTGTGTAAAGTGTGACAGTGGGAGTGTGTCACAGCTGCTTGCAGAGTCCTCACCCCACACGGCCAGCGGCTGCCTCCACCTGGGGAATGGGATGATTCCATTATTCCACGGGCGTGTCACAGCCCCAGTTACAGCAGCACACAGTGGGGAACCACTTGCTGCGGCCCCTCAGCTGCCCCATCTCACAACCACTGTGCGCTGCCATGAATGGCCATGTAAGTGCCAGGATTGGGCCCCTAGGGCTCAGCCCCCACAGCTGGGCCCCTGCAGCTCTCACTGAGTCCACCTCAGGCACCTGGCAGCCACACGGTTCTGGTTTGAGGCACTCTCAGGAGGCAGCTGGTTGGCTACGGGAGTGTACTCTGCCCTGTGCGGTCAGTCAGTCGTGTGTACGCCTCACCCCAGAGGGAGTTGCATTCCAACCCTGCCTGCAAAGCATGCTGGGTTATTCCATAGCTGCTGTGATCCCCTCTTGCCATTGGTGCTGGGGGCCTTTCCCAGCAGGCACTGGGCTGTCATGGGGAGGTCTAAGCGCACCTGTTAGAAACAGTTTCCAGTGCCAAGGCATCTGCGTGGCGGCCAGGGTGGGGGTGAGGGAAATAGCTGCCGGGGCGGGAGAATGGGGATTTGAAAGTTGCCATAACTCACCCCAATGGGCCTGCTGCACACCAGCAGCTTTACAGGAATCCAATATTTCATCAAGCTCCGAGCAGCTCCTTTCCCTGTCATGCCAGCTGCCAGGTGCTTTGGTCTTGGTTGGAGCTGGGGGGTCTTGGGGGCCGGGAGGGTGTAGCTAGCTATATATTTCAACCTAGCTACGCCCCTGAAGGGGGCAAGTCTCTTCCTTTGGGGGCGTGCACTGCTTGAATTCAGGGGACAGCTGGGGGGGTCGAAGGACAGAGCCAGGCATTTCTCAGTATTAGGGTACAGCAGTATCTTCCCTCTTGGCAGCTTCGGCTGCAGCCTTGGAGGTCAAGGGACATAGCTGCCCCCCACCCCTCCATCCCAGACCGCGCCTCCCTTGCCCAATGCTCATAGTAGGAATGAAACTGCCCAGCCACCATGTTAAGAAACCATGCGCCCAGGCCCTAAAAAATCCCAATCTTGGCTTAGAAATACAGAGATTGTAGGTGAGCGTCAGCGCAGGGCCCTTCTCCGTGTGATTTTTGTGTCTCTAGGGGAGCAATTCCAAGCTCCCACATGGTGCCTGGCCTGGCCTGATGCTGTGATGCCCTGGCCAACTTGCCCTTGCCTGCTCCCATGGTCCCGATCCTCCCCCTCCTGGGTTTTGTGCCCCCCCCCCCCGAGAACCCACCGCACAGAAGTGGTCAGCTGAATTCTGACAGCAGTCTGGCAGCGGAGAGGGGTGTGTGCGTGTAGGGTGTTGAGGACCTGGAGGGAGACGGGCCTTCCCCTCGCAATTTGTATGATTGCTCTTCCACTCCCTAAGAACACCACCTGTCTTGACATTTCAACTGTTTAAAGAGGGAAAGAGCTGCCTCCCCAGCCCCTGGAAACTCTGCCCTCCTCCAGTCAATTACCCTGCATTCAGAGAATGCAGAATGTTTTTTAGAAATCAAATATACCCTCCTCCCTCCCCCACACTTCAGTCAGTGCAAACCTGTTCCCCCACAAGAACAGGAAAAGTGCCCCTTCTAATTTGCATAATTTACATCTTCTGATTTGTGTAAATGTATGCAAACCGGAAGGCACTAATTGGCTAAGTCCAAGTCTGGGTTGGAAAAAAGAAATGGTTGTCCCCCGCCCCTAAAAACTAAATCAAAAACATTATTTTTCCCTTCAGGCTCATCCATTTGAGTGACATTTCCCAAATAAGTACTTCACATATTGCTTTCTAATCAAAGAGCTGTTTGTTAGGCTGCTATACAGCACTCACAGGGTGGCTGGGTAGCTAAACTTTGAGACTCCCAGAGCGTTTCTTAAACTGTATTACCTTTAGCCTTTTCCCAAGTGAGCTCCTGCCCTCTTTCCCAACTGCAATTGAGGTGAGGGTGGAAACTTTGGGGTGTGTGTGTCTCTTTAGGTGCTTTGGGGTATAAATAAGATTTACTCTCACACTGAAGCTTTCCCCACAGTTTCTTTCTTCCGTGGTGGATTCTCTGGTGTGTGGTAAAGGCTCAACTTGTTGAGGCCGTACTGGAAAAAATGAACCATTTTTAGAAGGAAATCTTAAAAGCTTAAAACAAATCACTAACTGTCCTATTTCTTAAACCAGCATCAATCTCCCAATCTCCTTGTCAAAGCTTGCCCACCAACGTTACTGGAGAAGCTGCAGGGTCTTGATTAAACAGCTCTTTGCTAGACTGCTACAGCAGCATTAGCAGTGTGCCAGGGTAGCTAACCTGATCTTGTAGGGTGTTGCTGAAAAGAAAAAGGGTGAGGTGCTCATTTAGCAAAAGTGAGGGTCAGCTGGGGGAAGGAGAGGGGATTCCTCTGCCTATTAAAACTAGAACAAAACGCATGGAAATCCTCAGAGTCTTTTCAGCTGGGGGCAGCTGTTGATGGGGGCAGTGGAGCCCAATGGGGAAGGGCATTTGGGAGGTCACCTAGTTCTGCTCCTGCTGCCCAGAAGTTCCTTCTGGCCCTGCTCTGATCAAAAACAAACAGGGGACAGTGTGGGAGGGGGGAGGATGCAGGAGACAGTGGGTGATGGGGTGGATGGTGTTGAGGATCTGGTAGGTAAGGGAAAAGATGCAGGGGATGATGTGGAGATGGATAGATGGGGGTGGAGATAGGAATGTTTGAGCACATGTGGGGATAGGCAGCTTGAGAAAGAGAAGAGAGCTAACCTGCTTCCAGCAAGTTCTCAGTGCCACTCCCCCCCTCCCCCATCTCCTCTCCCCATCTCGCTCAAACCATGGCTGACATGGCCCCTTCCCCACCCTACCCCACCCCCATCTGCCTCTCCAGTTGGTGCACCGAGCAGCAGCGCAATGACAACCCAGCGCGGGGAGGAGGAGGCCTGGTTGGCGAGGCGCCGGCACAGCGGCGTGCGCAGGCCAGCCGTAGGGAGCTGCAGCGCACACGGCATGGGCCATAACTCTCGGCTCTATTGCGTGTCTTTTGTGGAGGGGGCTGACAAATTGTGAAGAAATATTTAATTGATTTGTTTATAAATTTATTTTGTATCTTGTGAGAAAATCCCAGGCTGTAAATAAAGGGTCAGGGATGGAATAAACAAAATTTATAAGGCAATAGAAAAGCACCATCAAACAGTGAATCATGTAATTCAATCTAACAAGGAGGCCTCTGCCAGGCCGGCAATAAACGGGACTGAGCGTTGGCCGGCACTGCCATGAGATAAATGGGAGCCCGGCCCGAGCGGTGCAGGCTGCTTGGGCTGTGCTGGGGGGGGATCGGCTGCTATGGATCCAATTTGCCAAGCTCCAAGGGGGTGTGTGTGCACGCACATTAATACGGCAGCAGGGGGAGGAGTGGGGGCTGCTGGCTGAGAAATAAAACCTGGGCTTCAGAAGGAAAAATCCTCAAGGGCTCCGGCTAAGAGAGATGCTCTCTTATTGCTGCTTGCAAAAGCCAGAGCTGTAATGACTGGCTGCCTGCCTTGTCTTGGGGAGAAATGGCAGGGAAGGCCTTGGCTTGGGAGGGAGAGAGAGGAAAGGACAGGAAATCTTTGAAACCCCCAGGGTGCCCACGCATTGTCCAGGTCTGCCCCCAGCTTCCAAAAAGAGGAGGAAGGGACGGAGACGCACAACAAAGATGATAATGGGGGTTGGCGATGGCCTCTGTACGAGGAGACGCTGAAACGTTCAGGGAGAAAAGAGAAACCAGAACCCACAAATACGGGGATATCAGTCAAATTTGTGGTACTCAAATTGACTCAAAGTTATTGGATCTTAATCGAGGCCCAGTTTAGGGATCCAGCATCCCAGATTGTCGACTTCCTGTGCAGAATCTTCTTTTTTCTTTGCCCTATTTTTTCTGTTTTTCAACCTGATTTTTCAGTCAGTGACAAGAAATTCAGTTTCAGCTCTAATCAGGGCTCTTCTGCTTAGAAGGGAAAGGATTGAGGGCGATAGGGGAGAGGGTTACAAAATCCTAAATGATACAGAAAAAGGGGCCAGGCCGCCATTATTCCCCCTGTTTTTGGTAATGCTCAAATGAGGGAATGCCTGATGAAATTAATAGGCAACGAGGGAAAGGAAATGGCTTGTTCACGCAATGCACGGTTAACCTGTGGCACTCATTTCTAGGGGATAGGGATGGGCGAACAGAACAGAGTTCGGAAATTCGATTCGGTCGACCGAAGTATTCAAATTTGGTCCGCACTCAGAGAACAGAGTTCGGAAAGTCAAACCCCATTGAACTAAATGGAATATTATCTTATGGGGATGGGCGAACAGAACCGAGTTCGGAAATTCGGTTCGGTTCGAAAATTGAGTTCGGTTCGGTCGACCGAACTATTGGAGTTCAGTCCAAACTTCCGAACCGCGTTCACCCATCCCTACTAGGGGATTCTGTGATGGTCAGTATCGTAACTCGCTAACACAGAGAGTGTGGGCAACAAGCAGCATGAACCGGAAGCCAACCACGGCTACAACAAGGAGGACTTTTAATATCCGCAAAAATAATTCCCTTCTGGCTTTGCTAGCATTATTTGGGATTTGGGGTCCCCCCCCTTCGGTGGCACTGTTTAGTTTGGGGGTGGGGAGCAAGATGTCAATTGTGTTCAACTCACCACAAGTGACATCAGTGAGGACCCCAAACCGCAGGAATGGGGCCACACCAAGTAGGAGCAGGAGGAAGGGGCTCTCTGCCACCCCTCTCCAAAAACCACGATGTCATTCCACTTGACAGGGAGCGTGGCTGTTTCAGGGAGACGGGATTCTCCCGCTACGCTCCAACACAGCCACACCTCTTTCTATGTATTGTGATGTCACAACATTTGGAAACAGACAGGGAGAACGCACACACCCCGTTGCCCCCCAGGAAATTGGCTGGCAGCCCTGATGTTTAGGCAGGGGTGATCTCCGTCCGGGTTCATCTGGTTCCCTTGACATAGCCCCAAGCAGCTCAGTATTGCTGCAGAAATGTTAAAAATTCTGAATAAACCAAGTTAATGAGCAAACAAATAAGGAAAGTGATTATTCAAAACCACAGAAAAAGCAGGAAGCTAATGCTGTATTTAGTTTAAATGGATGGGGACTGTAAGCTCCTTCAAGCATGGACCTGTCTCTAATTAATGATTGTTCCATGCATTGCTGGCGCTATCAAAATACTGAATAAAATAAATAATAATAATAATAAATAATAATGAATGAATGAATAATGCACTGCATTTGCTGAATTTGGTATTCACATCATGGCTGGGCTAGGACTGAGGGGTCTGGCTTGCTCCAGAAGGGCAAGCAACGGCCAAGAGGCACTGGGGGTAGCACTGTGCCTGTTTATAAGACGACACTGGTCCACGGGGAAGGCAGTAGCAAATCTGGTGACATTATTTATTATATTATTATTATTATTATTATTATAAGCATTTATATAGCGCCAGCCCGAGAGTTTACAATCTAAAGACAGGGGGAGGGGAGACAGGGAAGGGGGAACAGAGGGAGAGACAAGGGAAGTGACATTCATGAGGATACGAGAAATCATGTACACGTTCTTGGCTTGGTTACAGTAAATTGGGAGTTTGCAGATAACAGGTGGGGGATAATCCTGGGTGGGGGTGCTTAGCAGGAGTTAGGAAGGGCGGAGCGGAAGAGGTGGGTTTTGAGGAGGGACTTGAAAGTGTGGAGGGTGGGGGCCAGGCGGACGAGGGCAGGGAGGGAGTTCCAGGCGTGCGGGGCAGCGAGGGAGAAAGGACTAAGGCGGCTGGGGGAGCAGGGGAGGCGTGGGAGGGGATGAAAGAGGAGCGGCGTGCTCGAGCAGGGGTTCGGAGGGAGATCAGGGCAGAGAGGTAGGGGGGAGTGAGGTTGTGAAGGGCTTTGTAGGTGAAGATGAGGAGCTTGTGCAGAATACACTCAGGAAGAGGAAGCCAGTGGAGAGAGGAGAGGAGAGGCTGCATGTGGTCAAAGCGACGGGCTAGGTGGATGATCCTGGCAGCAGAGTTTTGAACAGAGATGAGGGAAGAAAGGTGGGAGCGGGGAAGGCCAGCGAGGAGGAGGTTACAATAGTTGAGGCGTGAGATGACTAGGGCTTGGATGAGAGTTTTGGCAGAGGAGACAGACAGAAAAGGGCGGATCTTAGCAATGTTGTGGAGGGAGAAGTGGAAGGATTTGGCAACGGAGTCAATGTAGGGTTTGAAGGTGAGGTGCGAGTCGAAGATGAAGCCCAAGCTGCGAGTTTGGGGGACAGGGAGGATGGAGACCCCATCAATGGTAATTGACAGGGAAGAGAGAGAGAAAGGATTGGGAGGTAAATAGATTGCGCTGGTAAATAGAGCTGACATGAGTTCCTGAATGAATGAGAATACCCATCGAATTTTCAGTACCTGAAGTAAACAGAATATTTCAGGCATTTTTTGATACTCAAACCAGTTTTTTGATTGAGTACCCGAAATACCAGCAACTGGTGTGTACCGACATACCGACAACCAGGATACTGAAATATCTATTTTCTTCTCGGTTTTGTCCTGGAAAGTGGGGATTTTCTGCGGGGTATTCTTTTGGGGTTTTCAAATAATTTGATGCACTCAAAAAAAAATCCAGAAATCGAAATTTCAGTTTTTAGAGTATTCAGGTACCAATGCAGATATGTCGACATAGTTGTACCCAAAAATGTGGGGATTTCCTGTGGGTACAAAACTAGACTGTTTTAGTTTGACAGGGACTTCAATCCCCATGACATTTAAAATTTAGGCTGTTTTAAAAGTTCTTGGCATGGGTGGGGGAAAGCTCCTTTTCCTGAAGATTGAACAAACACCTGGGAGTTTTAGATGCGACTGTGACCGACGGGGAGGAAATGGTTGAAAATGTTAAGGGAGGGGGCACCTTGGGTTGAATGATACCCCCTGCCTTTTGGACTGATCACCCAAGGACTGGGTTTCTACCACTATCACTTTGCTGCTTCGCGGCTTGGTGACATATCTTTGTTAGAAAGTATTCTGATTCATTTGTTAAATAAGGAAAGGTACTTTTGTTAAAAACAGCTGGAATGGCTGTGTGTGTCTCCTCGCTACCTTGAGCCTCCTCTGAGCACACCCAAATCTAAGATTTTGGGTAACAAATTGGACGCTCAGGTAGCCATGAAAACAGGCAGCGGCATAAACATCTGTCAAACCAGTCACACGCCCCTGGATGATGGCAACAATTGCAGTATGTGGTGGATTTCTATGTTTTCTGGAGGTAATGGAAGAGCTATTTATTTGGCCAGACCTTGAACAGGTGGGGATATGGTTTGGGGATGGATGTGAAGGGGGAATTTTGTGCAGCCTATATTTTCCTAGGATTTTATTCTCTCATATTTTTATACAGTATTAAGTATAATTAGTTACACTTACAATTATTACTGCATGTTATTATAATTACAATTAATAGAATTATATTAAATATATTTATTCTGTTCTGTTATAAGCAGCCCTTAGCCTTCAGGGAAGGGGTGTGTGTGATCGTGACCATGAAACCAACTTACATGTAACATGTATGTTCTCAGATGGCTACTCTGCATTAGAATTGTATAGCCATGTCTGGTGTCGTATTATTCAAGATAAAGAAAGAAATGTAAAACATTATGAAATATTGAATGGAAACTTTGTCTGAAAGAGATGTGAAATGAGAGCACATTGTGAACTTGTAACTGAAGAGAAATACAAAAGAGAACGTGAACCCCAAAAGCAGACAGTCATTCTGTCTGAGGGGGACAGGGAACCCACAAGCCTGTTTAGTAGAGGGTGTCAGGCCCAAAGCCATTGCAGACATAACAGACTCCATGTCTAAGAAGAATCTGGAAAAACTGAGAAAACACATTTAAGAGACCCAAGTGAAAAAAGAGAGAGAGATTCCATCTACTATTTTGAACTGCAACCAAGCGAATGCCCAACTCCGGTAACATCAGAGCCGAGAAAAAGGGGACTTTGAAACAGAATGGACTACTGCATAGATAAGATTTTAGCTTGAAATTCACAAGCAAGGTAGATTTTCATTTTTTAGAAATGTTTATTTGATTTACTGCACTCTGAGCATAATCTTGCATTATACTTTAATCTGGATTCTTGAATTAAACTTCTTTTAACTAATCCTGGTGTGCTTGTAAGTGAATTCCTGACACTGGAGTGACACAGTTTGGGGGAGATTCTGAGTTAGGGATTCAGACAAACCTAGTGTGTATTTTCTGTGCTTTGGGAAACTCTGAGGAAATGGTGACAGGGAGAGTTAACCCCGTACGGGATGGAACAGTTCTGGAGGCAGCTGGTGCAGTAGGAGCTGTAAGTGGAGAAACTGAGTCACGGCCAGCCCAGAGTGGGGCAGAAAGGACCCAATCCTGGCACAGTGGCACCTAACCGAAGGGATTAAACCCCCAAACTGTGTACCAACGTGCAGGAACTAAAAAGTGAATGAACGAATAAATAACTAAATACAGTCTAGCACAAAAGCAGCCTTCTGCTGACTAAGCCCCCATCTTTATAGTTTCCTGACTACTAGTCAGCTGACTTCCCAGGTGGCTGATTCTCTTAAAGGGGCAGAACACGCCTTGCCCCCTTGGAGCTGACCCAGAGGCTGGCTCAGGCTCCAGTGGGAGAACTTCGTTCTGGCAGGAAATAAAGTCTGCATTTGCATTCTCTTTCACTGCCAAATGCAGCCCTTTCTTGTAGTACGGCTGAAGCCCTAGATGCACCTTGCAAGCCCTTGCGTCTTTTGCTGTTTGCAAGGACCGTGGTGAGGTGCAGACAGTCCCCAAAGAAAACAGAATTCCTATCAAATAGTAGCAAAGACAACGGCTATCTGGATGCTTTTTTGATCGTTCTATAGCACAGATGCAAACATTTTATGGGTGGTGGTAAATTTATATATCTAAATAAATACACTATATCTCTTACTTCAGCAAAGCGTTTGACAAAGTTTCACATGAGATCCTCACTGACAAGCTTGCACAGCGTGGGCTGGCAGACACTACAACAAGGAGGATTTACTGGTATTCAAAGAGTGACCATCAGTGGCTCACCATCAAACTGGAGGGAGGTATCGAGTAGAGCCCCGCAGGGCTCTGTCCTGGGTCCAGGGCTGTAAGTGGAGAAACTGAGTCATGGCCAGCCCAGAGTGGGGCAGAAAGGACCCAATCCTGTCACAGTGGCACCTAACAGTGGCTGTTCAACGTCTTCATTAATTATATGGATGAAGGGTTAGAGGGAATACTGATCAAGTCTGCAGATGACACAAAACTGGGAGGGGTAGCTAACGACTTGGAAGATGGAACTAGAATTTTAAAAAAATCTTGATAGGTTGGAAATCTGGGCTGAATTTAACACAGTGAAATTCAACCATATACTGCTGCTTCCCACAACGGTGTTTTGATCTCCAGCACGGAATGGTCTCCTCACCTCAAATGTATCACTTTCACTGCCGTGTCTGAATTTCTCTGGGGAGAAGGCCAACCCTAAGAGATGTGGGGAAAAACAAAGCTAAGTGTCTCACATACTTAGGAGGGAAAGGTCAGATTCACCTTCTAATTGGAAAGTCGACGCTGCTTGAAAGAATCCCAGCTCCACAAACCCAAAACAGGCTAACAGCCGAGCGTCTTCAAGATTTGTGCCAAACCTTTGCAGCTGTTGTTCTCGCTCTTATGAGCAACTAAAGAAACCTAAGCTGTGTGTGTCTTGCAGGAAACTAAAAAGATCCTGTGTTATCACCCTGCCCCATACAGTCCAGGCTTCAAATAAGCATTTCTCCTCCAGATGGACGCTCTGGACAGGGCTCTCCCAGGTGCATCAAGAGAGAGCAAATATCCCATCTTGCACCTTAACTGCACGTTGACACCCAGACAGAGGAGTGTAAATATTATGAAGGTGGTGGGGAAGTGAGTGGAAAACTGATCCAACAAGTTTTGCAGCTCCCCCCCATCTTTAAAGTATCCTCTCACCATCCTTTCCCCTTTGAACCTTACCTCATACACCTGCGGACCTCATTCTTGGAGCCTCGTAGGACCTTTTCACTGGCAGGAGCTGCAGCTGGTTTGTAACCGGGATTGTGGCCTCCACTAACTGCCCAAAGGCCTAAGTGCAGCCTGAACCAAACTACAGTTACAACTGCTTAGCTCAATGGAGATTAAATTGAATGCTCAGCTGTCAAGCATCAGCATTATCGTATTAAGTGTGCCAAGGAGTAGTAGGCCAAATGCCAGCTCCGGGAGTAAGCAATGAAAATTGCAAAATTGGCAAAGGGTGACACATCAAGTAAAGATGACAAAAATAGATGAAGGAATATGTCAAATACCGGTACAGGTCAAGGTGACCTAGCCAAACTCCAGAGCTAGCTGAATGCCAAAGAAAGTCACAGATTTCCAAGAAAGGAAGGGGAAAAACAAGATGGTTGCCAGAACTGGAATAAACATAATTGGAAGGAACTTCTTAATGAGAGAGAGAAAAAGGGATTAAGTTGGAACTCTTGAGTCACAAATGAGGGAAAAAACAGCAGGGTTTGGCTGTAAATGTCGGCTGTGGGGTTCTGACTCCTCCAAGGCAAAACTGACAATCTGAAGAATTGTTTTCTTAGCTCGGTCTGTGTTGGTAGCTCCCAGCACTGGACTTTGTGTTATTCTAATCTGCTTATCCCTGTGAATCCATTAAAATTATATTTAATAAATCTGCTTAGCTTTACATTAACAACCAAGTACGTAAACGTCCAGCTTTGGGGATTGAGCAAGATGGCCTAAAGTCAATGCGATGGAAACAAAATAGTCCAGATGAGGGGTTGTTGTTGTTGTTTTAACTAAACCAGCTTCCGTTGGTGAGAATATACAAACCTTTGGAACACCCAGGGCCCTTCCATACGTTGGAAACAAAGTCAAAACTATGGACTTTGCAAAATGCAGGACAGGTGTACTCTTGCCAAGAGAAGTTGGTCCAATTAAAGAGGTCAACCACACTCTGTCTAGACAACAACTAAAGCAACAACTGGCAGGAGAGGGGGAAGGCACTGTAGCTTGCCATGGAAGAGCTACTCTGTGAAAGGGTGCAAAACCACTGTTCCCACTAAATTTATAGAATAATAGAATGTCAGAGTTGGAAGGGACATCAAGGGTCATCTAGTCCAACCCCGCTTGGATGCAGGATGACTACAGCTACAACATCCCCGACTGGTGGCTGTCCAGTCTCTGTTTGAAACCCTACAGCAACAGAGAGCCTACCACCTCCCCAGGAAGCTTGGTCCATTGCCATCCTTTAGGCAGGAACCTGTGTTCACCACACCAAAAAATCTTAAATTCTGCAACCAGTGAAGTCAAATCCTGCAAATTCCCAGCAACCATCAACATTTGCATAATCAACCTGATTTGCATAATTATGCCACAATTTATACGTGCAGATTTGCTTTCCAGCGGGCTTTTCCAACAGGTTTGAGATCGATTGATTACAGAGTTGTGATTCTAACGCCACTCAAATCTTCTGGAATTTCAGCCCCCCAGAACTCCCACCTCATGTTAAAGCCCTAGACCCCCCCCTCTCAACAAAACATAGGGCCCTCCGCTCCTCCCCTTCCCCACCATTAATCTCCCAGGGGCCTATTCACCCTCGGGGGTTGAGGTCACACCTTCCTGACAGACGGCAGCTGCTGCAGCAGCAGCACTTTTAGTTTGGGGTCAGGTGACAGGTTTCTGCCTGAGCCAGGATTTAAAGAACATTCAGCCAGACAGCTCCCACTGCAGTTTCACTGCAATTTCAGTCTGGCGCTGCAAGGATTGGCCCATTCTTCAAAAATCACTGCAAGCTGCAGCAACACAGTCAACACGAGTCCCTGCCTTTAGGAAAGATTTTCTCCCAGGATAAAAACCATATGGAAGGCCCATCAGAGTCATCCAGGCTCCATAGCAGGATATCCCTGCCTAAGCAATGCAGACGGGTTTGGAGAGCAGCCAAGGAAGAGAATTCCCCAACCTCCCTGGCCAGCTTATCCCAACAGTTTTCACATTTCCCCTAATATTTAACTGAAATCGACATTGCTGCAATTTAAACCAATTCTCTCTGGCTTTCTCTTCTGTGGCAGCAGAGAACGTGTATTCACCATCATTTTTGTGGCCTCCTTGCAGATAACTGCTCTCACATCCCCCTCAGTCTTCTTTTCTGTAGGCCAAACATACCCAGTTTCTCCATCCTTTCCTCCTAGGACTTGTCCTCTAGCCCCTTTACCGTCTTTCTTAGTTACTCTCCAGTTTCTCTACATCCGACTTGAAAAGCAGTGCCCCAAACCAGGCAAGATCACACGCAGCATTGAGTTAAGTGGCCCCACCACCTCCCACGTCCTGGAAATGATGAATCAGTTAATGCAGCCCAGAATGGTATTGGCCTTTTTTGTGACAGCATCACACCGCTGACTCATGTTCAGTTTATGATCCAGCATAACTCTCAGACCCTTCTCTCTGGTGCTACGGCCTAGCCAGTTCCCCCACCTGTTTTATATTTGTACTTCTGTTTTTTCATTCCCATGTGAAAGATTTTGCATTTACCTTTTTAAAATCTCATTGTCTTTCTTTCAGTCCAGATCTGTAGTTTATCTAGACCATTCTGTATTCTAATCCTGTCCTCCAAAGTATTTACAACTCTCCCAGCTTTGTGCCATCTGCACATTGGATGAGTAGACTCTCCACTTCCTCATCCAAATCATTAATGAAGGTGGGGATGCGAATGCACTTGAGGTAGGGGCTGTGTATATTGGGGTGGGGTCTTTCAATACTGTGAAAGCAGAGGGTGAACCAATGATTGGGGCGATTACATGGATGGATGGATGATGATGATGATTATTATTATAAACATTTATATAGCACCAGTCGTGTGACCTGGTGCTGTACAGAACATAGAAATAGACGCGGTCCCTGCCTGAATGGATGGATGGACAGCAAGCTGTGCCTGCTCCCACAAAAGGATGGATGCTGGGCTAGTCGGTTCCATCTAAGATGGGCTTAGTAAGCAGTGATTTGGGTCTGGGACACCAGCTCAGTTCCAGGCAGAAGCC
Source organism: Sphenodon punctatus (assembly GCA_003113815.1). NCBI lineage: Eukaryota > Metazoa > Chordata > Lepidosauria > Sphenodontia > Sphenodontidae > Sphenodon > Sphenodon punctatus. Next base: position 45,945 of record QEPC01003806.1, on the reverse strand, counting down.
ATGACCCCAGCAGGGATGCACTGGAGCTGCTACCAAAATGGGCCTTTTCTGTGGATAGGGGAGGGGGAATCATACCCTCCCCCCCAAATTCCAGCACCGCTTCCCTCTTCCACTCCCCTAGGGTATTTGCCAAGCTGGAAGAACAATGGCTGTTTCTTGGGGCCCCACTGTGCTTGGACTGTAGATGTCCAGCACCACCAACTGGTGGGGCAGGGTACAGCAGTGTGTTTGGGCAGCATTGTCTCCGTCCATGCGCCCCCAGCGCCCTCCCCCAGCCTGCCTTGCCTGCCCTGTGCCCCCTCTATCTGCTCCTGCCCTCTATGAACCTAAGCCCCTCCCTCCCCCACGAGCCCTTTCCAGTTTGACATTTCTAATTAAATACAATTTCAGGCTGGAGCACACCCGGGAGGGTGGAGGGAGACACGTAATGAATCCCGCAATGATTTGCTGTTATAGTTTAAAGGGTCCATAAAAGCCCAAGGTGATAAAAATGGATTTTGTCGTTATCTGCTCCAGTGCTGGAGAGCAGCTCCCTGCCTCCCTGCATGAGAGCTAGACGGCGTTAGCAGGGGTGCAGATGGGAGGGGGGGGGGGGCGGGGGGCGGGGAGGGAGAGAATGAAATCACTGCCCTCTTCCTCCCTCCCTCCCTGAAATGGCACTGGTTGCATTGCAATCACTCAGCTGCAACCCCCATGGAACTCACCGCCATAGGATGGGAGAGCAGGAGCAGCTGGCACTGCAAGAGTTAACAGTGGGGTGGGGGCTCCACCCAGGGGGGCAGCATGCCCTACACCTTAGTGTGTTTGGGGAGTGGGTGGGAAGAGTCACACTCCACCCCACCCTCTGGAACATCGGGGCTGCTGTTGTCTGAGGCGGGATGCAGGACCATGGGGCTTGGGGCCAGGGTGGGGCTGGGGTCACGGTGCATCTGGGGTGCCCCCTGGTGATAATCAAGAGATGCAGCATAAGGCCCAGGGCAGCATCAGGCAGCTGGCAGGGGAGGGGAGGGCAGGTTTCTGGTACCAGGAGCTCTATCCGGCAGGGAAGTAGGCAGGCAACCAGACCACGGTGAGATCTGCCTGTGGTCCTGATTCTGGAGTGTGCAACTCAAAATGTTTCCCATCTGCTGGCTGTATTTCTGATGCACCTGGATCCTTATTCCCCACCCCTCCAGGACTTGCAAACCGCTGGCCCCCAAATTCACAAAATCACCAGATTGCCCCCCAAATCAGAAGTCTCCCCCACAAGTCGAGGGCACTAGCTGTCTTTATTGCAGCCACACGGGTGGGTCTTCCTCCCTTCAGTCCCTCGGGTGTCTAGGAAAGCCCCTGGAAAGGTGGTGGCTGCTTCCACTCCCACCCAGCCCATCTATCTAGGGCACGTTCACATGAGATGCTGTGCCCCAGGGGAGCTGCCCAGAGCAGATACCCCACTTTTAATGCGGGTTAGCAAACAGTGGGGAACACTGAGGCGTAGGCTAACATGGGCCCTTTGCAGTTGCTCGATTTGGTCTGTGGACCCAGGAGGGGGGTGTTCAAGGGCAGGGGTTGAATTGGGGGTGGGGGTGCACTCTGCCCTCCTCCCATCTCTGTGCCTCCCCTATCTCCCTGAAGCTCCTTCCTCACCCCACCCAGTCAAGTCCTCCTTGCCAGACTCAATGTCTCACTGGATTCTTTTATATTTATTGATTGATCGATTGATTGACTGATGTGGCCCACTGGCTGTGCTTAAATGGCCAACAGAACCCACCCACCCAAAAACCAAAATAGGGCTCCAGCCTAAGGGGCAGCCATGCTCAGAACATTTGGTACGGAGCAGCTGGTAGCCTAGCTCACTCTAGGAGAAACTGCGGCAACACCCACCTCCTGGAGCAAACTGTCCCACGCTCTGGGCTGTGCGAGGGGACAAACTGCCACTGGAGCAAGGTTTGTAATGGTGTCCTGCTCAGTAGCCAACTGCCACTCCAAAAGGAACTGTCCCGTACAAGGATACAAGGAACTGCCTGAGTGCAACCAATGGTCCATCTGAGCCCAGTATCGTCACAATCTGATAAGGCAGCAGGGTTTCAAATCCGGCTCTCCGGGATCCCCAGCAGAAGCCTCACCCAGGCGTGCTACCCGAGACTCTCCAGGTTCCCCGGCAGAGGCCTCACCCAGGCGTACTACCCGAGACCCTCCAGGATCCCCTGCAGAGGCTCACCCAGGTGTGCTACCCGAGACCCTCCAGGATCCCCGTCAGAGGCCTCACCCAAGCCTGCTACCTGAGACCCTCCAGGATCCCCGTCAGAGGCCTCACCCAAGCCTGCTACCTGAGACCCTCCAGGATTCCCGGCAGAGGCTCACCCAGGTGTGCTACCTGAGACCCTCCAGGATCCCCTGTAGAGGCTCACCCAGGTGTGCTACCCAAAACCCTCCAGGATCCCCCAGGTGTGCTACCCGAGACCCTCCAGGATCCCCCAGCAGAGGCCTCACCCAAGCCTGCTACCTGAGACCCTCCAGGATTCCCGGCAGAGGCCTCACCCAAGCCTGCTACCGGAGATCCTCCAGGATTCCCGGCAGAGGCTCACCCAGGTGTGCTACCCGAGACCCTCCAGGATCCCCCGGCAGAGGCCTCACCCAAGCCTGCTACCTGAGATCCTCCAGGATTCCCGGCAGAGGCTCACCCAGGCCTGCTACCTGAGATCCTGATTGGAGATGCTGGGATTGAACTTGGGACTTTGTACATACAAAGCATGTGCTCTACCACCTAAGCTACAGTCCACCCTGTGGTCCTCAGCATAGCTGGTGGGTGCCCTGCTGCAAGGGGTCTCTACTGCCTGGAAGCTTCTGACACAAACACCCAAAGACCATCTGACCCTTGGCGCAGACAGAGGCAGCTGGCGGCAGGGGTGAGAGACCAACGTTTATTGGACACCTTGTATAAATAGCGTTATGTACAGACCCCGTACGCTGGCCCCGTGGGGGCTTATTGCTCTGGGCTCACTGTGCTCCCCGCAAATTGGGGGGGACCCCAGAACCATGGACACCACGCACGGCAGCTACTGGCAGGAGGAGGGGGCTCCGCATCCCCCCCGACACCGCCCCAAAGGCACAATCTGTCGGAGACCCTCGCGGCCGGATGCCGGGGTCCTCTCTATGCTGGGTGGGGGTCGGGAGACGCTCACGGGCAGAGGCAGGAGAATAAATGTTACAGCAACAAGAACCGCAACCGGCAACACCAAAAGCCAAGGACGGGGGAGAACGGAAACCAAGGTAGTGGAGCTGGGGGGGATGGGCAGTGGGAGCCAGGGGAAAGGCACCTGGGAACCCGCTTCTGTGCATGTTCATGCATGTACATCAGGGTCACGGGGGGGAGAAACCTTTTCCTCCCAGGGGCCACTCCAAAAACAAGTGCAAGCTCCGAGGGCCGCATAGAGGCTAGAGGTGCTAAGGGGAAGGGGGGCAGGGGGTGAGGCGCTCAGAAAGAGAAAGATCTGTGCCACAGCTCTGTCCCTTCTCCTTGTGCGCATGCCCTCATCTCTGCTCGCCTACCCAGAACTCAGTCTCTCAGTGCTTAGGGGCACGAAATGGATCCAGGGGGCTAAACAAAAACTAGACGCAGGGTAGCTTCGTCCCCTGGGTCTGAGGTTCCCCCGGTGTACGTGCGTGCAGACAGAGCTAGCTTGGTGCATGGGGGTGGGGGTGAAGAGACCAACTGTAAACCAGCCGGCAGAAAAGCAAATAGGGCATGGGGGGGGGGCACTACTCCGCGCCCTACCCCCAGTGTCCCTCAGGGCTGATAGTTTGATCTGGCTGCCCTAGATGGGACACCTCCTGTTGTCCCCGCCCCTCCCTGCTCAGGTTCCCAGGGCATAGCTATCCCCCACCCCCACACATTCCTGTGCCACAGCCCCAAGCACCAGCCCCCAAACTGCACCTAACAGCTCCCCTCTCACCACAGGGGCTGACAGCTCAGGTCCCCCTTTTTCCACCAGCCACTATCCCCAGTTTTGACATGGGGGCCCCCTTTGTGCGGGGTGGGGTGGGAGGGCCAGGGGGACGATAACTACAGGCTCCTGCCCTGCCCAGCTCAGTCTGGTTTTGGCTTCCAGGCCAGGCATCAGGTGAGGGAGGGGCTAACAGGGCCAAGCCCAGGTTAAACGGCAGGGGGGTGGGGGAATCTCTTGCTCTCCAAGCCTCCCTGTTCCACAACCTAGGACATCACCCCTAACACCCCAGTGCCCCTGCAGCACAGGGCTAAGCGGGGTTGTGTGTGTGTGTCAGCCTGCTTGCGTGTCAGTCTGCCTGTGCCAGGGTGCGCACACATGGGAGGGGGGGGAGGGAGGGTACAGCTCTCTCTTGCCCCATTACTGGGGGAAGGGGGGGGGTCTATTGAGGAGGGAAGAGGCTGTGGGGAATGGCTAGGGCAGGAGGTATTGGGTGGGGTGGGTAGCCGAGGTCATGGGGGGAGAGTTAATGCAGGTGGGAGGCTGTGGGGCAGGACAGGCTGTGGGGTCAGTCGAAGGCAAAGGGGGGGTGGGCACTGAAGAAGTAGTGCCCATCGCCGTGCTTTTCCAGCCCCCCCTGGCGGCTGTCCAGGGAGAAGCGCTCCCGGCAGAGGGGGCCCTCTTTCCAGGGGGTTGCTGTTGGCGAGGGCAGGTCCAGGGGCGAGACCCCCATCCCGCAGGGCCCTGTCTCTGACAGCTGCCGTCCGGTCAGCCCACTGGAGGGAGAGAGAGTGGCGTCAGCACCCTTGAACCCAGTGCCAGGCTCGCTGCCACTTCCACCAACAGGGGGCGCTGTAGCAGAGAAGGCCCCCTGCCACTCCCACCCATTGCCCCCAGGGGGTGCTGTAGCATGGCCGACTCATGCAGGGGAACCCAAGCTGTGCTCTGTGCCCACACCCTCCAGCCCCTCTCACCTGGCCACCTCGTAGACGGCGCTGCTCAGCTCCGGCAGCAACAGACTGGCCTCCTCTCCCCCATTCTGCACGGCCGCCATCAGCACTGCCTTCTCATCCTCCGCCTCCTGCAAGGCATGGCCTGGGTGATTGCAGATGATCTCCTGCCCTCCCTTCCCCGCAGTGACAGCACAGTGCTCCCCCCTCCCAGCATCTCCTGTTGTACTGAGTTAACAGTCTATGGCTCTCGGCCACCAGGGGCACTGAAGCAGATGCTTGAACAAGTGATTTCTAAGAGCACGCGAGCAAGTGTTGAGTCTTGCAAGAAACGTTGCTGCCCTTTAAACCATCATGTCCCTTGGGGATGCGGCACTGGAGAGCATGAGCCTGCCTCTCTCTTCCCCTGCATCATCCCCCCAAGCCTGTCTCCTTCCCCCCATTTGGCCCTGTGAGGGTTTCGGGTCTCACTGAGTCAGAGCTGGTCTCTTCGGGTGGCTGGGCCATCTGGGCTGCGATGGGAGCCGGTTGGCTGATCACCACGGTGCGGGCAGGTTCACGGGACGAGGGCGGGGTACACGGAGCCCCTCGATTGTCACAGAGGCTGTAGCGACCCAGCTGGGCCGGCAAGCGCATGTCCTCAGGACTTTCATCCTCAGAGTCAGAGAGCGGGGAGTCCAGGGAACCTGCGGTTGGAAGAACACGGGGTCAGAAGTACCCTCAAGGCGCTGCTACCATTAGGCTGCTCAGGCTGCACCTGGGGACCGCTCTCTTGCCTCCCATCCAGCTGTCCCACTGCTGATACTGAGCAGCTCTGTGGGGTGGGGGGAAATGAGTGATGCCCCCGTTCCCCCCTGATCCAGCATGGAGTTTAGTGGCNAGCAGCTCTGTGGGGGGAAATGAGTGATGCCCCCGTTCCCCCCTGATCCAGCATGGAGTTTAGTGGCGGCAATAGGGAATCCTGCTGCTGCCACAAAGCTCCATGCTGGATTGAGGGGGGGGGGGCCATCTAGGGGGCCAAGTTGAAGAGGGTGCCTCTCCCACACCCCACCACCTGTTGTGGCTGCTTCTCCTCTTGTGCCCTCCCAGCCCCCAGTGCCATGGGACCTCTCCATCTCTCGCCTCAGCCTCACAGGGCGAGGAGGGTATCTGCTGCCTGCCCCCACCGCGAAGCTTGGCGAGGGCTGGAGGGAGGCAGTAGAAGCAGTGACAACAGCTGGGACTCAACCAACCCCACCATTCCTGCCTTCGAAGCCCCGGCCTCCCACCCGGGGTATACTGGGTGCGCCCCACCCCAATGCCTGATCCTAGAGCTTGAAAACTCCCTCTCTGCCTGCCCAATCTCGGAGCTGCCCTCTCCTACTCACTACCCTGCTGGATCCTGCCCACCCCCTTCCTGATCCCAGAGGGGAGCCTGAACCCTCATCCTTTCCGCTGCCCCACCTGCCTGCCTGCCAAATCCTGAAGCCTCTCCCACCCCCAGCCAGAGGTCTGCACCCCCAGCCTGGAGCCAGCCCACACCTTAATTCGCTGCTGGGGATCCCAGCAACTCTCTGGCTCTGCAGGGTCAAGCAGCCCCCGCCCCTGCTGCAAAGCTTGGCGAGGGCTGGAGGGGGCAGGAGAAGCCGATGTTGCAGTCGTAGTAGCCCCTGATCCCACTGGCTACGGCTCCTCCCCTTCCTGCCTTATATTTTGGAACAAGGACAAAAGAGGGGCCCCGTGTGTGGGAGCGCAGAGACAATGACCTGTGGTGCCCGACACCAACTCATCCTCGTCCCCCGTAGCCACCTCACTCCACTTCTCATCCGCCACCTTCTCCAGCCGCTCCTCCAAGCGCCGCGCGTAGGACAGCATCTCCTGGAGGGAGGCAGGGGAGGTGTCAGGGGCTGCTAGGCCTCATTCTGAGCTCCTGCTGGGACCCAGCCGCGCCCATTCCCTGATCAGACCAAGGACCCAGAGATCAGACCCGCACACACACTGCCACCCCCACCCCCACCCCAGCCCTATATACTTCCTGACCCACACTCTGACATTGGAAGGGGGGGGGGGGGAAGGGGCGTCTCCCACACTCTCTCCAGCCTGCTCCCTATCTCCAGTCCTGCCTCACCCGCCCCTGCTTGCTCCCTTTTCCCCTGTGCCTGGCTACACCCCACTCCACCTCTGATCCACCCTCCACTGACCTGCTTCTCTGACTGCAGCTGTTCCTTGTCCTTCTGGACTACCTGCAGTGCGGCCCGGAGTTCCCGCAGCTCCCTGCGCCCCTCGGAGACCTGCACCTGCAGGGAGGAGGTGCATAAGGGGGGGGGGGGGGCTGCGAGTGCTAGGGGAGGGGCTGACTCTCCCACAATGCTCCCCTCCAACTCTAGGGCAGCCCCTGCATCCCCAACCCCTCTTGTGAGCAAGGGAATGGGGCTTGCATCTTGGATCCATCCCAGACCTCCTCCCGCTACGTACCAGGCTGGAGTCGCGCTCCCGCGCCAGCTCTGCACACAGCCCTTGGCGCTGCGCCCTCTCCTCCTGCACACTCTGCTCCAGACGCAGCACTTCCGCGCTCAGCTTCAGGATCTTGTCCTTCTCCGTCTGCAACGGGGAGGGAGATGAGGAGGCGGGAGGAGCCAGAGAGAATGAGGTTCAGTGGGGGGCGTTGCGCCACAGGGAGCAGGGCCGGGGGGAGCCCAGCACAGGGGACGCTGTACCACAGGGAGCTAGGTGGGAGTTGGGGGGGGGAACTGAGCTCAATGGGGGCTGTGGGGAGTCCAGCACAGGGGTGTGAGCATGCTGGGGGGGAGCCGAGTTGCAGAGGGTTGTGGGGAACCCAGCACAGGAAGTGTGCTGGGTGGGGAAGCCCAGCACCGGAGCACCATGCTGCAGGGAACTGGGCGGAGGAAGCCCAACCAAGGACGCCAGGCTGAGGTGTTCCTCCTCTCCCTGCTCCTCTCCAGAGGTGGCTGCCCCATGCTACCTCCACGTTCTGTAGCAGGACAGCCTTCTCCTTCCACCATTGGCTCTTCCCCTCCTTCCACTTGAGCGTCATGTCCGCCAGCTTGATGTTGGTCTCGGCGACCTCCAGGCGGCTGCGGTGTAGGTCAGCAATGAGGGGGGTGTTAGTAGATTCACCTGTGGAACTCCCTGCTGCAGGGGGAGCTTAGGGGCCCAAGCAAGCCAGGGAACCAGTTCTAGATGCCCAGTGCTGTGAGTGGGACTGTAGGGGCCTGGGACCACACTGCAGAAAAGCAAGTGGGTTCCCTCCTGTCCCACAACCGCAGCAGGGCAAAGAGAGAACCGAGGAGTCCTGGCTGCACCCTCCGACCCCGCTAGATCCCACTTCCCTGCCAGCCTCCCTCCCCCCAATCCAGCCCTGTGCTGTGGGGGATGCCAGTGCTCACTGTGCGGCGCTGTGCAATTCCCAGCTTGTGTTTCAGCTGGACCATCTCCTCCTGCAGTAGCAGCGTCTGCGAGAGCTTCTGGCCGTGAAGCGTCATGGCTTCTTGCAGGTCGCAGGCCAGACTCCGGCTCTCCTTCTCTGAGGCCTGCAGCTTCACCTGGGGGTGGGGTGGGGGGGGGGG
>QEPC01003806.1:15274-36387 GCA_003113815.1 Sphenodon punctatus | reverse complement strand
TAACCCACTAGCCCCCACTCCCCTCCCAGAGAACCCAGGAGTCCTGGCTCCCAGCCCCCCTGCTCTAACCCACTAGCCCCCACTCCCCTCCCAGAGAACCCAGGAGTCCTGGCTCCCAGCCCTCCCACCCTGTGCAGTCTCCCCCTCCCACTCCAAGGAGGGCTGAGCATAAGGGAGTACAAAGCTCCCAGGATTCCCTCGGGGCCGAGGAGCCACTATTGGTTTAATCAGGCAGGAGGTCCCATCCGACATCTGGCCATGCCCACCCCACGGAGCTCCTGGAAGCCCCACCCCATTTGCGCCCCAGGCTCTTCTCAGGCTGCTGCCTCCAAGCCGAGCCCTGTCCCCACGCTGCGTGTTCATGGGTGGGAGAGCCCCACATGAATGGCCTAACATGCATCCCCACGCACAGAGCCCCTAAGTCTGGGCCTGTACCCAGCCTGAGTGGCTGTGCCAGAGAAGACATGCCCCTGTGCTGCTTAGTGGGGGTGGAGCACATTGTGTCTCAGGCCCTGCCCCAGGTGTCAATTGGCCCCGCCCCTTACCTGTCCAGCTCCGCCTCCTTCTCCAGCAGCCTTTGGCCCATGGCCTGGGCATCGGCCTCCAGCTCCCGGATCCGGGCCTCACGCTCAGCCACTTGCCGACTCAGTGTCTTTCGTTGCTCTGAAACAGCCTCATGTGAGCCCGACAGCTCCTGGGGGGGGAGGGGCGGGAGAGTAATCTGGGGAGCCAAGTAGGGGATCCCACCACCCACACTTGGGGCCCCCCCATTAAGCCAGCACCACCCGCACGGCATGGCAGCAGCTCTGAGAGCACTGAGCTATACCGACATGGAGCTGGGCAAGCTTTGGGCAGAGTAATGAATTGACACACCGGGTCCCTGAAATAGAGGGCCCACCCATTTGGAAACTACCGTTATGCAGATCTGGCTGCCCCGATGGCTGCAGCAAGATCCGTGCCATCGTGGCCATCGAGAACGGAGGGCGGGTGGGGGCCAGCCCTTTCTAGGGGGGCTGTTAGGGCAATGAGCTTCGAGCCCAGAAGTCCAAGGATTCGTAACCTGCCTCTGAGCTTGGGCTGGCCAGGGGGGACTTAGCAGCCTGGGGACAGTCCTGTCTTGGTGCCGGTTGGGCATGGGGTAACAGGGCAACCAGGGCTCCAGTTTGATGGAGCTGATTGCAGCCACCCTGGGTGCGGTAAAGGGGGGAGGCCTCCCAGTGCCCTTCTCCTGGCCCCCACGTCTCTCCCCTCAGGGCCCAGCAACCCCTTCCATCCAAGCCCCAGCCCCGCTCCCCACTTTGCCCCGGCACCCACCCCGGTACCTTGTATTGTCCTGCCAGCTTATTGTGCTCATCACGCAGGGACCCCAAAGCCTCCTCCAGCTCTGTCACCCGCCCGCGCAGCTCCTCCACCTCATCCTCCAGACGGTGCCGCTCCCGCAGTAGGGCTCCCCTCTCCTGCTGGCTTTCCTCCAGCTGGCTCTGGGAAGGGAGATAGGATGGTTTGGTATGAACCAGGGAGCACCTGGCTGGCCCTCCCTACAGTGCTCCTGCCACTCTGTGTGTGTGTGTGGGGGGGAGGAGGAGGAGGAGGCAGGGAAGGGGTTAACTTCATTTGTGAGCCTACCCCCATTCTGCCCCAAACCCATTGCCCCATGCCCCTAGCATTCTGCCCAGAGCACGGTGCCCACTGCCCCCACCCCCATTCTGCCTCGAGCCTAATGCCCCCGCCCCCAGCATTCTGCTCAGAGCATGATGCCCCTCACACCTCCCACAGCCTGAAGCATCCCCCTTACTCTGCCTAGACCCTGGTGCCCCCTGCTGCCGCCCCCCTCAGCCTGCAGCGCACACACCCATCTGCCAAAAGTCCAGTGCCCCTGCTCCCTCCTTCTGCCCAGAGCATGGTGCCCCCTGCCCCGCCTACTAAACAGTCCCTCCCTATTTTACCCAGACACTGGTGCCCCCTGTCCCCGCTCAGCCTGAAGCTCAGCCCCCCGTTTTGCACAGTCCCCCGCCTGCCCCCCATTGTGCCCAAAGCATAGTGCCCCCTGCTCCCCCTCAGCCTGCAACATGCCAACCTCCTTAGCATCCCCACCTCCTGCTCTGCCACACCCTTAGTACTCTCCCCAGACTGTGGTCCGTGTGCCTCCCTCACCCCTCCCCTCCCCTCCAACAAACCTGGTACTGCTCTTTCTCTGCATTCTCCTCCTTGAGCTGGTGGTGAATCTGTTCCTGCTGCCGCAGCAGCGACTTGACGGTGTTCCTCGCCCTGGGGGGCAGAGCGGAGAGGACAGGAATGAAAGACGCTTTTCTTCATCCCCCTCCCACAAGAAGCCTGAGGTGGACAGGTCTAGGAGACACACAGGAGGCTGGGCAGAATTCCCCCTCCCCCTACACTAACTCACTAGCCTGCCCCCCTCCCAGAGACTCCAGAAGTCCTGGCTCCCAGTCCCCCTGCTCCAACCCACTAGCCCCAACTCCTCTCCCAGAGAACCCAGGAGTCCTGGCTCCCAGCCCCCCTGCTCTAACCCACTAGCCCCCACTCCCCTCCCAGAGAACCCAGGAGTCCTGGCTCCCAGCCCTCCCACCCTGTGCAGTCTCCCCCTCCCACTCCAAGGAGGGCTGAGCATAAGGGAGTACAAAGCTCCCAGGATTCCCTCGGGGCCGAGGAGCCACTATTGGTTTAATCAGGCAGGAGGTCCCATCCGACATCTGGCCATGCCCACCCCACGGAGCTCCTGGAAGCCCCACCCCATTTGCGCCCCAGGCTCTTCTCAGGCTGCTGCCTCCAAGCCGAGCCCTGTCCCCACGCTGCGTGTTCATGGGTGGGAGAGCCCCACATGAATGGCCTAACATGCATCCCCACGCACAGAGCCCCTAAGTCTGGGCCTGTACCCAGCCTGAGTGGCTGTGCCAGAGAAGACATGCCCCTGTGCTGCTTAGTGGGGGTGGAGCACATTGTGTCTCAGGCCCTGCCCCAGGTGTCAATTGGCCCCGCCCCTTACCTGTCCAGCTCCGCCTCCTTCTCCAGCAGCCTTTGGCCCATGGCCTGGGCATCGGCCTCCAGCTCCCGGATCCGGGCCTCACGCTCAGCCACTTGCCGACTCAGTGTCTTTCGTTGCTCTGACACAGCCTCATGTGAGCCCGACAGCTCCTGGGGGGGGAGGGGCGGGAGAGTAATCTGGGGAGCCAAGTAGGGGATCCCACCACCCACACTTGGGGCCCCCCCATTAAGCCAGCACCACCCGCACGGCATGGCAGCAGCTCTGAGAGCACTGAGCTATACCGACATGGAGCTGGGCAAGCTTTGGGCAGAGTAATGAATGGACACACCGGGTCCCTGAAATAGAGGGCCCACCCATTTGGAAACTACCGTTATGCAGATCTGGCTGCCCCGATGGCTGCAGCAAGATCCGTGCCATCGTGGCCATCGAGAACGGAGGGCGGGTGGGGGCCAGCCCTTTCTAGGGGGGCTGTTAGGGCAATGAGCTTCGAGCCCAGAAGTCCAAGGATTCGTAACCTGCCTCTGAGCTTGGGCTGGCCAGGGGGGACTTAGCAGCCTGGGGACAGTCCTGTCTTGGTGCCGGTTGGGCATGGGGTAACAGGGCAACCAGGGCTCCAGTTTGATGGAGCTGATTGCAGCCACCCTGGGTGCGGTAAAGGGGGGAGGCCTCCCAGTGCCCTTCTCCTGGCCCCCACGTCTCTCCCCTCAGGGCCCAGCAACCCCTTCCATCCAAGCCCCAGCCCCGCTCCCCACTTTGCCCCGGCACCCACCCCGGTACCTTGTATTGTCCTGCCAGCTTATTGTGCTCATCACGCAGGGACCCCAAAGCCTCCTCCAGCTCTGTCACCCGCCTGCGCAGCTCCTCCACCTCATCCTCCAGACGGTGCCGCTCCCGCAGTAGGGCTCCCCTCTCCTGCTGGCTTTCCTCCAGCTGGCTCTGGGAAGGGAGATAGGATGGTTTGGTATGAACCAGGGAGCACCTGGCTGGCCCTCCCTACAGTGCTCCTGCCACTCTGTGTGTGTGTGTGGGGGGGGGAGGAGGAGGAGGAGGCAGGGAAGGGGTTAACTTCATTTGTGAGCCTCTTGAGGGATTTCCCTCATTACAAATCCCACTAGTTCCCCTTGATACAGTCACCGGTATTGTGGACAAGGGGGAAGCAGGGACAGGACAGATGTCAGTTGCAATTAGGCCTCTGACACATGCCATTCCCATAAGGAGGCTAACAGAAAACATCAGGCTGGCTGGATGGAATTACCATTAAGAGAGTTCACAAGTGGCTGAAAAGCCACACTCAACGAATAACAATTAACAGACTGATGCCCTGGGTCTGGTTGTCTTCAACATTTTCATTAACGATTTGGAGAAAGGGAGAGGAGAGCACAGTCACAAAATCTGCAGACAACACAAAACTTGGAGGAGTTGCAAACACCTTGGAGGACAGGATTAGAATACAAAACCATGTAGATAAATTAGGGACCTGGGCTGGAATGAGATTTAACAAAGAGAAATGCAACGTGCTACACATGGGAATGACAAACATGAGGCACAAATATAAAATTGGGTGATGGGTGGAGATTACTAGGTGAGAACTGGCTGGAGAACATTAAATAGGGGAGTTGTTTTCAGCCACAGTGCAGGGGGAAAGCGATCATTCTCTGTGGCTGCAGAAAGCCGCAGCAAGCTTCTGGGGGAGGTGGACGAATCTCCTCCCCTGGTGGTTTGGACGAGGCTGGACAGATGCCAGTCGCAGAGAGTCAGGTCTAATCCACTGGCTCCCAAGCCCTCAGCCTGCAGGGCCCCGTGAAATAAAAACCCCAGTCAGCTGCAAAGACCTGCCCTGTAGATCGTAACCCCCATCTGCTGTATGGCATAACTCCACTTCCTGCGGGCAGTCCTACAGGCTGGGAACCAATCCCACCTCACTGCAAGGGGGCTAGGCTGGCCTGGAGCTCTGTTCCAGCCTGAGGAGAATTTGGGGAAAGTAGGTGGGGCTACAGGAAGGGTCTCAGGCAGAACTGAGTGCCCGCCAAGAAACTTGTGGGGATGAAAGGGATGGCAGTGTCACAGCCAGATCTCGAACCCATGACCCATCCACCCCCCAGCCTCTCACCTGCAGCACAGTGGCCTTGGGCACCACCACCAGCATGTCAGTGCCGCCATCGTCTCCCGCCTCCTCCAGGGTGACCAGCTCATCCATGGGCCGCGGCTCATTGAAGCGGAAGGGGCTGCTCTGCCCACGCACCTCGCCGCGCCGGTCCACGTACCGGAACTGGTACTGCTGGGCGCCAGGTTTGGGCAGGTAGCTGGCTGCAACAGGAAGAGAAGAGGGCAGAGGGAACTCAGCTGGGACAAGCCTCCCCTGCCCCCCTGGAACAGAGCCTGGGTGTGTGGGGAGAGTCCCACCTCAGAACCCCTACTGGTCTGGGTGGGGCCACTGGTCTGAGATGGCAGGGGGAGAGATGCTGAGCTAGCTGGACAAACAAATCCCAACAGTCGGTTTGCACCTCTCCAGCCCCGCAGGGTGCTCTGAACTGACCACCTCCATGATCAGACAGCTCCAGCCCCACCCCTACCAAAACCCAGCAAGCCCCCTCGTCCCTGTGCTTACCCACCTTGGAACTGGACACTGCAGTGGATGGGTGCCCCAGTGACACCTCCACTCTCCGGCACCGTGCACCACACAAAGGTGTAGTAATCCCGTACGGAGGTAACCTCTGCCTGTGGAGGGGGGTGGGGGAGTGAAACAGGGGAAGGGAATGTCAGTGCCTCCTACATCCCCACAGCACCCCTAGAAAGGGTCTCAGGGACAGGGCCCCAAAGAGAAGCAACTCCAACAGGGTAAGAGAGGTCAGGAATCCAAGCTCCCAGCCCCCCTGCTCTAACCCACTAGCCCCCACTCCCTTCCCAGGCAACCCAGGAGTCCTGTCTCCAAGCCCCCCTGCTCTAACCCACTAACCCCCACTCCCCTCCCAGTGAACCTAGGAGTACTGGCTCCCAGCTCCCCTGTTCTAACCCACTAGCCCCCACTCTCCCCTCCCAGTCAACCCAGGAGTCCTGGCTTCCAGCTCTCTCAACTCCTTCCCATTGTTACCCTAACCACCCAAACCCATAGGTTGTTGGGTAGTTGAGTGACTGGCTCACAGTCATGCAGGGTCCTGAGGACAGAGCCGGGCATTGATCCTGGGGACACTGGGTGGCAGGTTGGTGCCCTCCCCACTGAGCAGGACGCTGCTCCCATCCTGTCCCCTCAGCCCCTGTCCCATCCCCCATGGTACCTTGAAGATGCCAACCCAGTCGCGAGCTGAAGGCTTGGTGCTGGGGGGCAGAGTGTAGTGGCATTCCACCCGGGTGTGGGGCACGTAGCTGGGTGCCACGTTTAGGAAGGCCACGCCTGCCGGGGGCTGCGTCTCCTCCATCCTGGCCTCCGATCTGAAACACAAAAGTGGGTGGGTGGGTGTTAGGGAGTAGAGATAGACAAGCCTCAGGCCAGGATGGACCCTGCTCCCCCCCCAATGTTGGCAAGAACAGTCTGAAACTAAAATCCATGCCCAGGCTGATGTGCGACACACACACACACACACACAATGCTCTGGGGAGCGTCTGTCCAGGGGGGAAATCCATAAACTCTGCAATCCCTTCCCCTAAGTGGCTCCCCCACGTACATCTCTAGGGCAGGGCTGCCCACTGAGCACATGCCAGGGTTCCTTGGGCTGAGCTGGAGCTCTAGGCCAGAAGTGGAAGCACCTGTTCCAGCTGGTGGGTGAGGCTGGATAAAAATCACCTGTCCTGGAATGTGACCTGGATTATAGGGCTCCCGCCCCCGGCTCTTGCAACAAGAGCGTGGGCTGGGCCAACCCCACAGGGACAAGCCACCACCACAGGCTCACGGCCTTGTGGCACTGGACCCTTGACAGCTCTCCCATCCAGGGCAGACATAGCAGATACTACTTAGCTTGAAGTATCAGAGGCCCCTTCCTAGCACTCCAGTAAGACTAGGTGGGTGCTGAACTGGGTGCAATAAAGTGCTTGGCTCTCCCCTTAACTGGGGGGGGGGGGAGCATCCTCTTCAGGACCAGCTCCTCTCTGCAATATTTATTTATTTTATGTATTTATTTAAAATGTATATCCCACCCCTCCTGCCCTCAAGGCAGCCTGGGGCGGTGAACAACATCCAATAAAAACAATACAAACATTTTAAAACAATTTAAAAATACAGTATGTGGGGAAACCCCCACCCCTACCCCTCACCAAAATATGAAACACAATGAGGCCCCCATTGTGAGTGTCTGCAATCCTCACTTTTCCATCCAGTCCCATGCGGGCTGGGTGCTTTTCCCATGTGTCCAGCAAAATTGGGCAGCACTAGCTCCGTGGCGCCCCATCACCAGGCAGGCCACGGCAGCCCCCTCCTCTCCACAATGAGAGCTCCGCATGGTACCCAGAGCCATCTGGCAGAGACCCAGAGATGGGGAGGCCTTGTCACTGGTGCCCAGCTGAGTGCAGCTAGGAAAAGCTGTTTGCCCGGATCCCCAGGTTTGGAAAGGGTCCAAGCAGGGGATGAAGAAATCCAAGAGTCAGGTTCCAACATCTTTAAGTGAACCGGGCCTCCCTGCCACAAACAGGCCTCTGCTTGCACAGAAATCCAGGGTTCAGAGACACAGCATGAGGCAAGAGGCAGCCGAGCCAGAGGCTCTGTGTGCTCACCCTTCAGTGGCCGAGCCTGAGCCTCCCAGGCCAGACATTGTGGTGAAGGCTTGGCCTCCCCCAGGAACTGCCTGGGGGGTGGGGGCAGCAGATCATGCCAGTCCAGTCCTCTCAAATCCCCCATTTGCCCAACAAGCAGGATGGATAATGGGGGCTGAGCTCACCAGTGTGAGGGGTGGGGGGGTATCTTCCCTATCTCAGAGGCTCAGCATAAAGGCAGGGGCAAATCCCTCCACACGTCTTTCCCCCACGAGATCAAAGGTGGGATCCCACGCAGGATGGGGGGGTGAGAATACAAAGTCCCAAACAGGACGCTAAAGGGAGGAGGATTATCCACTTCCCCTGCTCACAGCCCCTATAAGAGATGGGGGTGGGGAAGTCGGCTGGTTCCTCTAAACCGAGGGGGGGCGCCCACCCCAGCTCCTCCCTTCCCTCCGGAAACAATAGCAAAGGGAGGAGCACAATTCCCCCCAGACGCAGCAGGGGGAGAGAAAGCAATGCCTCTTACCCACCGAGCAATCAGCTGTTCAACAACCTTTAACAACAACAACAGCCCGAGTCCAGCAGGGGGAAGCGGGGCCTGCGCGGGGCCTGCTGGGAGCTGTAGTTCCGCCTCACCACCTGGCCATAGGAAAGGGCAGGAGAAGAGACTGTGTCTCCCAGGAGGCAACGAGGCAAGGGGAGCCTCGCAAGGGGTTCTGGGTGTGGATGTGGGTGTAGTTTCCCTGCTGACGGACCACAAGGGGAGGACGGGGCAAGCGGACTCCAACTCCCAGGGAGCAGGTAGGGGTAAAGGGGCGCCTAGTGAGGCGAGCACTTCCGGGTCGAGGACAGTACTTCCGGGTCGATGAGAAATTTTCACTGTGGGAGAAGGGCCTGGGTTTGGGGTGGCGTCAGTTCCTGAGGGAGGATTTGGAGCGGGGGTAGATTCTAGAGCAGAGGCAGTTCTTCGGGGCGGGTCTAGAGCGGGGGGGTGTTTAGGTATGGGGAGCTGCTAGAGCTGGGGTTCTCCTGGCAGGTTCTAGAGCAGGGGCTCCTTGGGGGCGGTGCTAGAGCTGAGACGGGGCTTGGGGCAGGCTCTAGAGGAGGGGCAGGTTCTGGGACAGTTGCTGGAGTGGAGTCAGGTTTTCATGATGCATAGGAACTTATTTATTTTATTTTATTTAAAATTTATATCCCGCCCCTCCTGCCCACAGGGCAGCCTGGGGCGGCGAACAACATTAATTAAAACAGTATAAAATTTTAAAACAATTTAAAAATACAATATGTGGGGAAAAAACCCACCCCTACCCCTCACCAAAAGCCTGATGGAACAGCCAGGTCTTACATACACGCCGAAACAGCAGGAGCGTGGGAGCCAACCGAGCCTCCTCCGGGAGCGAATTCCGCCGCACAGGGGCGGCCACCGAAAATGATCTAACATCGGTGGCCACCCACCTCGCCCGGGGAACCTCCAAAAAGGCTCCCATGGACGATCTCAAGGGTCGCACGGGCACATGGGGAGTGAGGCGGTCCCGCAGACAGGCAGGGCCCAGACTGTGAAAGGCTTTAAAGGTTAAAACCAGCACCTTGAACCTGGCCCGGTACTTTATAGGCAGCCAGTGCAGAGCCCGGAGCACTGGTGTCATGTGCTCCCTGCGACCCGCCCCCGTAAGGAGACGGGCCGCGGCATTCTGCACCAGCTGCAGCCTCCGGACCAGCTTCTCGGGCAGCCCCACGTAGAGCGCGTTGCAGTAATCCAGCCTCGAGGTGATGAAGGCATGGATGACAGTGGCGAGGTCGGAGTCTGAGAGATACGGCCGAAGCCGCCGGACAAGATGTAACTGCCGAAACGCACTCCCCGCCACGGCCACAACCTGAGATTCCAAGCTGAGCCGCGAATCAAGGAGCACACCCAGACTCCGCACTTGAGACACCATGGGGGGGCGAACCCCCCCAACAAGAGGAGATTCAACCACCCCCAGGCTCCCCAAGCCCTCGCCCACCAACATCACCTCCGTCTTGTCAGGATTCAGTTGCAGATGGCTCAACCTCATCCAAGCCCCCACAGCTGACAGGCACTGGGAAAATAAGGAGACTGCATGGCCTGGGTTGATGAAAAAAGAGTGGTAGAGCTGAGTGTCATCAGCATACTGATGACACTGCATGCCCTGAAACCCTCTCACGATCTCCCCTAACGGCTGCATATAGATGTTAAACAAGAGGGGGGACAGAATGGCACCCTGCGGGACTCCACACGTGAGGTCTCGGGGGGGGAAGACATACACTCCCCCAAGACCACCCGGTGAGTTCCTAGGAAGTGCCAGACTGGGTCAGGCTGATGGTCAGTCCAGCATCCTGTTTCTGACAGTGTCACAATCAGTGCTGGTCTGACCCAGACCAATGGTCCATCCAGGCCAGCATCCTGTCTCCGATACCATCCAATGTTGGTCGCTTGGACAGGTACCCAACAGGTCGCCATGGGGTGATCTGTTTCTCTGTTTTTCACTCCCGGCAGTCAGAGGCTACGTGCCCAGTCCCACCTGGCTAGTAGCTACCAATGGACCTATCCTCCAGAAACTTTTCCAACCCTTTCTAAAACCCATTTATACTAGTGGCCTTACTGCAACTTCTGACAACAAATTCCACAACTTGATTGTGTGTTGAGTGAAAAAATACTTTCTTTTACTTGCTTTAAATCTGCTACCTGTTAGTTTCATAGGGTGTCCCCTAGTCCTAGTACTACTTGAGTGGGTAAATAATGGTTTCTTATTAACGTGTTCCACACCACTCATGATTTACTATTATATCCCCTCTCAGTTATCTCTTCTCCAAGCAGAAGAGCCCTAACCTATCCAGCCTCTCTGCATAGGGAAGCCATTCCATACCCCTTATCATTTTTGTTGCCCTTCTCGGTACCTTTTCCAGTTCTTCTATTTTTTTTTTGTTAATTATTTAACAAATTTTGTTACCCCGTCCCTCCTGCTTCAGGCAGCTCGGGGCAGCTTACACACATATAAAACAACTAGGGTACCACACTTAAGGGGCAACTGGGAACTGCACACAATACTCTGCAGTCACACCATATATTTACTTAGAGGCATTATGATATTTTCAGTTTTACTTTCTAGCTCTTTACAAATAATTCCTAACATTGTTTGCTTTTTTGACAGTTGCCGCACACTGAACTGAGGCTTTATTTCAGTGTATTGTCCACAGTGATTCCAAGGTCCTTTTCCTTGGTTGTAATCCCTGATTTGGAACCTAGCATTATTTTTCCCTATGTGCATCACTTTGCACTTGTCCACATTAAATTTCATCTGCCATTTAGATGCCCAGTCTTACCATATCCTCCTGCAGTTCTTCACAATCCACTCGTGTTTTAACTACCTTGAATAACTTTGTCATCTGCAAATCTGATCACCTCACTCTTTATTCCCTTGTTAGTGAATACATTAAACAGCACCAGTCCCAGTACAGATCCCTGAGGCGCTCCGCTAGTAACTTCCCTCCATTGTGAAAACTGACCATTTAGTCCTGCTCTTTGTTTCCTATCCTTAAATAACAACTACTACTTATCATTTCTATAGCGCTACTAGTCATACGTAGCGCTGTACAGATCTGTACACATAACACAAAGACAGTCTCTGCTCCATGGAGCTTACAATCTAATCAAGACACAAAGACACAGACGAGTACAAATAAGAGTCTTCCTATGAATAATGGACTGCAGGATGCAGGTATTCAGTAAGTTTATTTATTTTAGTTAAAATGGTTGAAATACAAAAGGGTATGATAAGGATAGGGTCTGGGTTCATGATTTAAAAGCAATCTCGAAGTGAGCCTTTAGACGTGACTTGAATATGGACGGGGAGGCAGTGTGACGCACCTCCTCAGGAAGTTTGTTCCAAGCATATGGTGCAGCAAAGTGGAAAGTGCGGAGTCGGTGATGGAGAAGAAGGGCACAGATAAGAGTATCTTACCAGATGAACGGAGGCCACGAGTAGGGGTGTAGGGGAAGATAAGAGGAGAGGTATTGAGGAGCTGCCAAGTGAAGACAATTGTAGGTGAGCAGGATAAGCTTGAACTGTATGTGGAAGCGGATGGGGAGCCAGTGTAGTGACTTGAGGAGTGGAGTCGCATGGTTGTAATGGCGTGCAAGGAAGGTGAGTCTTGCAACTGATTTTTGAATAGACTGTAGTAGAGATAAGTGACTCAGTGGGAGACCTGTGAGAAGCAGGTTGCAGTAGTCTAAATGGGATGGGATGAGATGAGATGGGAATGGATTAGGGTTTTAGCAGTGTGTTCAGACAGGCAGGAATGGAATTTGGCAATATTATAGAAGTTACTAATCCAGTAGAATTTAACTGAATATTTAAGTTATTGTTTAATTGGAATTTAACAAATATAGTAGTTAACTAGTTACCAAGCCACAATAGGACACTGCCTCCTATCCCATGAATTTTTTATTTCCTCAAGAGTCTCTCATGAGGGACCTTATCAAACACCTTCTGAAAATCCAGGTGTACTATATTGACCACCTCCCCCTTATCCACATGTTTGTTTATACCCTCAAAAATTCCAGTAGATTAGCGAGTCACAATTTCCCTTTGCTAAATCCACGTTGACACTTCCCCATTAAGCCACGTGTATCAATATGCACAGTAATTCCGTTCTTAATTATCATTTCCACCATTTTACCTGGCACCGAGGTCAGGCTCACCGGTCTGTAGTTTCCATGATTGCCTCTGGAATCCTTTTAAAATATCGGCATTACCCTCCAGTCCTCAGATACAATGCATCCCAAAGGAGACAGTGTGACCCCACCCCTAGCACTACAGCTAGCCACTCACATAGCGCCCACATAGAGCCCACCTTTTGGAGTGGTGACAGCGGATGCCTCAGTTAGCCCCATGCTAACCTCCATAGAACAGCGATGCAGGTACATTGCACAAGCCCCCCCACTAGCAGACCACAAATGCCATGCAGTACTGTGCCCAGGACCATACATCACTCTGCAGTAGCATACAAGGGGACACGCTTGTGCCTAGCTGCACTAAGCTTCCCTCCTGCCTCCAGTACCAGAACGATGTCTTCCCCATACACTGAAGTAGACACCGTACACTCCTGAAAGAGATGTCGGGCTCATCCTGGCCCCAGCAGGTAGCGAGGGGATTTTTGGCTGAGCTCCTGGCATAGCTTTGGGGTCAGTATTGAGGGGAGCAAGATATGTGTTAAACTACAGATGCCCCTTCCCTGCCCATCCCCTGCCCCAGAAGGACGCTCCCTTGGATCCACAGATGCTCCCCTCTCTGCCCCATGGATTCCCCACTCCCTGCCCCACAAGCCCCCTTCCCTGATTGAATCTACTGGGCAAAGGGAGATCATCACCAGCTCTGCTTTCATGATTTGGAAGCCAGGAGAGTCTATGGTGACGCATACAGCCCTCTCGACTGCAGGAAAAACACAGGGGCTCCAAATTCACTTGATCCAGCAGTCAGGAAAGAGCTGCTGCTTCCAACTGTCACGAGGAAGGGTTCTGCATTGACGCATGCCTCGTTGGTGGGTCATAGACTCGACTGACGCTGGTTGATAAGGACTAGGCTTTGAGAACGAGTAGGACAGATGTGTGTGGGCTGGGGGGCGGGGGGAGGCCAGTACTTTCCAGCTGTCTTGGATTCTGCTGGTACAGGGCTGCGGACGTGTGTGTGAGAGGGGGGGTGTTGGACGTGCACGCGTTAGTGGAGACATGGGATCGCATTACTTGACTGTGCCCATGCCAGGCCCTGGCGGTCGTGTGTTACAGTTAGGGCTTCAGCTCGGTGCTAAAAACACTGAGGCCACTGCTTGACAGGGACCTAATTAAGCCTGGGCTGCGGCTGGTTCATTAGCGCCTCAGATGCCAGGCTTGTCATTAAAGCGAGCAGCAGTGCCTCTTGGATCAGCAACCCCATCCAGCCTCACACCAAGCAGCCTCGCCAGCCTTCCCACCCCCCGCCCCAAGCATGCCGTCTGCAGGGTTCAAGGGGTACGTGAGCATGTGTGCATCCCATTTCCAGCTCCTTCTGTTTGTCCAAATGCCCTGGATTTTCTGTGCCGTTCCCCCACTCCTCCAGCCCCGAGGAACTTGGAACCGTGCTAAACTCCTGAGCTGTCTCCAAGCTTCAGGACGGGGGTTGCGGCACAAGAGAAGAGAGGCATGACCTAGAGAAAGTCATAAGGAAAGAGAGAAAGGAAATGAAGAGGCAGAAAGATGAAGGGGGAATGAAAAAAAGGAAGATAAAGAGGATGGGGAAGGTAGTACGCAGATTCTCTAGTGTCCGAATTTGCACTATGTGGATTGCAAGACTTGTAGGTTTTAGTTCATCTTGACTTGATTTTCTCATGGTGGCAGGTGTGTGTGTGGGCACTTTTTTTTCAGGGGGGGGCAGGCCTTGCTCCCCTCATGCTTTGAATTGTGTGCAACCTGCCAACATTCCTGTTTCCCGCTAGCTCCACCCACCATTGATATCCCAGCATGCATTTCCTCACAGCAAGTGGCGGGCTCTGCAGAGGTGCATTATGGGGCAGCCTTGTGGTGTGCAGGGCATTCTGGGACAAGGCATCTCTCCTGCTTTCATCTCCACATTGCCACAGTGATGCTATTTGCTTTGTGTGGGACAGGACAGATTTTGCATCAGCCCGCGGTGGCTCAGGCCAGGATTGACATGCAGGAGGCCAGGAGGAGCTGGCTGCAAGGCTTAACAGCAGATGCTACCCCCTGTCCTCGAGCATCTGATGAGGCTCTCAAGCTGCTGCTGTTTCTGGATCCAAGCTGGGAGGAAACCCAGCTGCAGTCCAGATGGGCTGCCTGACTGAACGGACGACCTCGTGCCATGGAGGAACGGCTGAGCCTCCAGAACCAAATGGGGTGGAGGGGAGGGCAGTCCCGTTCTCAAAGAATGGAGTGAGCGGGAGAGTGAAGCACAGGGTGAGTCCTGCCATTGCAACATCAGGTGTTGCACCAAAGGGGCAGCCAGGAGGCGGTGTTGTCCGGATGTGGCGAGGGGGTCAGAGCGAGGTGGCCGACACTCCACAATGCTGAAGCCAGGAGCTGCCTGTTCAGAGTACTAGTCTCCAGTCTTCAACTCCCTTCCTGCTCCATGCCAGTGCTTCCTTTCCTTCCCTTGTTGGCAGAGCCACC
This sequence comes from Sphenodon punctatus, assembly GCA_003113815.1. NCBI lineage: Eukaryota > Metazoa > Chordata > Lepidosauria > Sphenodontia > Sphenodontidae > Sphenodon > Sphenodon punctatus. The sequence goes on along the minus strand of QEPC01003806.1, from coordinate 21,517 downwards.
CTGGGCCCGGATGGTGGGAGAAGGGCATAAGCTCAGTGGTTAGTGCAGGCCCTGGCGTGTGACATCCCTACGCTGGGATGGTGGAAGCTATGTTTTGCTCTTGCAGCTCCACCCCAGCATTAGCTCATTTCCAGGTCCCTTGGGTTTCTCAGGCCACAGGCACTCCTGGGTGAGACGTTCCATGATTTTCCAGCAGGGAGTGCTTGTGGCTGCAGCAGGGCGTTGCCAGTGCTGAAAGCATGTCCTGTCCTTCCAAAATCAGGTCACACAACCACAGAGAGCAGCAGCAGGTGGCCTAGAAGGGCCTATCCCTTCAATCCCTGTCTCGCCGGCCTCTGGGAGGACCAGGAAGTGGAAGAATGAGCTGTTCACACATTACCTTGGTTATTTATTTACTTATTTTTATTTATTTTGAATTTATATGACGCTCTCCCCAGAAGGTTCATGGCAGCTCACAAGCCACACAAAAAAACAGTTAAAAAAAAATTAACATTCATGCAATACACCCCCCCTCAAACCCTCCATCCTCCCCTACAAAGCCACAGCCCCACCCAAAAACCCAGCAAAACCCCACCTATCTCTGCCTGCAAGGCTGGCCCCCCCACATTGAACCAGTTTGTTTTTTTTTAAATTGTTTTGTTTTTTGGTGGGGTCGGCAGCCTGCAGCCCCGGCTGGTCTGTGACCGCGGCCTGTTTTTTTGGGTGGGGGTGGTATGGCATGCAATGGCACCGCATGCCTGTCCATCAGACCATCATGGTGCAGTGCGGCTGCAGGGCCCCGTCGCCACCCACGTTACCTTCTCCTCCTCCCTCACGTCCCCCCTCCCCTCCCTCACAGGAAGTTTCTTTATGCAACTTCCTGGCAGGCTGGCAGGTGGGAACACGTTGCTGGATGGAGGGAGCATGCGGAGCAGCGGCTTGTGTGGCGGTGGAGTCAGCGAATCCGAACCGGAGGCGGGAGCAGCAGCAGTGGAATCGGCGGTGACATGGGACCCGGTCGCTGGTGGGAGGAGGCAGGTGGTAAACTTGGCGGCGGCATGGGAGTCGAGACCAGAGCGGAGGCGGTCAGGCAGGAGAAGCAGGTACAGTGGAGTCAGCGAGAGATCCGGAGCGGAGTTGGGGCCCAGCATGGGGCCCAGGCCGGCAGTGGCGAAGTCGCGGTCGGCGTGGTGGTGGCAGCGGCGGATGAGGTAAGTGCCCTGCCCCTTCTGAAAAATGGATGGGTGGGTGGACGGGAGTGCCCCCTCCGCCTGTCCCCGAGCCGAGTCCTGGGTAATGCCCCCAGACCGAGCCGGGGACCGCTACTAGGCCGGCCGGCAGTGGCGAAGTCGCGGTCGGCGTGGTGGTGGCAGCGGCGAATGAGGTAAGTGCCCTGCCCCTTCTGAAAAATGGATGGGTGGGTGGACGGGAGTGCCCCCTCCGCCTGTCCCCGAACCGAGTCCTGGGTAATGCCCCCAGACCGAGCCGGGGACCGCTACTAGGCCCGCCAGCTGGTGGTGGCAGAAGGGGGCCCCACATTTTTCTCCCGCCCTGGTCTCCGCAATCTCTAAAGCCCTTCCTGCCTGCCAAATAAAAAATGTTTACACCACCTTCAGAAGATAGCCAGGCTCAAGCGAACCTCCTGAGGGAGTTATTCCACAACATGGGGGCAGCAGCCGCCCCTGCCCCACGGACAAGGGTAACGGAGAGAATGCGCAGGAGGGTGCTCCCGGCCGGTCACAGGGGCCACAAAGGGACATAGTAGGACAGGTGGTCTTACAGATATATGGGATCCAGACTGTTTAGAGCAGGGGTGGGGGAACCTCATGCCCGGGAACCAAATGTGCCCCTCAGCAAGTTTTTACATGGCCCCTTTCCGGTGCCTGGATCTGGCTCCTCGATCCATTCTTTACCCCCAAGCACTGAAAATCTGAGCTCATGATAATGGAGCAGAGAGGAGGCCATGCACAGAAGGGTAGGGGACAGATCCACAGCACACATCCATGATCTGGGCCCTCCTTCTCTTGAATAAAACCGCTAATTTCCCCCACCCCCAACCTCTGTGTGGCCCTCGGAGCTTGTACTAATATTCGGTGTGGCCCCCCAGGACAGAAAAGGTTCCCCACCCCCTAGTTTAGAGTTTTAAAGGTCAAAATCAGCACCTTGAATTGTGCCCGGAAAGCCATAGGCAGCCAGTGCAGACTTCGGAGCACCGGCGCGATGCGCTTCCAGTGCCACTTCCCTGAACAGAGCCGAGCCGCCACGTTCTGCACCGGCTGCAGTCTCCAAACGCTCATCAGGGGCAGCCCCACGCAGAGCGAATTGCAATGGCTGGGCGGCCGTCAGGGATGCTGTAGCTGTGAATTTCCTGCACTGAGCAGGGGTCTGGACTAGATGGCCTCCGGGGACACGTCCAGCTCTAAGATTCTATGATTCTAATCTAGCCTTTAGGTGATGAAAGCATGGATGACAGTGGCCAAGTCCGAAAGAAGAGGCTGCAGCCTCCTCACCCGATGGAGCTGGTGAAAGGCGCTCCTGGCCACCGCCGCAGCCTGAAGATTAAGGCGCAGCGAGGGATCCAAAAGCACTGTGAGGCTGCGAACCTGAGTGACCAGAGGGGGCTGGACCCCGTCAGTGACAGGCATCCTTCCAAGTCACAAGACTGGCCAACCACCATCGCTTCAGTCTTGTCAAGATTCAGCTTCAGTCGGTTCACTCTCAGCCGGTCCCCGACAGCGGCCAGGCATCGGGTAAGCACCGAGATTGCGGGACCTTATGTGGGGCTGGTTTGCTGTGGCTTTTGCGCAGAGCCTGCCTCGTGTTGCTGTTTGAACAGATGTGGGTTTGGCCCAGGGACCCGAGTTCACTGCACCAAAAAATCTTAAATTCTGCAACCAGTGAAGCCAAATTCTGCAAATTCACTGCGAGCATTAATATTTGCATAATTAACTTGATTTGCATAACTATGCATGCTGGGAAGCAAATCTGCAACAGGTTTGCTAATCAGACACAACTCAAATCCTCTGGAATTTCAGCACCCCAGAATTCCCACCTCATATTAAAACCCCAGACCTCCCTCACCCAAACATAGGGCTTTCAGAACCCACCCACCCACAATTCATCTCCCAGGGGCCTATTTGCCCTCAGGTCATGGTCACACCTCCTGGACAGACGGCAGGTGCAGCAGCAGTTTTAGTTTGGGGTCAGGCGAAAAGGTTCCCCACCCCTAGTGTAGAGCTTTAACGGTCAAAACCAGCACCTTTAATTGTGCCCAGAAGGCCATAGGCAGCCAGTGCAGACTTCGGAGCACCTGTGCGATCAGGCGACAAGGTCAGATTATGCCTGAGCCAGGATTTAAAGATCTTTCAGACAGTCCCCACTGCAGTGTCACTGCAATTTCAGCATGGCACTGTGAGGATTGGCTGATTATGCAAAAATCACTGCAAACTGCAGCAACGCAGTCAACTCAGGTCCCTGGTTTGGCCTGACAGCGTAACATGGAGGTAGCACGGCTGACATCTACTCTTTGGCTGCAGGGAGGCTGGCATTTTGGGGTCATGTACAGAGTAAGGGGCAGCCCCCTACCATAGTGCTTACCCCCTCCCCAGACTGACTCCCCCCCCCCCTCCAATTGACTCCCAATTCAGAGCTGGCGTTTTGCTGGCTATCCCCACAGCCAGATGCCTTAACAGACAGCCGCACATCTCCCTTTGGTCACGTCACTGTGTCTGGACAGCGGGGTCAAGATGGGGCCAGAATTGGTAGGGACTCACCTACCCGTGGAGCTGCCAGTACCGTATACTGGGGAGGGGTGCTCTTAGATTGCCTAGGGTAAAGGGTTGCCACCTATGCCAATTTTTAAGGAATGGTTATGAAAAATGCATGTTGCAGGCCCTGCATTGGCACCTTAGGCGCCGTTGCACACCCTGCAGTGTGTATTTTTCATAACTGTTCCTTAAAAATTGGCATAGGTGGCAACCCTACTTGGGGGGCCATGCCCATGGCTCAGAGTTAGCAGCTCCCCCAGAGATCTCAGCTGTGCCGCTTCTCTACCACGTGACCTCCCCCTGCTCCCTGCCAGCCCTGGCCGTGTCCCCTTCCCTCCCTCAGCTGGGACCCCCACAGCCCACCGCCTCCAGGGCCCTTGACCTTCATCCAGCTCCTGCCAGGGAATTGAGACTCCAGCCACCAGATCACGGGCTTCGATGGGCTCGGGGCCTCCAGCTGTATCTGGTGAGAGCCTGCTGCAGCTTTGCACAGAGCTCTGTGGCGAGCTGGTGCCAACATGATTCCCCAAGGGCTGGAGTCCAGGACTTGTGCCCTGGGGAGTGGGCTTGGGAGCGTGGTGGTCTCCAGCCCCAGCCCCCCCCCCATGGGCTGCAGTCTCCGTCATTGCCATGGCAACACCTACTTAAATGGTGGCCCTTACGTGGGTGGGGAGGGCAAGATCAAGGACTCCCTGTCTAACACTTTTGCCCCCAGGCTGCTGGGAGTGTTCGGCCTCACTCCCCTCCTCCATGTGCCTGACACTCGCAGTGCCCGCTCCCCCGCCCGGGCAGCTGGTGATTAGATGAGCCACTGGCTGGTTAATTGGGGAGCGAAGGTCTGGCGTGTAATTGCCAGTCGCTACAGCAGGAATGGCTGAGTGGGTGCGCTAATTACCTGAAGGCTACACTCCGAGCGGCAGCAGATACTAGCTGTTTGGCATGGCGTGTGCCCTCTGCACAGGGCAACAGGGGTCGGGGGCAGCTCTGTGGGGTGAGGGGAGCACAGAGTATGTCCCCCATTAAATCCTCCCCTCTCTCCTGGGGCTGCTGAATGGGGGTGGGGGCACCCGGGATGCCAGTCGTACTCCGCATGGCAGTGACAGGCAGGGCAAAATCTGGAGCAGAGGGAATGGTGGTGGGACAAAGTCAAGGGGGTGGGGGGTTCTAGATGGTTCTAAGAGCCAGCTTGGGGCCCAGGGCCAACCGGCCGGGGGACCCCGCTGTGGCCCCTGTTTTCATTATGGCAGTGACAGGGCCCCCACTCGCTCTCATCAGGGAACCCAAATTTGATCCCCTCTAGTGCCCTGAGGAGGGTGCCCCTAAGGGGCCCCCCACATTTTATCTTTACTCTGAGGCTGCCCCACAATTTCTCAGGCTGGCCCGGTCGGAGCCTCCCCCTCTCCAGCTGTATCTAGTTTTAGGTTGTTCTTCAGGCTGGTCTGGGGTTCTAGGTGATTCGAGATGCTGATGGGTTTGGGAATGCGATTACTTTGCCTGGAGGGGGGCTTCTAGGTAATTCTAGCTCTCTGTGGGACTGCACCTCTCTTTTCCCCCCTTTCCCCTGAGTGGCACACATCCCTCTATGTCTGTCCATCCATCTCTCTGCCCCCCCCCCCAAATTTCCCTGCTGCTGTCCCCCCTTCCAGTTCCCCTGCTCCCTCCAAGTGGGGGCGGGGTGTGGATCCCCTCTCTGAAGCTGTCCAGCCCTTCTCCCTTTCTTTCCCTCGCTCTGGATTTCCCGCTGTGCCAGCCGTGCCAGGGCGAGCTTAGAGGCTGCCGAGTTAGTGCCCTCCCAGGTCCCCCTTTGCTTTAAACTAAGGGGAGCCTCCTCCTCACAGTTCCTGAGGTGCTGGCTGTTCCCGGCCCTTCCCCACAGCACAGCTGAGACCCTGTGAGCTTGTTGCAACAGTGACCTTCCCAGGATTTGAACTCGTGTCTCCGGAGGCAGCAAGGGGAGTGCATTTGCACCCCTCTCCCCCGCCCAGGTGCCACCAGAGCCCCATAAGAAAGCAGCGGCAATTTGTAACGGGTACAACATTTGCACGAAAGCTTTATGCCTGGCAATTATTTTTTACGATTACACCTTTAGCATGACTTATCCTGGAGGACAAATTGAAAAGATCTCCCAGGACCAGGGTGGCTATGTTTTCCCCCACCCCCAGTCCCCCAAAATCACAGCTCCCTCTGTTCATCTCTGCAGGGAACCCCTAGGGCTCGGCCTAGCAGGGCAGGCAAATCCCAGGACGTGGGTTCCGAAAGACAGAAGCAAGCAGAAAAGGTGAGACAATTAGGAGCCGTAAAAGCCCCATAAAGACACCAGCGCCATCTTCCAGCCCCTGGTAATTGCTAAATTGCAGAACCATCTGCTGACTTGGTTTGCGTCAATTACCGGCGCGGAGCAGGCCTCGGTGCTCTGCGGTGTTTCGGCATGGAAAGCTGGTAACGGGGGTGCATGAGGAACCGCCAGCTAACCCCACCCCCCCAGCTTTAACCCCTT
>QEPC01003798.1:225690-238773 GCA_003113815.1 Sphenodon punctatus | reverse complement strand
GGAAGCCCAAAGAGTAAAGCGAGTCCAAGAGGAGCGAGTGGTCGACAGTGTCAAAGGCAGCAGAGAGGTCAAGGAGGACAAGAATGGAGTAGTGGCGCTTAGATTTAGTGACAAGTAGATCATTGGTGATCTTGGCCAGGGCAGTTTCAGCAGAGTGGAGGGGGCGGAAGCCAAATTGGAGAGGGTCCAGGGAGGAGTTGGCAGAGAGGAGGTCCAGGCAGCGGTAGTAGACGACATGTTCCAGAAGCTTTGAGGCAAAGGGAAGGAGGGAGACTGGCCTCCTTCCCTTTGACATTTTGAATTTTGTAGAAATTATTTTCAGTAAAAAAATAAAAAATAAATAAAATAAAAACAAAAAATAAATAAATCAAACAAATGGTGTTTGCTTATTCATTTGTGTTTGTTACCTTAGTTACAAAACCAAATGAGTCTCCATTCATTTTTGTAATTAAGCAATACAAAATTGCACAACCCTATTAACAGTAGTTTCCTACTCCACAGGACTGGTGAAACGGTAAATATATTTTAAAACTGTTATATATAGTGCAAGTCAGAGACAATGGGATAGTACTGCTCAGCATGGTAGGAAGTGCTCTTAATATTATTTATTTATTTATTTATTTATTAAATTAATTTTATTTATACCCCACACCTCTCAATTAACGATGAATCGAGGTGTCTCAGAAATAAAATAAAATAAAATGAAAAAATAAATGAAACGGTAGAGTCCTTTACAAAAACCCCTGAAAACATAGAGTTTTTTGTAAACAGAAATGAATGATACATCTTCTGGATGCTCATGTTATTCCAGTGTTAAAGATAGAGACTTAGAGTGTCTTTAGACATAACAAAGATTGGGTGTCAAAACCCCAAAGCACATGTTTGGCTGTTGTGTGTAAGTACCATAACAATCCCAACATCAATTTGGACATCCGTTGAACACACAATATGAACACAATTGCATCAACAGGACAATTTGCATGTTTTGGCTGAATACATAGCTAATGTTGTGTCTAATGATATTACATGGCGTATTAGCAGGTACAACATGGGGAACAAGGTGGCAGTGCTTGCATGCTGAGATTGGGTGGTGAGCAAACACCCATTTACCCCAAGATGGGCTGTGTGTCTAAGCAGCACCACATGGTGAACACAGGCCCAAAGCGGTGTTCATATCAAGGTCAGAACACACATTCAGACACCCATTAATGTTATGTCTAAAGACACCCTTAGAGATTTGTCCAAGACAACAGAGAATGGGTGCAACCACATGATCTGTTACCACGGTTTGGGCAGCCATACACCACATCGAACAGACTTACCACTCGTCGCAGTATATTATGGTGGCCACTCGGCTGATGATCTCATCCAAGCATGGAACATCTTGCTGGAGGGGGCCATCGACCAGGTGGCTAAGAGACATCCGATGCCACCGCTTCGTCATTGTAGGGCTCCTTGGTTTACTGAGGAGCTGCGGTGTATGAAGTGGGAGGGATAGTGGTTGGAGCGACACTGGCATCGTTCTCACACTCAATCCAATTGGCTAAAGCATTGGGCCCATTTGTGGTCCTATGCTGTGGCTGTGAGGATGTCAAAGAAAGAATTCTTTGCCGCCCTCATAGTGTCAGAGGTGAGGGAAGGAGGGTTTCTCGGAGGGGACTAGGGAACGGGTAGGTTAGGGCTTTCACAGCGCGTGGCGTGCGACACGGGTAGCCCGGGCCCCACCTTCTCGGCATGAAGGAGCGTTGAAGGATGCCCGTCAGGATAGTGTGTGGGCCGTTCCCTGGGCTTGCGCACCTGGACCTTAGGCCCCTATCATCATAGGGCGCCGAAGAGTGAAGACCGGGGAACCCTGCCCACCGTTCAACCACGATATGTTTGACTTGCTCACACCAGGGGGAAGGGTGGTGTGCGGGTCTAGTGAGGAGAGGGGGAACCAGGCCCAAGGCAAAAGGGAACGGGACAGACACTCTTTCGTTCTATGGGGAGAATGCTCCCCCCCCAGGGGGGAAGGGAAAGGGCTCAAGGCACTCCGCTCACGCACACTCCCACTCACTCACGCACTCACTCAAACTCTCCACAAGAACACAAAGGTACACTCACCACGACCACAGCTACTCAGAATTCCGTTCAGGCACGCAGGGAAGGGAACAGAAAGACAGGTAAGGTTCAGGATAAGGAGACAGGAAGCACTCGGCAGCGTGCACACCAGGGGCCAGTTTCAGATCACCGGCGCCGCCCAGCATGCGGCGCCGGCTTTTGTAGGGCAGGCCCCGCCCCTGCCTGCGTGCCATGAGGCGCTGGGAGCGCCGCAACAGACCAGGCCCCGCCCCCTGTGCCGGCAGCGGCGGCGGCGGCCCTGGCCCTATTGCCGGAAGCGGGTGCGTCAGTGGGGAATCCCCTTCAGCGCCGCTAGAGCTGGCCACGCCTCCGGGCTCTTCAGAGTCTGTCGGCGCTTTTTGGGGGGGTGCGAATGGCCCTGCGGGATGGCCTCCCCGGCGGCGATTGCGCCGTAGGCGCCGGAGGCTTACACATAGCTGCTGCAAAATCACACCCTGCAGAACTCTTCCATGTGGCGAGGGGGCTAGTCAGTCCGTCCTCTTTCTGATTGGATGGGGAAATATCCCAGGCCCACTGTGAGGAGTTTGTCACCTACTTTGCAGATAAAAAAGTTGGATATGGGACAGTAGAGGTGGAGCACGAAGGGATGGAGGCCCTGTCTGGTCCATTCTTGTGGGGTGAGTTTCAGGAAGTGACACTAGCCAATGCTGTGGATGTCCTGGGGTCTGTTATAGCCACCAGTTGTGAATTAGATCTGTGCCCATCCTGGGTTGGTGAAAGCCTCCAGGGAGACGTTGGGGGCAGTGCTGGTGAGGGTAATCAATGCATCCCTTCGGCAGAGGAGGATGCCCCCCAGTGTTAAGGAGGCTGTGATGCACCCACTGCTGAAGAAGTCATCCTTGGATGTCGACGGATTTGCCAGCTATTGACCTGTCTCTAACCTTCCCTTTTCAGGGAATGTTATTGAATGGGAGGTGGCGCTGCAGATCCAGGTGCATCTTGACAGCATAGGTTTCCTTGACCCATTTCAATCAGGGTTCCTCCTGGCTATGGTACAGAAATGGCGCTGGTGGCCTTGGTGGACGATCTCCGCCGGGAGATGGATGCAGGACCATCGACATTCTTGATCCTGCTAGATCTCTCAGCTGCTTTTGATACAGTGGACCATGGGCTGCTGTTGAGATGATTGCAAGTCCTGGGAGTTCTGGATGGGACTGTCCTTGCATGGTTCTGTTCATTCCTCTCGGGGAGAAGCCAGCAGGTTGTCCTGGGGGCTGAATCATCTAGCCTCTGGGCCCTGGAATGTGGCATTCTGCAAGGTTCCATTCTGTCTCCATTATTGTTTAATGTTCATATGCATCCCTTGGGGGAGATCGTGAGAGGGTTTGCTGTGCATTGCCACCAATATGTTGATGACACCCAGCTTTACCTCACTTTTTCTACTGACCCAGGTTCTGCCGTTTCAGTACTGTCGCAATGTTTGGAGGCAGTGGCGGATTGGTTATGGCAGAGCAGACTGAAGCTCAATCCTGATAAGACGGAGGTGATGGTGGTGGGTAGGGCGAGGGAGGTGTCAGCTCCCCTTGTAGAGGGGGTCCGCCCTCCTGTATCCCAGCAGGTTCAAAGCCTGGGAGTATTGTTGGACTGGGGTCTCTGTCTGGATCGGCAGGTGGAAGCAGTGGCTGAGACTGCCTTCCGCTAGCTGTAGCTAGTGGGGAGGCTGTGTCCTTATATTTCCAGGCCTGACCTGGCCACCCTCATCTGTGCCTTCGTCACCTCGAGGCTCGACTACTGTAATGCGCTCTACATGGGGCTTCCCTTGATGCTGGTTTGGAGGCTGAAGCTGGTGCAGAACATGGGGGACTGTCTCCTTACAGGGACGGGACGGTGGAAACACATCACCCCCATACTCCGCGCACTGCACTGGCTGCCCATAGTGTACCGAGCCAGATTGAAGGTGCTGGTGTTGAACTATAAAACTCTACATTGCCATGGCCCTTCATACCTCAGGGACCACCTCACCCTCTGCGCCTCAGAGCGAACCCTTTGGTCCACCAGGAGCACCTTCTTAGAGGGCATTCTTGGCAAGAATGTCATCTCCAAGAATGGAGAGGGCATTCTTGGTGGCCAGGTTGCAACTGTGGAATTCCCTCCCAGAGGAATCCCATCTGGCCCCAAGTGTGTGGGCCTTCCACTGGGCCTGAAAGACATGGCTGTTCTCCCAGGTCTTCGGAATGGGGTAGGGTAGGGTGGGGTAATACTTCTAGAGGGGTGGTGATTGTTTTTAGAATGTTTTAATTCCTGTTAATATTATTGTTTTAAATTATTGTTATTTTTTATGTTGTATGCCGCCCTGGGATGCCATGGGCATGAGGGGGCAGCTAAGAAATATAACTAAATAAAGTCAAAGTCAAGTTTATTGGCACGGACTTCCGCCATGGCCTAAAAACAATATACAAAATGATGTGCAAAAAAGAACAAACACGAACATACCCGCACAGCGGTAATAGATGTAAAATTAAAATCCAAACAACCAAGAAATAAATATTTAAATAAAAAAGCATGTAAGTACATTCAAAGATGATCCCATTTAATAATAGGTCAGTTAACAGGAAATAAAGACCTTCACTCAGCCCATGCCCTTCCTATGCTGAACTTTGAACCAAAAAAACTGGACCTAGCCAGACTGTCAGTTCAGGAAATCGCTGATTGACTACAAAAAGGACCTAAATGGAATGTAAACTAGCTATTCGTGCTCTAATCATTTTGCGGCGTTTAGCTGTAAGAACAAGAAATGTTGCTAAAGAGACTAGGTCGTTCGAGTTTTACAAGGTAGCCAGATAGACAAGAAACTGCACACGGTTAGCACCCTTGCCCTCCAGCAAGGGATTCAGCCACATCTCCCTTAAATGGGCATAATATGGACAAGTAAATATTTGATGCTCCACTGATTCCACTTCAGCCAGGGAGCATGAGCATTTGCGGTCCTGATAAGGGATCTTTGCAAATCTACCCTCTAGAACCGAGGTCTGAGTCAAATTGATGCGGAAAAGAGTATAATGCCGCTTCAGCTGGGCACTCCTTAGTGTAGCCAAGTAAGGTTGTCTCCTAAAAGAGACCTCACTCATACCTATAATCGGAGTCACCTCCCACTCCTTGAGGGCAGCCAGATCCTCCTGGATCGCCACGTCCCTAGATCTTTGCTGAACAAGAGCTTTGGCACCAGCTAACGATTAGCCAACCAAATAATGAAATGAAAAGCCCAAATTGTTCAGCGTTTTTGTGACATAGCGAATCCAGGGATACTGTCTGGCTCCCTTATGCTGCAATTCTTCCCTCAAACACATGGATTGTAGGGAATCAGGCGGACACACCAAAAGCTTGACCCAATATCTCATAAGAGTTGACCTCACCTGGTGCTCTAGTGAAGGCATATTTAGTTCCGCCCTAACCACTGCTCCAGGGGTTTTAACCCCTTCCAGGGTCAGAAGCTCTGGAAAAGTAGTGCACTCAATTCCAAACATCAACATAGGCACAACCTTCGCGTGAAAAACCTCTAGTAACATAGAGACTGGTAAACCACATGAAAAGTTGTACGCCTTAAGGAGCGCCTTTGTAGTAGCACGTGATAGTTGGACTCTGTTATCAATGTGGTGAACCCATGTACCCCTATTGGTGAAAACAATGCCCAAGTAGGTAAATTTGGTTCACCTCTATGGCCAGTTCTGATACTAGCCACTTAGTATGCTTTTGGAACCTCCCCCCAGCTATCAGAATCTTAGTTTTCTTTGGGTTTACCTCTAATCCTTTTCTTAGGGAATAATCCAATAAGCCTTTGATCGCCACTCTCAAGCCCTTCTCCATATGGGCCAACAGACCCACATCATCGGCATACTGCAATGCATATATTGGATAGCTCTGGATTTTGGAGGGATGGGGGTTATGGATCTTAACTGCAGCAATCAAATCTGCTACAAAGAAGTTGAACAAGAGAGGGGCAAGGGGGCACCCCTGCCGTACTCCTCTGCGAATGGGGATTGGATCACCAGTTTCCCTTAAGGGCCTCCCCTTCACATTGGCAACATTCTGCTCATGGATTGTAATCAATATACTGAGCAGGGTGTGGTTAATGCCATAGTCCCTTAGTTTGCTCCAAAGTTGGTGTCGAGGGACAGAGTTGAAAGCCTTTGTGTAATCCACAAAGGCAATATATAATCTCCCTGACTTAATTCTCATGTATTTCATAATCAGGTGGGCCAAAATAAAGGAGCAATCTATAGTTGACCCCTTGTCTCTAAAGTCATATTGCTCCTTAGGAATTATCTCCTTTTCTTCAGCCCATTCCTGAAGGCGCTGACAGATAATAGACAAGAATAATTTGCTTATTACCGGGAGATATAACTAAATAAATAGGGATGGGCGAACACGGTTCGGAAGTTCAGAAGTTCAGAGTTTGGACAGAACTCGACCAGTTCGGTCAACTGAACCGAACTTTCGAACTGAACTCAATTTTCGAACCGAACTGAACTGAACCAAATTTCTGAACTTGTCTCTGTTCACCCATCCCTAAAAGATAATATTTCATTTAGTTCATTGGGGTTTGAATTTCCGAACTTTGTTCGGAAGTTTGGAGTTCGGTCAACCAAACTGAACTTCCGAACTGAACCCAATTTCCGAACCGAACCAAATTTTCGAACTCGGTTCTGTTCGCCCATCCCTATAAATAAATAAATAAATAAATAAATAAAATTGCTCGGATTCAGCACAATTTCGGAGCCAAGATTGATGCAGAGGAAGGAGAGCTTGGGGTTATGGATGCCCTGTCTAGTTCATCTTTGTAAGAGCAGTTTCAGGAAGTGACGCTGGCTGATGTTGTGGGTGTCCTGGGGCCTGTTAGGGACACCTTTTGTGAATTAGATCTGTGCCTATCCTGGTTGGTGAAAGCCACCAGGGAGACCTTGGGGCTGGGGCTGGTTGGAGTGATCAATACCTCCCTTTGGGAGGGGAGGGTGCCAGACTGCCTCAAGGAGGTGGTGGTGCAGCCCCTGTTAAAGGAACTGTCTTTGGATATTGACGAACTGGCCAGTTACCGGCCTGTCTCGGGTGGTGGCACAGCAGCTCTGGGGTCACCTGGATGGCATCAGTTTTCTAAACTCCTTTCAATCATGGTTTCATCCAAGGATATAGCACCAAGACTGCATTGGTGGCCTTGGTGGATGACATCCACCAAGAGATGGATTGGTGGTGTTAAACACTACTCATTCTGTTAGACCTCTCGGATGCTTTTCATAAAGTGGACCACGGGTTATTGTTGATACAATTGCAATCCCTGTGGGGTGGATGGGATGGTCCTTGGGTGGTTCTGCTCATTCCTCTCAGGAAGGAACCAGCGGGTGGTGTTGGGGGCTGAAACATCTAGCCCCCGGGACCTTTCTTGCGGCATACCGCAAGGTTCTATTTTGTCTCCGTTATTGTTTAACATCTATATGCAACCCCTTGGGGAGTTTGTGAGACGGTTTGGTGTGTGTTGCCACCAGTATGCTGATGACACCCAGCTTCACCTCTCGTTTTCAACTGACCCAGACCTGCAGTCTTGATGCTTTCCCAGTGCCTGGAGGTAGTGGCTGACTGGAAGCGGCAGAGCAGACTGAGGCTGAATCCTGATAAGACGGAGGTGATATTGGTGGGTTGGGTGGTGGGGGTGATGACTCCGCTCGCTGAGGGGGTCCGCCCCTCAATGGCCCCCCAGGTACAGAGCTTGGGAGTCCTGTTGGACCCCAGCCTTCAGCTGGGCTTTCAGGTAGAGGTGAAGGGAGCCTTTTACCAACTACATCTTTTGTGGAGGCTCTGGCCATATGTTTCAGACTCTGAGCTGGCCACCCTCATCCATGCGTTTATCACCTCAAAGCTGGAGTACTGCAACACGCTCTATGGGGGGCTGCCCCTGGTGATGGTTCGGAAGTTGCAACTGGTGCAGAATGTGGCAGCCCATCTTATGACAAGGACTGGCCGTAGGGAGCCCATAACACCAGTGCTCCAAGCTCTGCACCAGTTGCCTATAGCGCGTTGATTCAAGGTGCTGGTTTTAACCTTTAAAGCCCTACATGGCTTGGGCCCCTCCTATCTGAGAAACTGACTCACTCCTTGGGTCCTGGGGTGATCCTTGCACTCCGCCGGGGGTGCCTTCTTGGAGTTCCCCCAGGTTAGCTGGGGGGCCACAATGGAGAGGGTGTTCTCGGTGGCCACACTGTGGCTGTGGAACTCCCTTCCGGAGGAAGCTCGACTGGTCCCAGGTTTTCTGTCCTTCCTCCAGGCCTGTAAGATCTGGCTGTTCGTCCAGGCCATCGGGGAAGGGAGTGGGTAGGGTGGGAGAGGAGGGGATGTTAGGGTGATTGTTTTTATCTTATTTAATTGGTTTTCATTTTTTGTCTGTTTTTTATTGAATTTACTGTTTTTATCTTCAAGTGTAGTTGTTGTGAGCCGCCCTGAGCCATCTGTTGACGAGAGGGGGTGGGATAGGATATAAATTTTAAATATAAAAATATAAATAAATAAATAAATACATAAATAAATAAATAAATAAATAAATAAATAAATAAATAAATAAATCATCTGTCCAGCAGCTGCCAGATGTTCACACCATGCGGCAGGGTGGGGGGGTAGCTGGCTGCTACGCCCTACATCCTCGAGAAAAGGCCAGGGATGCAGTGCATATGAGCCTTACTCACAGCGAATAAGACTTTCCAATGCACAGTAGAACATTGCTGCTTCTGGGACTGGTCCCTGTCTTCCCAGGGACCAGTCCCTGCAGTGGGACTGGTTCCTCCCACTGCACACCAGGCATTGCCTCCATTCCTGCATGGCCACATCACAGATGGGGGTGGGATAGTGGGCAGGCCATGGGAGGGAGGTGGAGTGTGGCTGGACAGCCAGCCATGTGACTAGTGCCTTGGCATACCACAGAGCATGGTGGGACATCCAATAGCATCTGGCCAGCTTCCCCATGGGGGGCAGGAGGTGGGAATGACCATCTTCCCTGCTCTCCACTGCCCAACACAGATCATTTGGGGATCAGGCCCGCCCCAACTCATGTGGCTGCACCAATAGGACATGGTAGATTACTGAATCCACATTTCCAGAGTCTTAGGTAAACACCCTAAACCCTGGACCATCCTCCTCTATTTTACAGTCAAACTCCTCTAGTCAGCATGTAAGGGTAGGAAGTCAAAGGCCTGTCCCTGCTCATTTCATCTCCATCTACAAAACAGAGAAGCAGGAGTCTTGAGGTAGTTGCTCCCACACAACCTCCACAGTGTCACCTACAACGCAAGTTGCTCACACAAGGCAAGTGAAATTTTGTCTTTAGTTCATATTTGGTTAAGTCACATATTGAGGTCCTTTGAATTTTTAGTCATGCCTTTGTTTCCAGATGTAGTCATATCAGTGTATTATAAATGATGCTGAAATTTACTTATTGGAATTCCTGCTTTGGGGTTTTCTCCTTCCCAATAAATTTGTAGTTATGATTGTTTGAATTATGCATTGTTTTGTTATTTTTTTGCTACAGTAGTCTTTTAGTATTTCTCACCTCTCATATTTTCAGCATCTCCCAATTTTAGGATAATCTGTGAGTTAAATTAATTAATGCTCTGTTTATCTCTCTTCTTCAGAACATTAATGAGGATGTCATAAAAGACTAAAACTAACACCTGTCCCTGTGCTACCCCCCAAGGACAGTTCCCTTCCACTCAACAGCATTGCCATTTATCATTACCTTTTGTTTTACCCCATTCAGTCAATTTCTATCCATAAGGCAATTTAGACATATTTTAATGTAAGATGTCATTAAACATTGGAAAAGTTTTACTAAAGTCTGTCCATCCTGTTCATTCACTAAACATGCAATTTTATTGTGAGATGTAATTAGGTCTACCTGTCATATTTTCTGTTTTTAGAACCACGGAGCTTATATGTCATGGTTCCATTTACCTCTAAAACATGACGGATTTAGGGATATTTCTACTATTTAATATTTACCCTTTCATTTTATGAAAAAGCTACAGTAAACATAGAAAACTATATTACCAGGATAACTATTCATCATTTAATTCTGTTTCCGTTATGTTTGGTACCATATGCTTTTATCCAATCAGTTGTTGCTTCCTGAATTATGTACAGTATATCAGACATTGTTACCCATTGCAATGGAGAAATGATGATGCCCTAATTCCCAGGGTGCTATTGGGATGTGCATCACCTAGCCTTGCTAATTAGGAAATATTCAGTAATTCAAAGTATCCACAGGCATAGTCATTTTATCAGATTTGGACATTTTGTCCATTTAACAGCGCCACCTTAAGGAATGGGATTTCAAGTGTAGAGAATTTCTATTTCATCTTTCCCAAGGAACAGCAGTCAAACAACCCACCAAAGAAGCTCTTCTCCATCAGCCTGTACTCAGTTTGCATGGATAACTGTTCATTGATTGGTAAAGAAAAGCTAGTGTAAACTAATGAATAAGGTGTTCTTCTTTGGAGACCAGTGCTCAAATCCTGTCTTAGCCATAAACTCGTTGGGTAACCTTGGGCAAGTCATGATCTTTAAGCCTCAGTTCCCCATCTGTAAAATGGAAATAATGACCTCTCTCATAGAGTTGTTGTGAACTGGATGAGGATTGAAAAGCACTTTGAATTATGAAAGCACTATATAAATGACAAATAATAACAAGAAATAGAGGGTGGTGTGGCTTTTCATATGCAAAACAATTTAAGTGGACTCAATAGGTTTTCTTAATCGCTGGACTCTGGGGTGAATGGTCCTATCTTTGAAGGGATTATTTTAAGGTGGCAATTTCACCAACAATAGGATTTTGGAAGGCTCCACAAAAGAATTGGTAAAGAGTACTGAGCAGGGTCCAAAGAAAAAAGCTTTATGGCTATGGGAATTCTAAGTCTATGCATGGTAGCTATTTGAATTCATGAGAATTAGGAAGGGACTCTGGGCAAAAATTTGGTTTCCGTTCTCGTGTATTTCTGTTCTTTTTCAGTTTCGATACTATTGGATCTTTTGCATTGGTTTTTCTACTGGATTTTTAACATTGCGTTTTTTCAATGGGGGAAAAATGAAATGTTAAAAATCCGGTACAAAAGATCAATGCAAAAGATCCAATAGTACCAAGACTGAAAAAGAACCAAAATTTTGGATTAATCCGAAATGGCCATTTCCGAGTACTTTCGGTTTTATCCAAAACCAAAATTCCCATCCCTAATGAAAATTCTAAGAATGTCCTGAACTCCATTTATAACATAAGTTATCTGGTTATACACAGGAACTGTGTGTTCTGCTTTTTCCCTATTCACTACTTATATGCAGAGCTGACTTAACATGTTTCTAGGGTGGTGAAATGTGTAATTGTTTCTTCTCTGCAGGTCCACTGTAGAGTGGGAACCTCAAGCTCTCTTGCCTGCCTGAAAATCCAAAGTTCTCTGTGCTTGCTTATGAAGAAAGGTAAATTTAAAATGCTGTTTCCCTACCTGCAAATTTGCTGCCACCTTAAATTTGCTTCCCTAGGGCTTCCAACCCTTTGCCTATTAGGTAGAGTTGGTCCACTTATCAGATATCCCAATCCAATACAAACCACTGACTGCAGTCAAAATGCACGATTCTGTTAAATTCTGCTTATCTGTTAAGTCTGACTGACTGAAGTGGTTTGCTGTGCTTCATCGTGACTTTAGTACAGGAGTTTGGCCGTGTGTAAGGGATTACCAGGCGGCTTGAGCAATAAGAGTTTGACATTTAGGAATACTGGTAGGAAAGCAAGATCTTATTTCCTGACCCCAGTCTCATAACCTGGGTCAGCATGGAAAAGATGAATACTCCAGTCTCATGACAAATGGGCTTGTGTCCACTGACCGCAGTGCCACTTTTTATAACCAGGACAGATCTACCCATTTACTATAATTTATCCTTCTATGAGTTTTGTAGGAAATAGTACATCCACAGCCATGTTTTCTCTTCTAAACTCCTTACACAGTGTCAAGCCCTTTCTGCACTGGATAAGAGTACTCAAGTCGGGTAACAATAGGATCCTATTATCTTGCTATAATACTGTCTCTTTTTTCCAGAAAAAACTTATTAGTTTCTCCCAGTCACCAGCGTCAATTAGTGTAAACAACGAAGAAGCAACATTTTCCCCATAGCATGCAGACTTCTTCAACAGAATTCTATAACATCTTTCAGTACAGAATAAGTTATCCTCTAAATCAATACACAGAAGAGATGTGAGAGACTAAGACATTAAGACAACTGTATTTGCACTTTCTACTCTAGCAGGAGAGTCAAGAACATGACTATTCTTGGCTCTCAGTTGGCTCTCTGGGGTTTGCAGTCTTCTTTTTACATGTGTACAAATTTTAAACATGTATTTTGACAACTTTTTATCTGGCTTCTCATCTGCCATCACCTTATTCTCTGTGTTTCCTGTTTGCGTCTGTGGATCTTTCAACTTACTTGCACTTACTTGCCTCAGATTTATCCTTAATAAAAGGGAGTATGGTCTGAAATGTGTTCAGCTTTGAATGTGAGACTCGTGAAAGGGATAGTCTTTCAGTATGATACCTCAACTATTATCTCTTTGAACCTGGAGGGTGCTGTCTAGCCCAACGATGGGGAGATAACTGAGGAGAGCAACCATTTTGTATGAGAGAGGAGAAACATCCCATAGGAAGAAAGTTATTATAGACATCAGGAGTAGGGATGGGCGAACGCGTTTCGGAAGTTCGGAGTTCAGCCCGAACTCGAACTGTTTGGATGACCGAACTTGAACCCGAACCCAAACGCGAACATACCGAACAAACCGAACACTGAACGGCAAAATGGCCGAACAGTTCGGTCAGTTCGGATCACGTTCGGATGAGTTCGGGTGGCAAAAAAAGGTTCACTGGAAGGTCAAACATTACAGGGAGGTGTCAGTCACTGAGGAGCAGACTTCCAGGCACCAGGGGTGGAGAGGCTTGCAAGAAA
>QEPC01003798.1:207907-225208 GCA_003113815.1 Sphenodon punctatus | reverse complement strand
TAGGAGTAGGTCTGTGTACTTATTAGATAATCCATTTACTTCATAGCATTTAGAATAGTTAATAGCAGTTAGATTTAGTGTAGACAGATATATATAATATTAGATTAAAAAAAATAAGAAAACCCCATATAAAAACCAAAAAAACAAATAAAGAACAAAATAAAACCCAATAAAAAACCAAAAAACCATATAAAAAACAAAAAAAACCCATAACAACACTTCCCGAACGGCCGAACGGCTGAACTGAACAGCCGAACAGCCAAACGGAACAGCCGAACGGCCTAACCGAACAGCCTGTTCGGACGAACGAACCGAACAGCCGAACCTGAACTCGGCGAACGAACCGAACGAACGAACTGAATGGATGAACCGAACGCAGACGAACCGAACAGCCAAACACGAACCGTGATCTGTTCGCCCATTCCTAATCAGGAGCAGAGGTCTCAGGAAGCAATGCCTATTTCCCCTGGAATTTGCAGCGAGTAAATCATAAGTCATTTAGGAGGGTTACAATGTTTAATAAGCTATCATGGGGTGGTTGTAACATTGAAATCACTTATTCTTCTTCTTATTATTATAAGCATTTATATAGCACCAGTAATGTACCTGGCACATTACAAAGACTAAGATAGACATGGTCCGTGCCCGAGAGCTTACAATCTAAAGACAGAGGGAAGGGAGACAGGGAAGGGGGGACAGAGTGAGAGACAAGGGATGCGACATTCATGAGGATGCAAGAGCTCAGGTACACGTTCTTGGCTTGGTTGCAGTATGTTGGGAGTTTACAGATAACAGGTGAGGGATAATCCTCGGTGGGAATAGTTAGCAGGAGTTAGGAAGGGTGGAGCGGAAGAGGTGGGTTTTGAGTAGGGACTTTAATGTGTGAAGGGTGGGGGCCATGCGTATGAGGGCAGGGAGGGAGTTCCAGGTGTGTGGGGCAGCGAGGGAGAAGGGACATAGGCGGTTGGGGGATCAGGGGAGGTGTGGGAGGGTGTGGGAGGGGATGGAGGAGGAGCGAAGTGCTCGAGCAGGGGTTCGGAAGAAGATCAGGGAAGAGAGGTAGGGGGGAGCGAGGCTATGATGGGCTTTGTAGGTGAAGACAAAGAGCTTGTGCAGAATGCACTCAGGAAGAGGGAGCCAGTGGAGAGAGGAGAGGCTGCACATGGTCAAAGTGATGGGCTAGGTCGATGATCCTGGCAACAGAGTTTTGAACAGAGATAAGGAAAGAAAGGTGAGAGTGGGGAAGGCCAGTGAGGAGGAGGTTCCAATAGTCAAGATGTGAGATGACTAGGGCATGGATGAGAGTTTTGGCAGAGGAGACAGATAGAAAAGGGCGGATCTTGGCAATGTTGTGGAGGGAGAAATGGCAGGATTTGGCCATGGACTCAATGTAGGGTTTGAAGGTGAGGTGTGAGTCAAAGATGAAGCCCAAGCTGAGAGCTTGGGGGATAGGGAGGATGGAGACCCCGTCAATGGTAATTGACAGGGAAGAGGGAGAGGAAGGATTGAGAGGGAAGATCAGGAGTTCAGTTTTTGCCATGTTCAATTTGAGTTGGTGTTGAGACATCCAGGCGGAGATATCAGAGAGACAGATGGTGAGAAGAGCTTGAACAGAGGGGGAAAGGGAAGAAGTGGAGAGATAGAGTTGAGTGTCGTCAACGTATAGGTGGTATTGGAAACCGTGGGAGGCAATGAGGGGTGAAAACAGACATGACCCACCCTGGTTTATTTATGCATATTGCAGGGCTGTATTGGTGCTCTATGCAGTCCTGAAACATACATAAATGACCACCAAGTGTGGTTAGCGGGTGGTTAGCGTCATGCCTGTTTTCACCCGAGTTTGTCTAGGGATAGGGTATAGATAGAGAAGAGGAGAGGGCCAAGGACTACCACCAGGGACTGAATGTGGGTCCTCTGTATCTAACAGCATGTGTTTTCTTCTCCAGGAGCTTTCTCTGAGCCTTTAATAAGACTCATTTCTGTTAGTGCAAGATTGTTGAACACTCACAAAGATCTGTGTGGTCCAGTTACTAAAAGAGACACAAAATCACACTGTCAAAAATGATAATACACAATTTTGGACATGCCAATGGCATAAACCAATTTCTTTTCATGCTTTATGCTTCTGGAGATATTGAACCAGTGGTGGAAAAAGGCAAGTGGAAAAAATATTAGAATTCTTCCTTCCCCATCTGTCTGAATGTTGATTCGTTCCACTCCTTTCAAGCTACCTTTTGTGGTACACAACTTTTTGCTGTGGTTTTAAATGTGCTGTAACATTTAATTATTTATTTATTTTTGCTTTTTACCTTTTGTTTGGCACATGTGGTCTCGTTGCCCCTGCACCATTGACCCCCAATTGCCTTACCTCCCTCTTCACCTTTCATCAATGAATCAAGACATTAAGCTCTTGGATGGTAAAAGAAGAAAACGGTGTGTCATTGAGTTTTCATGTCTAGGAAAGGCAAACATCTCTCCTAGACAAAGAAAAGGAGGTGGAATAGAAGATGCAGTATTGTGAGCTATCTCAGATAAATGCTTTGTATTTTGTCTGTATTGGAGCTGAAAGAGGGTACCTGCAAAAATGGGTAACCTGTCAAATTTCTGATACTTGATTCAACCCGGTAACGATCAAATACCCAATGTCTTGAAATGTTGACTTCCGGTCCTGGAATACTGACTTCTGGTCCCAATATTTTGATATTTTGTTGATATAACAACTCCCAACTATCTATTGGGTTTCTGTGAAGTTCTTGCAATTTTTCAGCAACTTCCACTCCAGGAAAAAACACTTCTGGTTCCAATTTTTTAAAGTTTTTGTTTTCTAATTTTTCTTCTTAAAACACTTATTTACGGGTTTTCCATCCCACAAAATGAATGTTCCTGTTCTGGAAAGTCAACCTCTGATCCCAGGAAACTACTTCTGGTTACTTTTTACAATTTCCATGACAATTTGTTGGGTTTACAAACTCAGTATACTGATTGATATACCAATATACCGATTGGGAATTGGTGAACCGAAAAAAACAGTATCAGAAATAGCCAATTTGGGGGGTATTTCGGTGTCCAGGAAACCTGTCAGGTGCCTGATGTGGTACCCCAAAAAGTGGGTATTACCTGCATGTACTAAATTTAGTATCGGTTTCATTTCTAGTATGTATTGTTGCAGGTAAGGAACCCTTTATGAACTTCAGACAACCTAGAGTTCACAACTTGTTCTCTCACATCAGAAAGTAAGGAAATTCTGAGACCCATATTCTTTAGGGGAGCATGGAGGCCAATGGCAAGGACCCACTAGGGTAAGGTCCTTACAAGTGCATACCTCAAAGGGAGAAGAGTGACAGATAGAACCCCGAGCTGTCTGAGGTAGGAGGGAGTGGGGTATAAATTAATAAAATAAAATAACTAAATAAACTGAAAGGGCATGGCAGGTGTGGATTTGCTAATTCCCCAAACCTGACACCCCCAGCACCCAGGGTACCTCTAGGGACTGCCTCCACCACTACCACCACACTACAGATGCCCTCAAACCTACTTCCTTAAATTTGGAGGCATTTTATGCACCATCACTCTTTTTTCATGTTTCCCAATAAGAACACTTTTGAAGTGGTTGTTCCAAGGTTAAATGTGAATAACTGTAAAGAAAAAGGTAGCATCAGTGTGTCTTAAAGTAGTGGTCCAAGTTGAAATTAGGTTTGTGTGAAATTGTTTGTGCTAAATAATGAAATTTTAAGATCTCGTCAGTGTCTCAAGCCAAACTTTGTTTGAAGTCTTAAATATGCACTCTTAATGTCATGCTAGCACTCATTACTAGGGATGGGAGAACGCGTTTCGGAAGTTCGGAGGTCAGACCGAACTCAGTCTGTTCGGTCAACCGAACCGAACTTCCGAACTGAACTCGAATTTTAAACATAACCGAACTGAACTGAATTTCCGAACTCCGTTCTGTTTGCCTATCCCTAGTGGCAACACACACACAAAAAAACTGGTTTTTAATGGCCGAACTTGGTTCGGAAGTTCAGAATTTGACCGAACTTGGACTCTTCGATCGACCGAACCGATCTTCCAAACCGAACTCAAATTTCAAACCGAACCGAACCGAATTTCTGAACTCTGTTCTGTTTGCCCATCCCTATTCATTACTAGCTGCTAGTGTTCATTGCTTCTTAGCAGCTGAAGCAGATTATGCTTGCAAAAGAGCAATAATCAAAATGGAAGCTGTATGCCTTGTTCAGTTTCAATTGTTTTAATTATTTATTTACTACTAGTTAAGGGCCATCTATGTCTTCTGGCATAATCAATACATTTTTGGTCACTGTTCGTTATCCCAAGTATCAAGTCACCGACAGTTTGCGTGTTTTAGTATCTAAACTCTTGCAGACTGTCTTTGTCAATTTTTTCTACCTCTTCACTGCCAGATTGATGTATGGTGCTCTAATTTTAAAAGAGTCAATTTCTTCTAGAAAGAAGAAACTGGAATGGAAGTCAACCAAAATTCCACTTCCATGTAATTTCTGGTTTTCTAAGGAGTCTTAGACTTGGGTGGATGTTGTTGCCATTTTAGCTGGTATACTGGTGATGCTGCCATTGGATCCTCACTTTTATTATCGGAAGTTCAGGAGTTTTTAAAAGGTATGTGAAAAATCGGGGGAGAGGGGTAGGAAATTGAACGACTAACAAAGACATAGACCCTTTTAACACAGACACTCGAACAGTGATACAATGAGTGTTAGTAGGAAGAGGGACACTAGTAATCAAACTGATCATTAGCAGTTTGACAGGTCACATGGGGTCCTATGTCCACAGAAGTCCCGCCTTCCTGGGGCCGGAAGTCCTGCCTTGGGACAGAAGTGATGTGGGTAAGCAGAAGTGATGCAGAAGGCGGTAATGCTTCCGGGTCAGGGAGGTGGGAACTAAAGGTTCCCGCCCCCTGAACCCAGAAGGTCCTTACGCTTGAATTTAGGAAGGCTCTACTTGTGGGTCAGGATGGCTGGAACCAAAGATTCCAGCCTCCCTGAACCCACAAGGTCCTTTGAAGAGGGCAGTGTAATGCATCTATGAACTCAGAAGAGTGAGATGGACCAGTAGGTATGGGTTTTGTGAGGATCGGAGCAACTTTATGGCGCGGGGTTTGGGGTAGGGTGAACTGCAGCAATTGGTCATGTAATGCCTCTACAAGCTCAGCAGAGTGAGGTGAACCATTCAGCATAGGTTTCATCATCCTACCCTACTCTGTCTTGGAGAAAACCGGGTCCAATGGGGTGGGGTTTCCGGAATAGGATGAGTCACAGAAAGAGGGTCATGTGAGGGTTCAAACGACTCAGGAGCATGAGCTGAACCAATCAGCAAAGGTTTCATTGTTCTAACCTGCCTCGTTGCAGAGATCTGACCAATCAGAAAGGTTTGTGGAGCTGTAGTCCCTGTCCCCTAGGGGTATGAGAGAGGGGACTGCCATTTTCTGATACAGAGAGCAGGGAGCTGATCGCTACCACTTACATGGAAAAACTGCAATGGCTTTCCATGCTGATACTATGCCTGTGAGGCCTATGGAGTTGACTAAGCCTCCAGAGGTAGTAAGACGGTTATAAAGAAAAAGCTATATTTCCAGTTCGGAGGATGATGGTGAGAGTGGGCCTCTGGCTAAGTTTATTTTTAGCACCCCACTACATAATGAAGAAATACTTATGGGAATGCTGACTTCCACTGAAACCCCAGACGCCCTAGAGTTGTTAGACGAAGGCATACCCTCGGCTCAAAATTCTGAGGTAGGAAAGATTTTTAGACGGTTTAAAATGGCTTCTCTCTGTTTAGAGATGTTTGTCACAAAACATTGCTTTGTAAAAAAGACTGTTGTTTCATTAGTGCTTTTAAATCTGGTTCCAGGAATTGATTGAAGGCCCTACAGCACTCCCCCCTGAAGAGGCTAAACCCCAAGCTGAAGGTTCAGAGTGTTTCTGTCCTGAGAGGAAAGATGAAAACCAGGAGCCTCATATTATTCTGCAAAAGCAGCTTGGGTTGGAAATCTGCGAATCTGATTTCGAAACGAAAATCAACCATGAGATCTATAGTGAGAGCGTCAGGCTATGGAATTCTAAAACAGTGTATGAGGCAGAAGCTGCATGCAGACTGTGAAAGTTGTGTTTTTAATGCTCCTGCCCAAATGGCCCACGATTGTCTGACATGGACTTCTGAGGAGAGGAAAAGAAAACTTAAAGTCATTTGTGATAACCTGTACTTGCAAACCATCTTTCACGTTCAGATGATGTTGGGGTACGCATTGCGTTGTTTATGTATCAGTCAGGAAAGTTTTAAGCTTACACTTATGCTGTTCTGTAAAGTAAATTCCTCTCCTGATCCTGAAAGCATGTTTGAAGGAATGATCAATACTGTTGATACCCGTGTGTTAGATTTTGTAGAATTCATGGTTAGAAAAAGACACTTTAAATCCTTTTTTAAAAAGCGGAGTGTACAAGAAAATTGAGCAATGATGCATACCTAGAGATGTTGTAGTGTATTACACAGATCTGTAAATAAAGTTATTTAAAACTGGCTTTTATGTTTTTTCTGAAACTATTAAATACTACAAAATGTAACAAAAATGGTCAAACATGCTTTAGATGCAAACCCCAAAACATAGTTTGGTTAGCCCTTTTAGATTTTTACAGTTATGTGAAAAGAGAGAGCTTTTAGGTCATTTGAAAAAGAAAATACAAATGCCTTGAAATGGAGCTGGTTGTAGGGTTGGGTCTTTCAGACTAGCTTTGATTAAGTAGACAATAGGTCTGTCCCACCAGTTCTATTGAACTCCATGGGGACATCTCCCAACTGTCTATACTTTCCCCACCCTAAAGCAGTTTTTAAAAAGCTGGGCATTGCTACATTCCATGCAAGGTTGGGTGTGGACTTCTAAACAATACCTTGATTGCCTTAATTGGATCTTCCTTGGGAGCTGAAATCTGCATACTAGATGTAGCTGGAAATTTGCATTGTGAACGGGGTCTCGCTGCCCATTGGTTAACCGGAGTGGGCTAGGTAGAATGAACCAGCCTATGTGTCCCCCATTGGTTAGTTGGAGAAGGTATGGGTCAATTTCCATTGGAATGAAATCTGCATCAGAGATGGAGGGCGTTGTCCAGGGATGGATAACTTTCCTCACAACCATTGTTAGTCAGAGAAGGGGTAAACACCCCACACCCCACAAGAAGAGTATATAAGGAGGCCAGAAGCCAACATCTCTTCAGATTATAACTGAATTTCACTAGCATTTTGCTGTGAGGTTCATGGTCTAACCTTCTTCTACAGCAGCGATCTCAAGGAAAGCTCTTCAGCTTCTACCCAGCGAACTCAAGGAAACCTCTGCATCAGGGCCCAGTCTTCTGCCCCAACCCCCCTGGACAGGTAAGAAACTCTTCGGATCTCTTCAAGGGAGGGCCGTCTTGGGACTGAAGGGAAAATTACCGAGACCCCCTTTTTTTGCAGATCAACAGTTACGTTCTGGAATATCTATCAACCTAACCTTCAGAGAGGTGTTCGGAGATAGCGACAGTGATGGTAGACCTCTTTTTTCTCATATTAAGCATTTTTTTTTTCTATGCAATGTGGGACAGGGGTATGTGTTTTTGCAGACATGGCAAAACGTGCAAAACCCTCGCCGCCTAAAAGATTGACAGCTGTTCTTAAAAAAAAAAGGCAAAGACTATGGGTATTTTCAGACGTTACAAGATCACGCTCAACCACAGTGAACCACGCTCAACCCTGCGGTGGGGCCAAGGCATCCTGAACATCTGTTTGGCAGGCGCCAGATGTTTACCATGCTCAATACCCACACGGGGTCAATTTCAACCACGCTTCCCGGGCTCCCCGCACCAATTCCCGTGGACGCGTGGTCAATGAGATCCCCACCAAACGTAATGTCTGGATGGCAAACAACACCCGGGATCAAAGGAAATGATCCCTAGGCATGGGCAATGCACGTAACGGCGCTGCCAGGCAACCAGATTCAACACACTCACCGGAGGGAGATTTAAAGGGAAAAACACAGCTGGCTAATGTGGCGGGATGGAGCGAGGAGGGAGGAGGAGGAAGAGAGTGGTGGCAGAGAAGAAAGTGAGGGGCAAGGAGGAGGAGGAGGTGGAGGCAGGGGCACTGGCGGTGGTGGTGGTGGAGGGGGAGAAAGCACAGGAGGGGNGGAGCTGCTAGGGAGGCTGAGGCAGGACATCCATGCCATGGTGCCGGAGCACGCGCTCAAGATGGACAGGTCCCATGACATTGGGACCTCATTGCTCCTGCATGCCAGCACAATGTGTGCCTATGTCATGTCTGGGGGCCCCCCGGGCACCCTGTCTGCCCAGGCACCCATGGTGGGCCCCTCCGCGAACCTGCTCCCTGTCCTGTACCCCCAGCTGACCCTAACCCTCAGGGGCCATGCATTCACCTCCCTGTGCCCGCTGGCCTCCAGAGGGTGCAGCCACCAAGGGGCCCCCCCCGGGACCTGCCCCCCCTGACCACCGTACCAGGGCTGCCCAAACTGGAACAGGAGGTGGCCCGGACACATCTACCAGCACTGACAGCGGGGGAGGTGAGCTCTATGAGCTCCATGGCCCAGACCAGGTGCGCACGGGGCCGTCCCAGGGGACAGGGGGGACAGGGGTAGGGGTAGGAGGGGTAGGGCAGTGTAGGGGGGGAAGAGGTGGTGGCAGAGCACAACCGGTTATGAGGGAATGGGTGTCACTGTACACATGGGTGATAATAAAGGTGTAAATGGAAAAGTGGCTCCTGGTCCTGTATGTAGGAGACAGGGGGGTGGGGCAACCGCGGGCGTGCAGGGACTGGTCAGAGGAACCCCAGGGAGTTGGATGGAGCGGTGGACACTCCCCTGCATGGGCGCTGTCCTCCACAAGTGCCTTGTGCGGCTGGATGCCATCTGCCAACAACACCCCCCCTAGTGTTTGTGGCACCTTGGCCTTGGAGTGCTGATTAGCTGGTATGTGAGAGCTATTGTGTTGTGCAGCTGTGCTGGGTCTGCACCCCATGCCTCGGTCTGTTGTGCTACAATGTTGCGGCCCATGGCCGCTTTCCCTGTCTTTGGGACCCCTGGGAGGCCCCTCAGCCCCGGAAGGTGTGTGAGGCCCCCAGAGCTCCATGCTATTCTCGCTAGGTGGTTGGACCATGGCTGCTTGTCCATCCATGGGGCTCCCGCTTCCCATCCCCCATGGGGCCCCCCGTATCTGGACCTACACCGAGACCATGTCCCTCTGTGACCTGTGGTGTAGCACTGCCATTCAGCTGCTCCTGGGCAGGCTGGACAGCCACTCGTCTGCCTTCATGAGCCTGAGCTCTGGACTCTGCTACCTCGGCTATGAAGTGAGTGCACAAGATTGCCGGCTCCATGCTGAGACCCTGGGGCTGGTCCGCTTCCCTGATGGGTGCGTCCCAGTGAATAGGTGTTTGCATGTGCCCTGGTCTGGGTCTGCGACTGTGAGTGCACTGTGGGTGTGCAGCCTGGCAGCCTTCTCGCAGTGCCTTGCTGAGGGGTACCCAGCCTTGGCCATGTCCTAATTTGGCAGCGTTCACGGGGCACGTGGGTACCAGCGCACATGTGTGGCCATGTATCACCGGCTTCTGGGGCTGGGGCATCTTCATTGGCCCCTGGCTGCAGCCTGATGTGTAACGGAGACTTCCATGGTGGAGATGTCGGCACTGGGGCGGGTATGGTCCCGTCCAGATGTCCAGTTGGGGCTGTCTGTGCATGACCCCTTCGAGGCTTACTACCTGATCGCCCACCACATGTCCGTGCTGGGGTACCACCAGGGCATGATCCATTGGCCCCACCTGGTTCATCGGGCCAGGCACTCTGGGCCCTGGCCCCTAGCTTCCCCCAAAGGCTGTCTGTGAGCCCTGGGTCCCTCCATGGCCCCCTTGTATCCTGGGCCATGTGGGCTTCGGGACCTGCCCGTGGGCCTGACACCAGTGCCTGCCACTACCCTGCTGTTTCTGACTTGCTGCCATGATGCCTGCGTCCCTGTGTGCTGCTGCTCCAGCTGTGTAACTGGGCCTCCTCTGGGCCGCTCTTTCCCCTCCTGGGTTGCTTATGTGCCCTGGGCGTCCAGGGCCCAAGGACTGCCCCTCCCAACTTCCTTCACTGATGGGGCCACCCATACTTGGACCTGCTGTGCTGGATTACCTCTCCTGGCTGCCATTTATTTGCCCCTCGGTGGGATGCCTTGACTGCATGTGCCTCCTGGGCCCTTCTTGGCCAGTTCGCTGTGACATCTGGCCACCCGCTGTGGCATTCGCCCGAGCTGCAGGGTCCCCCCTTTTCGGGACTGTGTGTTTGCTGTGGGGGTGCCCATGGGGACTGTTCTGCTATGGGGTGGGATGTACCTGGAGCCGGTGTCCCGCCCTGCCCCTGTGCCCGTTCCTCCCCTCGTCCCGGTCCCGCAGCCCGCCCACCCCCCCAGTGCCCGGCCTGCCTTGCGTGGTGTCTGGTTGCCCATGTCCCCCCCTTGCCTTTCTTTTTTATCCACCGTGACTGTGTGTGTGTGCATGCGTGTGTGTGCCTGCTGTGTGTGGTACCTGTGCGCCTGTTCTCCATCTCCCCCCTCCCTTCCTGTTTCCCTTGTGTGGGTGTTCCATTTTGTGCCTTTTGGCTTCGTTTGCCCTCAGGCGGCCATGTCTGTGTCCCACCCCTTCCCGGGGGATTCTTGGTGTGCTCGCCACAGCTGGGAATTGGCGTAATGTCTGTTGCACTGCCCCGGTCTGTGATCTGGTGGCCTGATTCCCATCCGTGGTCCCGGTCCCATCACATCGATTCGGGGCTTTTATTGGCCCCGGGGGATGGTTGATTTGTTCACCCCCACCGGGAATCCACTGTGGTGAACTGTGGCCTGTAACATCTGAAATCACCCTGTGTTGCTGAAACAGATCAGTATGCTGGTGAGTAAAAATAAAATGAAAACGTGTGTGTGTGTGTGTGTGTGTGTTTAAAAGATCAATTAATCATCTCTCTGTTTTATCCGCAGATATGGCATGGGGCAGAGTAGCCTCGCTATTACTAGGCCCCATAGCCGTAGCACATCAGCCTGAGCCTCCCTGCATACCTGCTGCAGCAACTGTAGTTCCAGATCAACCAAGGCCAGTCCACGCATCCAGTGCAAAACGTCGTGCTGACGCCCCTCTAGTTCCACACAAAGCTGGTAAAAAAACAAAAAAAAAACACACACCACTTAATTGACACTCCTGCAACAATAAGTGAAGAAGGATCCCCGGGTGTATCAACTAATGTTAATTTTGGCAATGTTGAGCATGCTTTTGATTTCTGTGCAAGGGTGTGGAGGTTAAATAGGGAAGTAAGCAATAAGGAGCAGGAGGTTATTTTACTTGAGCAGAAGGCTAAAGAGGAACGCACATTGCTTAAACTGCAGAAATAAAAATGTAAAAAACCCATGCAACATGTTTTTAAGAGTGTTATAGAAGCTAACAACTCTTTAAATTGTGTTAAAGCTGTAGATGCTTTAACTGAGGAATTAAAGATAACTAAGCAGTATTTAATGGTACTGGAAGTGTACGGGGTCAAGCTACAACCAAGCAGATGGGTGGGTGGCTCAAAAACAGACATGACGCTCGATCAAGGGGTGGTGAGGGGTACTGGTGTTTGAAGAAAATATTTAAAAAGGCACACAATATTTTTTTTAAAAAGGCTTGAAAACGCAGAGCTGAGGTTAATGCTGGATCAGCTGAGAATGCTTTTTTGGAGACCGCCTCAGCAGCAGACCCCCATTTTGAGTCTATCTCTGATAGTTGTGGGGCCTCTATTGTGGATGAAGCCATTGATCTTATCCTCCCTGTTGACCCCCCTGAACCTACAACCCCCATTGCCTCTAATGAGAAAGGGGTTGAAATTGCACCGCAGCAACCAGTGCAGCAGCTAGCGCCAGTATTTCTTCAAAGGGTTGATCAACGGGACTACCCCTTTGGGCATTTTAATGCTATGTTATATGGTGAACGGTTCTGGTTTGTTAATCTTGAGCATGCTGCTAACCCTTTAGAAGCTGAATTAGCTATGCGTGAGTGCATACAGAGGGTTCTAGAGGAGGTCCATAGTACAAATTCCCCTAATGATTTTATCCAACTTCGACTGTCAGGGTTGGGTCTAAATCATCAAATTTTCTCAAACAGCCATGCTAACGAAGTCTTTAGTGCTGACCAATTTTTTGATGACGTGGTAAATTTTATTCAGAGCAACGCTGAAGTTCTTTTTTCAGGGGAGCTGACCTTAATAGTTATGGTGATAAAGAATCCTGGGGGAGGAGTACATAGAGTACTTAGATCTATTTCACATGACGATATACCTAAAAAAAATGGATGCACCTGATTGATTTTAACTACAGAGGCACGAAGCTCTGTTTTGCAGGGGGGCTTTTGAAAGTATTAATGGGCCAAAATACTGAAGATGGGGTAGTGTTAGAGGAGACCCGACGAATGCATCAGTGGTTGGGGCTTAACGAAATGAAAAAAATAAGGCTTTCAGATGTAGCTGCTTTTGAAAACCTTTTAAATATAAACATCAAAGTCATACATCACACAGATGGTATGGAATGGGTCATTTATAAAACAGGGTCTCCCAAGCAGGTTAAGATTGTTCACATGTTGCTATACGATGACCATTATTATGTCATCTTGGACATAAAAAAGCTTTTTGGAGCTAAGTGCTTATGTGAATTTTGCCATATGCTTTACAGTCATAGACATGACTGTACCAGACATTGCCGTCTCTGTCTAGACACCTCCTGCACTCAGGTAGCAAGAAGTAGTCAGTTTAAATGCCCATGCTGTCTGCTCTTTTGCAGGTCTAGGGGCTGCTTAGAGAGGCATAGGGCCCTGGCAGAGGAAGGCAGGAATGAATGTGAGCTAAAAATACAATGCCCCAAATGTAAATACTTATGTTGACAAAGCACACAAATGTAAGGGGAGGAAATGTGGTCAGTGCAGGCAATCGATTCAGGATATAAACACCCACTTATGCTCTATGGCCTGTCTTTACAAACCTGAAAAATCTGAAAAATATATATTTTATGACTTTGAGTGTAGCCAGGAGAGAGGTGTGCATGAGCCAAGTTACATTTATGCTACAGATCTTAAGGGGGTGAAAACCTGGGAATTTAAGGGGGAAGAGTGTGTTAAACATTTTCTCAAAGCGTTTATGCACCCCAGATTCCAAAAATTCAGCTATCGGGGTCACAATGCATCTCGGTATGATTTGTATTTTATTGTGCAAGAGATGGTTAAACAGAAGTTTGAGATAGATATGTTAGCTCAGGGGGGTAAATTACTTAGCATAACAATACCAGCATTCCAACGGCGTTTCATCAGCTCCTATAATTTTATTCCAATGAAACTTAGCAAGCTTCCAAAAGCCATAGGGTTTCAAGACTGCAAGGGGTATTTTCCCCATNGGGGTCACGCTGAACATGGAGGTGGTGGTAGGGAGAGAGCACCAGCAGCAGCCAGCACAGGATGCCCCGGGGACAGCAGCTGCGCCGGCACTGGAGGAGGCACCACGGAAACAGGTAATGGGGAGCAAGAGCAAGGGGAACAGGGGCCAAAGGGGTGGCAAAGGGGGGCCAGGGACACGGGCAGCCACCCACGGGGGGGCTCCCCATGAGGCCAACCCAACCTGTAATGAACCGTAATCTTCCCAACCCCCTGTCTCCCGCAACATGGAAAACGGCCTGGGTGGGCGACCCCCCAGAGCACACCAGGCCAGCCCGGCCGGAGGTGCAGCAGGAAGGGTTGGAGGAGGAGGAGGAGGAGGAGGAGAAGGAATGAGAAGACTCAGCATGGAGAGGAGGGAGGAAGGCATACCACCAAGGGGGCCAGTGGGAACACAAGGAGACCAGGGACTTCATTTGGATATGGGGGACCCTGGAGTACCAACTGGAGATCGTGCTCAACCAGCACAATGAGCAGGTCTACAGGGACATAGTGCGGGACATGGAGGTGGCAGGGAACCCCCGGACAGTGGCACAGTGCTGGTAAAAGGTGAAAGAGCTGAGGAGGGGGTACAAGGCGATCCGGGACAACAGGAGGTCTGGCCACGGAGCCTGGGCAGGCCCATACTACGATGCCCTGGACCGCTTCCTCCACATGAATGTGTCCATAGTGGCCCTGTGACTGGTTGGAAGTGCTGTGGACCTGGGCAGGGAACATGTGGAGGTACCCCCTCCCCTCACCGCCCCCCTGGTAGACACCAGCTCCAGGGCCCTGGACCCACAGGAAGACCGGCCCAGGTGCTCCGTAACCTGCAGTCCCCCCCAGACAGCAGCCCAGAGAGTGACATGGGCCAGGTCGGCCAGGGCGAGTCAGAGACCGGAACATGAACCACACTCAGCCGGTGGTCCCTGAGGGAGCGCTCCCACACTGAGGGCCTGACCTTGGACGACTCCATGGTAGACACAAATAGTTGTACACACAGGGTGCCCCAGCAGCCAGCTGTCCCAGGGCCCGTGCCTCCAGCCGAACGCATGAGGCAGCACCGGGCATGGGTCCACAGGTGCAGGGAGGAGCAGGCAGAGGAGATAGTCAGGACCTTGGAGGAACAGGGGGAGAGGATGTTCGCAGCTGTGGGCTAGATGGAGGCAGCCATCGAGTGGTCCCTGGAACAGGTAGAGGAGCGCGACAGGAGGCTTCAGGACGAGGTGCACCTGGAGCGGCAGAAGGAGTGCAGGGAGCACAGCAGGCAGGAGGAGCTGCTAGGGAGGCTGAGGCAGGACATCCATGCCATGGTGCCGGAGCACGCGCTCAAGATGGACAGGTCCCATGACATTGGGACCTCATTGCTCCTGCATGCCAGCACAATGTGTGCCTATGTCATGTCTGGGGGCCCCCCGGGCACCCTGTCTGCCCAGGCACCCATGGTGGGCCCCTCCGCGAACCTGCTCCCTGTCCTGTACCCCCAGCTGACCCTAACCCTCAGGGGCCATGCATTCACCTCCCTGTGCCCGCTGGCCTCCAGAGGGTGCAGCCACCAAGGGGCCCCCCCCGGGACCTGCCCCCCCTGACCACTGTACCAGGGCTGCCCAAACTGGAACAGGAGGTGGCCCGGACACATCTACCAGCACTGACAGCGGGGGAGGTGAGCTCTATGAGCTCCATGGCCCAGACCAGGTGCGCACGGGGCCGTCCCAGGGGACAGGGGGGACAGGGGTAGGGGTAGGAGGGGTAGGGCAGTGTAGGGGGGGAAGAGGTGGTGGCAGAGCACAACCGGTTATGAGGGAATGGGTGTCACTGTACACATGGGTGATAATAAAGGTGTAAATGGAAAAGTGGCTCCTGGTCCTGTATGTAGGAGACAGGGGGGTGGGGCAACCGCGGGCGTGCAGGGACTGGTCAGAGGAACCCCAGGGAGTTGGATGGAGCGGTGGACACTCCCCTGCATGGGCGCTGTCCTCCACAAGTGCCTTGTGCGGCTGGATGCCATCTGCCAACAACACCCCCCCTAGTGTTTGTGGCACCTTGGCCTTGGAGTGCTGATTAGCTGGTATGTGAGAGCTATTGTGTTGTGCAGCTGTGCTGGGTCTGCACCCCATGCCTCGGTCTGTTGTGCTACAATGTTGCGGCCCATGGCCGCTTTCCCTGTCTTTGGGACCCCTGGGAGGCCCCTCAGCCCCGGAAGGTGTGTGAGGCCCCCAGAGCTCCATGCTATTCTCGCTAGGTGGTTGGACCATGGCTGCTTGTCCATCCATGGGGCTCCCGCTTCCCATCCCCCATGGGGCCCCCCGTATCTGGACCTACACCGAGACCATGTCCCTCTGTGACCTGTGGTGTAGCACTGCCATTCAGCTGCTCCTGGGCAGGCTGGACAGCCACTCGTCTGCCTTCATGAGCCTGAGCTCTGGACTCTGCTACCTCGGCTATGAAGTGAGTGCACAAGATTGCCGGCTCCATGCTGAGACCCTGGGGCTGGTCCGCTTCCCTGATGGGTGCGTCCCAGTGAATAGGTGTTTGCATGTGCCCTGGTCTGGGTCTGCGACTGTGAGTGCACTGTGGGTGTGCAGCCTGGCAGCCTTCTCGCAGTGCCTTGCTGAGGGGTACCCAGCCTTGGCCATGTCCTAATTTGGCAGCGTTCACGGGGCACGTGGGTACCAGCGCACATGTGTGGCCATGTATCACCGGCTTCTGGGGCTGGGGCATCTTCATTGGCCCCTGGCTGCAGCCTGATGTGTAACGGAGACTTCCATGGTGGAGATGTCGGCACTGGGGCGGGTATGGTCCCGTCCAGATGTCCAGTTGGGGCTGTCTGTGCATGACCCCTTCGAGGCTTACTACCTGATCGCCCACCACATGTCCGTGCTGGGGTACCACCAGGGCATGATCCATTGGCCCCACCTGGTTCATCGGGCCAGGCACTCTGGGCCCTGGCCCCTAGCTTCCCCCAAAGGCTGTCTGTGAGCCCTGGGTCCCTCCATGGCCCCCTTGTATCCTGGGCCATGTGGGCTTCGGGACCTGCCCGTGGGCCTGACACCAGTGCCTGCCACTACCCTGCTGTTTCTGACTTGCTGCCATGATGCCTGCGTCCCTGTGTGCTGCTGCTCCAGCTGTGTAACTGGGCCTCCTCTGGGCCGCTCTTTCCCCTCCTGGGTTGCTTATGTGCCCTGGGCGTCCAGGGCCCAAGGACTGCCCCTCCCAACTTCCTTCACTGATGGGGCCACCCATACTTGGACCTGCTGTGCTGGATTACCTCTCCTGGCTGCCATTTATTTGCCCCTCGGTGGGATGCCTTGACTGCATGTGCCTCCTGGGCCCTTCTTGGCCAGTTCGCTGTGACATCTGGCCACCCGCTGTGGCATTCGCCCGAGCTGCAGGGTCCCCCCTTTTCGGGACTGTGTGTTTGCTGTGGGGGTGCCCATGGGGACTGTTCTGCTATGGGGTGGGATGTACCTGGAGCCGGTGTCCCGCCCTGCCCCTGTGCCCGTTCCTCCCCTCGTCCCGGTCCCGCAGCCCGCCCACCCCCCCAGTGCCCGGCCTGCCTTGCGTGGTGTCTGGTTGCCCATGTCCCCCCCTTGCCTTTCTTTTTTATCCACCGTGACTGTGTGTGTGTGCATGCGTGTGTGTGCCTGCTGTGTGTGGTACCTGTGTGCCTGTTCTCCATCTCCCCCCTCCCTTCCTGTTTCCCTTGTGTGGGTGTTCCATTTTGTGCCTTTTGGCTTCGTTTGCCCTCAGGCGGCCATGTCTGTGTCCCACCCCTTCCCGGGGGATTCTTGGTGTGCTCGCCACAGCTGGGAATTGGCGTAATGTCTGTTG
>QEPC01003798.1:180252-191497 GCA_003113815.1 Sphenodon punctatus | reverse complement strand
GTCCTGGAGGTGTGGGGGATGGGGGAAGGGAGGAAGGGGGAGAATGGCCTTAGGTGGGGGGCACGGCACCGGGAGGTGGGTGGTGGTGGTGATGGTGTGGGGGGAGCACCTGTAGGTGGTGGTCACAATAAATGTACGGGCACCACAATCACCTCCGTAGTTCTGTTAATGGCCTGGGGCTGGGGGCGAGTGGGCATTGAGGGGTGCCCATCTGATGGGCAGAGGATTTCGATGTGGGTGCTGTCCATGGTGCCCAAGCAGCTGTGGAACCCTCCGGACGCGAAGTCGGCCATCACAGCCTCCTGATCAACCAGCTGGATCGCTCAGTCCAGGAGCATGCCCTCCACCACCTCAAAGATGTCTCTCAGGATACCGGCAACGGTGCTCACCCCAAGACTGAAATGCTGAGAGACGGACCAGCAGGAGTCAGGCGTTGCTAGTGCCGAGACCCCGATGGCCACCTGATGGACAATGATCCATATGGGAGTGTGCTTCCACTCCAGCCAGGGCGTTAATAGCTCCACGAGTCACAGTAGGGTGCACCAGTCCATCCAAAAGTGTGCTCTCTAGGCAGCCTCGTCCCACTGAGCCAGCACCCTGGCACACCACCCCTGTGCCCACGCCATGACCCATAACTGCCGGGCAATGAACAGCATGGCCCATGGTCTCCCTTTGCCACTGGAGCCGTCCGGCCACCTCGCAGAGCACTGCAGTCTGCTGCCGGGCACAGATGAGGGCCTGCCTGACTGTTCTGGACACCCGCTGGGCCCTGAGTTGGA
Organism: Sphenodon punctatus; assembly: GCA_003113815.1. Lineage (NCBI taxonomy): Eukaryota > Metazoa > Chordata > Lepidosauria > Sphenodontia > Sphenodontidae > Sphenodon > Sphenodon punctatus. The sequence continues at coordinate 190,718 of QEPC01003798.1, read as the reverse complement.
CCAGGTAGTGCCTGCGACTGTGGTGGGCTCTCCGGGCGCTAGCAGTGCTCCAGGCCATGTTCACCCGCAGCCGGATGGCCAGGTGCACCTATGAGGTCTGGATGCGCAGGAAGTCTGTGTGTGAGTGGTACCATGCAGCACAGACTGCTAGGTGCATCCTGCAGGTACCCAACTGGTCCAGCTCCATGGTGAATGGTGCCCTGGGTGGGTTGGAGCTGCACCTGTTATAGGCTGGGGCACGAATCACTGCACCCCCTGTTTGCGACCTGCCTACTGGCCAGGGGGCCCCGGTTCACCTCTGTCTCCCCCTCCCCCCAGTCATCTGCGCTGGCTCCCACAGGACGACAGGGGTGGGTCAGCACTGGGTGCCCCATTGTGCACACCTGTGGTCCCTGCATGGGTCCTGGTGCATGGTCCAGCCTGCGCGTGGGCATGTGCGGCCTGTAGCTGCATTCCTGCTGTCATCACCTCCCACTTCTCTGTGTTTTGGCTGCCTGTTGTCCTCACCACTCTGATCTGTGTGTAGGCTGTCCTGTATGTGTGCTCGGTGCCAGCAGCTGTGCTGGGTCTGCACCCCACACCTAGCTCATTAGCCAGGCAATGTTGCAGCCTGTGGCCTTATCATTTGGCCTTGGGGCTCCCCTGCTTCCCCTCCCTTTCCTCCAGGGATTGTGGGGCCCCTCTCACCTTCCATTTAGTATCAGGTGCATGCTGGACCATGGCTGGCAGGGCTTCCATGGTGCCCGCAGGCCCCTCCACCCCCGGTGCTCCCCATAGCTGGACCTTCCGCGAGACCATGGCCCTGTGTGAACTGTGGGATTCCCTGACTGTGCAATTGCTCCTAAACTGCCTGGACAGCCTGACAAGTGCCTATGTGAGGCTGAGTTCTGGCCTGTGCAACTTTGGCTATAAGGCGAGCACCCGCAATTGTCGGATTCACGCGGAGATGCTTGGCCCGTGTCCCTTTCCTGATGGGCGCATCCCAGAGATAAGGTGCATGCATGTGCGGTGGTCAGCGGCAGAGACCATGTCTGCCCTCTCTTTGCACAGCCTGGCTGCCTACATGGCCTGTCTGATGGAGGGGGGCTCCGTCCTGGCCATGTCCTTCTTTGGCTGTGTTCATGGGGCCCGTGGGTACCAGCGGTCCCATGGGGCGGTCTATCACTGCCTGTTGGATCTGGGTCACCTTCTGTGGCCTCCAGCTGCTGACTATAGTTTGGCGGAGCCCACCGTGGCGGAGCTGGTGGTGCTGGCAAGTGTGTGGTCCCATTCCGATGTGCAGGTTGGGCTCTCCATGCAGGATCCCTTTGAGGCATACTACCTGGTCGCTCACCACATGGTAGCACTGGGATACCATTGAGGAATGCTTCAATGGCCCCACTTTGTGAACCTGGTGGGCCACCCAGCGCCGGACTCCTTCATGGCCCCCTGCAGCTGGCTGTGAGGTCCCATGTGTCTTCCAGGCCCCAGTTTCTGGACCCGCTGTGAGCTCCCGCCTCTGCCAGTCTGCCATGGGTTGCTGCCCGCTCCCTCCATGATGTACTGGCCTTGCTGCTGTGCTGCCTGCTTCCCAGGGTTCTGCTGCCCCTGCCTGTGGTTCTGGGCCCTGTCCACGGGTCCCCCTGTCCGTCTCTGCAACCGGTGTTCCTCTCCATGACTGCCTTATTCAGTGGCCATATCCTGATCTGCGAGCTGGCACTCAGCATCACGGGGTGCTGCTGACCCTTCTTGTCCACCTGCGATCCCTCCTGTGCCCGTGCCCCCCCTTAGGTGACTCTGTGACTGCAGGGTTCTGGGGCCCCCAGACTGTACCTCCTGGCATCCTCCTGGGTTTGTCTGTGTGTCTTTGGACCAGCTGCACGGTTCCAGCTCTCCTCCATCCCATCCGTCGCACCCTCACCAGCGCTTGGGGTGCCTGTCTGCCTTCTGGATCATTCCCGGGCCACTTCCTGTTCCATGTGGCCTCCCCTGTGCCTGTGCTCTGCCCATGTGTGGTCCCCCCATTACGGGACTGGCTGTGTAGCTGTGGGGGGTGCCCGTGCAGGCTGTGCTATTGTGGGGGTTCTGGATGTCATTCCCCATGTCCTGCCCTGCCCATGGGCCATTTCCCCCCTGCTCCCATTTCCCAGGTCCTCCTCCTTCCCCCCTGTGCCCATTGTGCTGTGTGTGTTGTCTTTCCCGCTGTGTCCCCCCTTCCTGTCCTTTCCCGAATGGGTGTGCATGCGCCCGGGCAAGTGTGTGTGCTGTGTGTTCCACTGTGACCTCATTCTCTCTGTGCCTGCTGTGTGTTCCACCTCAGAAGCTCTCTTCCCTCTTCTCCCTCCCTTCCCATTTGCCTTGTGTGGGCGTTCCCTATAGGCGCTTTTGGCTTCCTTTGCCCTCAGCCGGCCATGTCTGGCTCCAGCCCCTCCCTTCTGCGTGTTTTGACCAAAGCCGGGAATCGGCATCACATCTCTTGCACCTCCCCAAGCAGTGGTCTGTCTTCCCGATTCCCTGCCATGGTCCCGCTCCCTTCACATCTGTTCAGGGCTTCCCTGGACCACGGGGGGTGGTTAGGTGGCTCGCCACCGCTGGGAATCCACTGTCGTGAATTGGGACTGCATAACATCTGAAATCACCCTGAAACTTGGCAGGGATAATACCTTGGATGACAGGTACAATCTGTCCAAATCTAATCAAAAATTGGTTGGAAGACAAAGACGTTACAGCCAGAAATGGCTATGCAACTAAAGTTGCTTATAAAATATGTACCCTTTATTCAATCTTCCTTAAATTTGGCAGGTATGATCCCTTATGAGAGGGTTACATTTCATACAAATGTATTCTAAATTGGATGGAAGTTGAAGAACTAAGAGCCAGAAATGCATTTCCCATTGAAACCAATGTGAAAAAAAGTAAAAACCAAAACGAAAGATAATTACAAAAATCTATACTAAAATTATTATTATTATTATTATTATTATTATTAGAATTTTTACCTCGCACCCTCCTGGTAAAAACAGCTCAAGACAGCTATCAATAAATAATTTAAAAAACATAAAATACAAAATAATAATACAAATAAATATATTATAAACAAACATTAACATTCATATGGCGGGTACTAAAAAAAATAACAAAAACCCCACACTCTCCAGACCTCCTCCCCCCTCCCTTTACCCATCTCCCCCACCAAAAGTCTGGCAGACAAGATAGGTCTGGCATGCATTGTCATCTAAAAGAGGAAAGGTTCCAGGCCAAATGGATCTCTACCAGAAGGGAGTTCCACAGCCTTGGTGCAACTCCCAAGACCGCCCTCTCCACAGTTTCCCTCTGAGATAACTTTAGGGAACTTTGGGAAGGGCACTCCCAGTTGACCGCAGGGGTTGAGGGGAGTGAGTCAGTCCTGCAGATAAGTAGGGCATAAACCATATAGGACTTTATAGGTAAGCAGCACCAACACCTTGAATGGGGCCAGGAAGACTATAGGCAACCACTGCAAAGAACAGAGCACTAGTGTAATATGCTCAGTGACCTGTCCCCGTAAGGAGCTGGACTGTCGAGTTCTTCAGTAGCTTCAGCCTCCAAACCATTACCATGGGTAGTCCCAGATTGAGCACATTACATTAGTCTAGTCTTGAAGTGATGAAAGTATGGATGTGAGTGGCCAGGTCAGAGTCTGAGATGTACAGCCAAAGTCACCGCACCAGATGTAACTGGCCAAACATGCTTCTTGCCCCAGCCCCCATGTGGGCATCCAGGAGGAGCTGTGAGTTGAGAAGAACTCCCAGACTATGAACCTGAGGGACTGGAGAAGGGCTAACCCCATCAATGATGGTGAACAACAACTTCACCACCCTTCCCACCAGCATCACCTCCATCTTGTTGGGATTCAGCTTCAGACAGCTCATAAGAACATAAGTAGAGCCAAACTGATTCAGACCAATGGTCCACCAAGCTCAGCATCCTGTCCTCCAACAGTGGCCAATATCGATCGCATGGGAGAAAAACCAACAGTCACAATGGGCAATCCATTCCCTGTTGTTCACTCCCAGCTCCCAACAGTAAGAAGTTCATCCCATAAGCTACTTTGGTTAATAGTCATTAATGGACCTACTCTCCAAGAACTTATCCAGTCCTTTTTAAAACTCAGCTATACTACTGGCCTTGATAGTGTCCTCTGGCAACAAATTCCATAAGTAAATTATATGTGGTTTGAATTCTCGTTGCCCTTCTCTGTACCTTTTTCTAGTTCAGCTATGTCTTTTTTTGTGATGGGACAACCATAACTGCCCACAGAATTCCAGGTGTGGTCGCACCATTGATTTTTATAGAGGCATTATGACATCCTCCATTTTATTCTTGATCCCTTTGTGAATAACTCCTAACATTCTGTTTGCTTTTTTGACTACTGCTCATCATCCTCACCCAGTCCCCCACAACTGCTAAATATCAAGTAATCACTGAGACTGGCAGACATGGGTCTGATGAAACGGTGAAGTAGAGTTTTTTATTTTATTTATTTCAATTTATTTGTAGCCCACTCCCTCCTGCTCACAGTAGCAGCTTGGGGCAGCTCACAACATATTTAAAGTACACTTCAGCAAATTAAAATATAACACAACACTTAAAACAATTATAAACCTTATAACACTTATTAAGACTTATAAACTCATTAAAGAGTGGAACTGAACACCCAATGCTCCCCCCCAGCCCTAACCCATCATACCCATCTCCCTTTCCAAAAGCTTAAGGGAACAGCCAGGTCTTACACTGTCTTGGGAAAGAAGGACCCTCAAACTATGGACCTGAGTGGCTAGGGGAGGGCAAACCCCATCAATGACTGGGGCCACCACTCCTCCAGCCCTACCCACCAGCATCACCTCTGTCTTGTTGGGGTTCAGCTTCAGACGACTCACCCTCATCCAATCCCCCCCAGTTGCCAGACACCAGGTAAACACGGAGACTGCTGGGCCTTGGTCAGCTGAAAAAGAGAGGTAAAGTTGTCATTGGCATACTGGTGACATCGTACGCTGAACCCTCTTATGACCTCACCCAAAGTTTGCATATACACGTTGAACAGGAGGGGGGAGGGACAGAATAGAACTCTGTGGGAATCCACGTGTGAGGTCCCGGGGAGATTATGAACACTCCCCAAGCACCACGCACTGAGTTCTTCCAGCCAAGAAAGAGCAGAACCATTCAAGAACAATTCCACCCACCCCTGCCTGGTCCTGTAGGCGAGCCACAAACATCTCATAGTCAATGGTATCAAATGCTGCCGACAGATCTAGTAAGATCAAAAAAGACTATATGCCCTGATCCAACTCACGGCGCAGGTCATCAACCAAAGCCACAAGTGCAGTCTCTGTGCCAAACCCAAGACAAAAGCCAGACTGTGAAGGATCAAGAAAATTGATCCAATCCAGATGTCCCTGAAGCTGCCGAGCCACCACCTTCCCTGAAAATGGAAGGTTAGAGACTGGCCAATAGCTGGTGAGGGAGTCAATGTCAAGTGATGGTTTCTTGAGAAGAGGCCACACCACCACCTCTTTGAGGTGGCCCGACACTCTGCCCTCCCTAAGGGAGGCATTTACAATACGTAGGGTGTTGTCAGCATATTGATGACACCGGACATCAAACCCTCTCATGACCTCACCAAGTGGTTGCATATACCTGTCGAAGAGGAGAGGGGGCAGAATACAACAGGATAATAGAACAGGAGAGGGGACAGAATAGGACAGAATGTCTAAATGAATTACATTTTAATAACGAAAGTAAAAGAAATAATGAAAAAACATCTGGGAACATCCTAAATAGAAGCTGGAGGCCTATAAGATAAGACTTATTTTGGGAAGATTAAACATAGCATGGAGGTCTAGCTGTTCTCTTACTGTTGTTGTCTCCTTCCTTTCAGGTATCTGGTGACCAATGACTATGTGGATTTGTGGCCATAGCATATTTTTATAAAAGACTTTATTTATTTTATAAAAGACATTTATCCTGCCCCTCCTGCCCACAACAGGGCAGCTCGGGGTGGCAAACAACAAATTAAAACAGTAAAAGCAATTTAAAAGTTAAAAATCCCATATGTGGTAGAAAAAATAACTCCCTTCTCCCCCTCCCCCCCTCCCCCACCAAAAGCCTGGTAGAACATCCAGGTCTTGCACAAACATTGAAATGACAGGAGAGCGGGGGACAACCGAGCCTCCTCCAGGAGCAAGTTCCACAGCACAGGGGCAGCCACTGAAAAAGACCTAACATCGGTGGCCACCCATCTCACCTGGGGAACCTCCAAAAAGGCTCCCACGGATGATCTCAGGGGTCTCACAGGCACATGGGGAGTGAAGCGGTCCCACAGATAAGCAGGGCCCAGGCCGTGAATGACTTTAAAGGTTAAAACAAGCACCTTTTATTTATTTATTTATTTTATGAATTTCTACCCCGCCCCTCCTGCCATGCAGCTCGGTGCTATATAGGCCTTGAACCTGGCCCGGTGCTTTATAGGCAGCCAGTGCATATTGTGTTGGGTCAGCCGGAGAGCAGTAACATCCAGCTTTGGTACTAAACTGGGCTGCAGCATGCAGAGCTGAAATGAGGGGGGGAGATTCTCAGGAGAAATTCACGTGAATTAAGATGGGGTAAGAACTGGGGTGTTCTCACTCCCCCTCTTGAGTTCTCACTAATTACTCAAGGGGGGTCATGTGCAAGAGGGGGGCTTGCACAGGAGGCAGAGGTGATCAGGGGGCAAATACAAGCTCCCTGAGTACCTCCGGCCCCTGCCTGGCCTCCATATTGGGGGGGGAGAACATTTTGGGCGGGGAAAGGGGCAGGGGGTTGAGGTTCTAGCAGGGGTAGTGCAGGGGTGTACTTACCATCACACTCTTAGCAGCGGACATGAACAGCATGCTCAAGCAGTTTGGATGCAAAGGGGAGGAGATGGGACGGTAGGTAGCAAGGGAATCAGGGACCAGTGAAGGTTTTTTGAGAAGTGGTGTGACAACAGCATGTTTGAAGGCAGCAGGAAGAGTCTCAGTGAAAAGTGATAAATTGAGGATGTGACAGATGGAGGGGATAACTGCAGGGGAGACAGAATGGAGGAGATGTGTGGGGATAGGGTCAGGGGAACAAGTGGGAGTTTGGAGGAGGATAGAAGGTGAGTGATTTCTCCTCTGTAACTTCAGAAAAAGAAGAAAGGGTCATAAGTGCTAGTGGAAGATGAGAGGATTGAAGGATGGGGGAAGGTGAAGGGGTTTGACGGAACTCTAGGTAAATCTTGTGAATCTTGTCATAGAAAAAATCAGCCAGAGCCTGGGCAGACAGCGAAGAGGTGGAGGGAGAAGGAGGTAGTTTGAGGAGGGAGGTGAGTATGGCAAATAGATGGCAGGGGTTGGAGGCAAAGGAGTCAGTCAGATGGACATAGTAAGCTTGCTTAGAAAGGGAAATAGCTGAACTGAAGGAGGTGAGCATAAATTTGAAGTTCTGAAAGTCAGCACAGGAGTGGGATTTTAGCTAGACACTCTGCAGAGCAGGCACAAGGATGGGGGAGAGTTAGTGAAGGAGTATCCAAAGCAGAAGAGAGTGCAGTGTTGTAGCAGGAAAGTGTCTCATCAACAGACTCTAACGAGGTTGTGGAGGAGAGGAGAGATGAGGCAACAGTGGAGAGGATGCAAGGGTCAATACCCTGGAGATTTCTAAAGGTATTGTTGATAATTGGACGAGGCTGCAGGGGAGGGTGGTATAAAAGTTTGCAGTTGGTCAGAGAGGGGAAGAACTGAGGTGGAGAGGCCTGAGAGAGAGCAGTTGGATGAAAAGACTAGTAGGGATTGCGAACAGAACCGAGTTCGGAAATTCAGTTCAGTTCAAAAATCTAGTTCGGTTCTAAAGTTCGGTTCGGTTGACTGAACTATTCGAGTTCGGTTGAATTCCGAACTTCCAAACCAGTTCGTACATTCAAAACCAGTTTTTTTGGCCTTCTGAACTGGTTCGGATTCAACCAAACATTTCGGTTGAATTCGAGTTCGGTTCGAAAGTTCGGTTCAGTCGACCAAGCTATTCAAGTTCAGTCCGAACTCCAAACTTCGGAACCGCGTTCTCACATTCCTAAAGACTAGATGAAGGCAGTGGCCATGCTGGTGAGTAGGGGAGGTAGAGTGTAGTTTGAGGCCAAATGAGAAGGTTAGGTCACGATTGTTTCTAGGTGGGGACACAAGCCAGAGTTTTAGGTGTGCAAAAGCTTAGAGAGATAATCCAACCCTTTTTGCCACCGGCGTCATTGACACAAGGTTTACAGTTAAAATTAGGAAAAACTGTAAGAACTGTTGGACAATGGAATAAGCTGCCTAAGGTAGTTATGGAAGCTCCTTCTTTGGATGTTTTAAAAAACTATCTGGATAAGTATCAGTATGGAATGTTGTAAGTAGAGGATATCTTGCATGGGAGCTGTTTGGACTCGACCCTTGACAGCCCTTCCTACCCTACAGACCAATTATTATAATATAATTTAATACACAGGGGTTTTTTGTTTTTTTTGTTTGTTTGGTTTTTTGCTAATGAAGGAAACTTCATTTAGGAATGTGGGTTATTTTTACAAATAAAAGGCCAGGTATTAGAGCTACTCAACATGTGTGGGATTTTCTGTAAGTATTGCAGCTACAGGACAGAGATTTATGGCAACAAAAAAGCCTGCACTCTAACAATTAATGTCTTAGCAGTAAGAAAGCCCCATTAAGGATTAAAAACTTCTTTGAAGCCTAAGCACAATCTCTCAAATTGTACACTCCAGACACGCTCTCCTTTGCTTAGGTTTTACAGGATAGGTGGCCCATTTCACTCTGAACTTAATTCCTGCTTTTATTATTTTGTGTCAGACCTCTTGTACTACGATGTGTAGTAGGTTAGTGTATCTTAATTGCTTAAATACTAATTGGTATTTAATAGGTAACTAATTGACCCAATATTAGAGTGTTATACTTACCATCATCCAAGCTAATGAGAACCTAACACAAAACCTTTCCAGATAGATTAATAGAACACATTTGACATATTAATATAATTATGCAGGTACTGCTTTTCTAATTTTAAGTTAATTAGTTATAATACTAGATATTTCCTCTAAGTCAAGTAGGCAGGTTAAGTACCTCCTGGATTCACACAGCTTTAACAATCTACGCTAAAAGTACAAATATTATTAGGACCCCTAATGAAACCCTGTAAAACCTAGTAAAACCCTGTAATCATGCATGCGAGTTTGTCATCTTCATCTTCATCATGATACGGAAAGAAGGTTTTAATAACAGCAAAGCCAATTCTCAAAAAATTGCTGCAAGTGTCACAGTATTTGGTATATTTCTTAAGGTCCTAGCAATGCAAAAAACACAGTAGCATCTTGTGATTAAAGATGGAGTTGGGGGAGTCATATTAAAGTGCAAGCCAGTCAGTCATAGCCACATGGTCTGGGAGTTGGGACTGCATTAGAGCAGACCCATCTTAAGTTCTTCCAGCCAGCACAGGAATCAGTGGCAGAAGGAGGTTATACTTCCTATAAGCCCACTGAGTGCAGCACAGGGCTACTTTAGGTCAGCCCCAGGTGCTCTGGAGCAGGGATCTAAGTGAGCTCAAATCCTGTTGCCTGGGGGGTCTGAGAGTAGCATGGGACTACTTAATATGAGTCCTGGATGCCTGGCAGTGTATTGTGCAGCTTATGAATACGGGTAAATGGTACAGGACTTTCTAATGGGACACTGCCCCATTAGCCCCTATTCATGAGCCACCACAGTAGCCGTGTAAGAATCTCAGATTCTACGTACTAAAGAAAAAGATGTTTAGTTCTCATGGGTACAGAGTAAAGCTTGAAAACCAAGACCATTTGTAATCCAAAGGCTCAGAACGTACAAGGCAAATGAAAAGAATCTAAAATTGAGAATTTTCTAATGGTTTTTTTTTTATGATTTTGGAGGCACCCAACTCCTTTCTTGTGATGCTTTCAAGTTGTCAGTACTCTAGCAAGGTACAGTATCGGCCCGTATGTTACGGCTCAAGAAAGGAGCAGTCACAACTTCTCTGTGGGTTCTAACAAGTGCAAGATATAGTGAGGCCCGAAGTGGCCACTAGGTCTTGGCCCCAGCTCTGCTTGCCATACACAACTGCAGATCTGATTTGGAGCAGAAATTGCTGCTAACTATATCTCTTCCAATTAAAACTGCCAACTATCCCTGTTCTATGGGGATAGTACCAATTTGCAGTGGGCCGTTCTGAGAAAATACTTGTCCAGTTTTTTAAAAAAAATCACAGATTCCAGCAGTGCTGGTGTAGAAAGTGCTGGATCCAGCTGTGCCACTCATGATGCCCCCACCCCCCTGGATATAGCTCTGAGGCAGTGGCAGAGGGATATATGCTCTGGGGTGAGCTTGGAGATAGTAGTAAGGGGTGGAAGAAAAGCAAGAGAAAGAACACCCTCAACTCCCTCCCCCTGCCCCCCCCCCCCC
>QEPC01003798.1:169133-180245 GCA_003113815.1 Sphenodon punctatus | reverse complement strand
CCCCCCCCCCCAGTTGTCATTAGGAGCCCTGTGCATAAGCAAATAAGCTTCTATCTTGAGGTGGAGTCTGATCCAGGGGTAGCTGGGTGGCTTTTCTTGTATGTTGGCAGAGTCTGAAATACCACCATCTGCCTTCCTCACTCTAAATCAGAACAGAGCTGGACCCATCATATGGTGCAGAGAACTGCGTGTGCCTTTGGAAAAACTGACCCAAGGTGGATTCTGCCCTGGGTTACAGCAACAAACATAGCTTCCAGGCAAAGAGAACAGTCAACCTGACTCCTCGAGATCCTGTCTGTCTCCAAACCTAGTACTTCCCTGGGACATACATTTTTGCAACACGAGGCAAGGTCCTTCTCCAGGGAAAACAGCACCTGAGTTGGGAGGAGGCAGAAGGCATGGTGCAGAATAACGAAATGGACGTCTCATAAAACCAGGAAGGAGACAAGAAGCCCTGCAGAGTGGAGCCTCTGGTAGAAGGACCTCAAGAACAAGGGAAAGGGGACATGGGAAAGGGGACAGGAGACAGTAAGGGAAAGTTGGAGAGGAGCAGGAGAGAATTAGGAAACAGAAGGAGGAAGGGGAGAGTGAGAAATGCAGGAAAATTAGGACTAACAGCACCATCTCCCCCCCCCTCTCCCCCCCAAAATTTGGACATGTCTTTTATTTAGGCTTCAGAAAGTTGGTAGCTTAAAGTTGAACCGTCTCTTCACAACCTTGAAAAAGATATAAATTTTCTCCCTTCATGTAATTTCTGCCTCCCTTGCCAGGGATGTTGGTGTGCAGGTTTTTAGGAGACATAATTGAGCCCTTTATTTGCAAGTGATCCAAATACAAGAGTGTCAGTGAGAATATATGACTACTGTCATATTCACATATACCTATATGCCTCTATAATGGACCCACCAATTAATATATTTGAGGAAACTACAGGTTTAATTTATTTTGGTTGGCTTTTGACTATACGTTAAATACTCTGTGGTAAATCACCGAGGTTCTATTACCTTTATAAATGTAGATATATGTCCTTCAATCTGAGCAAAATTAGATTTTAACCTGCATGAAATCATTCCCTAATAAAGATGTCAGCTGTTTCATTTTAAATTATGATCTCCAGTGAAAAGAATGAAAGAGGCTTTTTCACTATGTCTCTCTTTTTTCCTTTCCTTTCCTTTCCTAAAATCAGAAATCATTTCCCCTAGTCACAGAGCTTCAGGTTTTCACGGTAGGTCTCAGAACAAAAGAGTGGTTTACTAAATTGCCATCAAATCACAGGAAGAGGGTTTCTCTTTTTTTAAACAATAATTGATGTTCCATTTGGGCAGGGCAGGGATAGGCAGTTTGATGAATTAAACATCATCCAGTAGATGGCAGCATTTTACAGTGATTGAAAGTATTGCAGTTGTGCTAGAGGAGACCACTAGAATTAATGATTTTTTCTATACCTTCCCCCCACTAATCCTGTTTTGAAAGGTTTCCTGACTTTGCTGTCTCAGTTTAGGGACAGCCTGAAAGCAGACACGTGGAATCTCCAAATCTCTGTCTCTTATGCTACCTTTAAACAGGAATTCAGATTATCTGACATGGATATAAAAAGATAAAGATCTTTTTAAGATATAAAATACTAAATGCTTCATCTGATTTCTGTGACATGTCTAAAGGGAACATGGGTTCATTTTTTGAATGTAAACAAAATAGCAGCCTCTAGTAACTAATACAGTCTGATGGAGCTGAAATTTAGAGTTGATCTCTGATTTGACTATGCATCAAACAGTTTATTTGCTTTTTTTTAATAACACATGCATAAAAGAAGTAACACATGCATAAAAAAAAAAGATTGGCTTGCGCAATCAGTCCCACAGCGTGCAGGTTGCACACATGTACCAAACATGCATTGCGCGGGCACCGAGCACAGGTTGTGTGAGCACTATGCACAATGTATGCATATTTTAAAGCCTTGTTTCTGATCTTCATGACTATGGGTGATTGGGACCCGGTTATACATATATATTATTTATTTATTTATTTATTTTTAAATATTTGTTAGCCGCCCCCTCATGCCTATGGCATCTCGGGGCGGCTTACAACATACAAATGCACAATAAAATTCATTGAAACAATGTTTTAAAAATGAGTTCTCACCTATAACTATGACCTAATAAGGCAGATGCATTGCTCTGGGTCAATGCACCTCACAAAGTTCAGAATAAATTCTGCTAGGTCTGGAAAGAAAGTGTCCTCCTTGACTAAGAGAATCTGAATTGGGCATCATCTGTCGGGGAACTCTCATTCCTTTGAGATTTAATCACCCACCTCTAGTTATGCTATGAGAACCGTTGAAAAAGCATTCTCACTCAGTGCCAGGTAACTTTAAAAATAAGCAAAAGTAAAATAATCAGCCAGGCAAATGTGTACCCAACCCAAGAACAACTTCTTCAAGATGGGAAGAAGATCAGTAGATGACTTGAAGTCCTCTAGAAAGACTGGAATACATATTCAAATTACCCGAACAACACTATGAATGGCACAGTATTCGAATCATACCCTTCAGATACATAACTGAGCATTATTTTTTTTTAAAAAAATAACCCATAGGAATGTGCAATAGGGTGTTCATTTTCATCCATGTCTAGATGACACTGGAGGTCCTTCTACCCCTAAAAGTCTATGATTGTATGTATAAAATAGTCATGATTGCATGCACAAACAAGAATTTACATAGTCAATTGTTTTGAGATTTTGAACAGCCCATTTAACTCTTTTATCTCATTTATTTATTTATTTATTTATTTATTTTATTTTATTTTATTTTATTTTATTTTATTTTATTTAAACAATTTTCTAACCCACCCCTCCTGCTCCAGACAGCCTGTGGTGACCCACATGATAAACACAAATAAAAACACTTAAAATCCATAATACAATAAAAGAGAAGGAAAACAGAACCAAACCCTACCCTCAACCCTAACACACACACACACACACACACACCCCTACACCCCATTTCCCTCACCAAAAGCCAAGTGGAACAGCCAGGTTTTACACATATGGCGGAAGAAAGGGAGATCCGGGACTCACCAGGCCTCGGCTAGGAGGAAGTTCTACAGCCTAGGTGCGGCCACTGAGAACATCTTCTCTATAGTGGTCCCCCAGGCCACATGGGGGACCTCAAGACGGGCGCTCCCAGTGGACTGCAAAGGTCGCTCCAAGGCACAGGGAGTGAGGCGATCCCACAGTAAGATCATTATGATCTTACTGAACTTGAATGTCCCTTTCAGAGAGTGAGCAACCTCAACAGGCCACACCCCTCCTGGTATATGAATGCAGGAGGCTCTGTGGTAAGGGCAACATGTATCTGGCTGGGATGGGAGAAGGAGTTCTGCAATTAACCAAGGTACTTCCTAGAAAGGACCTGATTTGGCAGCATTATAGTGGGAAGAACTTTATGTTTGAATTTTGATACATTTTGGCTTTTGCACTGTAAATAAACTTGCACTTGGTGGTGGATGAAGTGGCTAGAGTGGTGTGACAAATTAGGGCCCTGACAAACTCCACAGCCCAAGTTGACTGTATCACAGGCCTTTCACTATTACAAACCTTTCAGTATAATGAACAAAAGGTTTAGATCCCAAGAGGGCTGCATTATAGTTATGCAGTATAGTTCATAGTACTCTTACCTATCTTTCCCTTTCTTCATGTTTCTAATCCTGTGTTACACCTCTTCTGATGTAAAAATTACAAAGCAGTGGTTTCCAAGCTTTTTACTTTATCTCACATAAATATAATCCCATAACCCCAGAGAACACCAAAAACATGCAAGATGTATAAACTATCAATTGGATTGTCACCCCATCTGCAGATAGTGGCCCAACTTGGAGTTACAATTAAGCCACAGTTTGGAAATCTGTCATATAGCAGGGGTGGCCATGAGATAGATCACAATTTACTGGTAGCTCACAAGCTAGTTTCCAGTTGATAATGGTGTGTGGACTGTGGAGGAACACTTGCCTCACGGAGATCACCTGTAGGGAGCGAGCAGGATTAGCTCGGACCTCAGGGAAAGTCTCTAAGGGGAACACTGCTTAGGAGAACTTCTCCAATGCAGTGAGGATGGTTCTTTCCCACTACTGAAACCAGTACTGAGGTGCCCCAGAGCTGGGAGCCAGAGAGAAAGGTCCAGTAGATCATCTGTGATTGATCCCTAGATCAAGTGGATTGTGTACACCATAAGTTTGGCTATCCCTGTCATAGACACTATTACTCTTAGAAAATACACATTTCCTGAAATACGATGTTTTGCAGAACCACATTTTAAAATTTCAGAATCTACCACCACTTTGTCTGGGGGATAATTTGAGGTTTATTTCCCTGTAAGAAAGTTGTTCTTTTTCTTTTTTCGTGATAGATTAAATTGCCTTTCACTTAATAACTCTGGGTTGTTCTTCCAAATAATTCCTTTTCCTTCTTTGTTTTATATATGCTCTTCAAATATTTGTTGATTATTATCATGTTCTTCCTCATTTATTATTTAGATGAACTATGCATAGTAATTATGGTAAGAATGTACATGTATGCGCTGATAACAAGTGAAAAGTTAACTGATGGTGGTTAATTGATGCATTTAACTTTTTGAATTTTTTTATGATAACCCATAATCTCATGCCACTAATAATTGTTTTACACTTATCTGAATACATCTAGCTTTATGTTAAAATAAGCCAGTTTTCCAGCTTTCTGTTAACTCATAGAGCAAAACAAATTATACCAGAGGTGGCTGCACAACCACCATAAAATTATAGACTCTTAGGGTTGGAAGGGGCCTCAAAGTACAAGCCCCTGCTCTGAGACAGGATACCCTATAACTACAGATGCTTGTCCAACTTGTTTTGGAAAACATCCAAGTTTAAGGTTCAACAGCATCCGTTAGACAATTTATTCCATTTCCCAACAGTTCTTACAGTTAGGAATAGGGCTGCATCGAATATTTAAAAAAACCCAAATTCATGAATGTATCCGAGGTTCTGAGTGCTGAAGCCAAATTTTCGGCTGCCTCCCAGAACTGTTACTGAGGACTTTTACCTCTGGAACTTGGAAAACCTCGGAACTCGGAATCATGGAAACTCGGAAATACTCAGTGCCAGAGCCCCCCAAAAACATACCATATACTTAATAACCAGAAAGTTTGGCCCCCAGCCCCATGCATGTCCCTATGCAAGTTCTATGGTGGGTGAGTGGCACTGGCACACGGTCCCTGCCATGTCAGCAGGCAGATCTACAAGAAACCAGATGTAACTCCCCCCCCAAAAAAAACTCACACCATATTAACGACCATTAAGTTTGGCCCCATGCATGCCTCTGTGCAAGCCCTATGGTGGGTGGGTGACACTGGGGTGCCCCAAATCACATGGACCCTGCCATGCCAGCAGGCAGAACCACAAAAAAACAGATGTAACCCCCCAACCAAAAAATATGTTTCTCTTGCTCCATGCTCCTATGCAAGGAAAGCCCCTCCCCCAAACACACCGTAATTAACCAGCAAATAGTTTCCCTGTGCCCCAGTTGGGCACAGTTTTATGCATATAACCCCCTATTTTAAAAAGTGCCAAACCCACAGCATTGTCCTATGGCCCTTGCCCAAGCACTCACTTTAAATATGTATTTTAAAAAGTAGGGTATAGTATTTATTTTTATTTATAAATACATTTATATACTCAACATTAGTAGTAACTCCAAGCATTGCTGCTATGGCCAGGTGCCCCCTCCCCTTTTTAAATGTGGTGCATGTAAATAAAGAGTCCAACTCCAAGCCAAAATACTTACATAGAGCAATGTAGCACACACAGCCAAAGTTCCCAAAGAGACTGAATAATGCCCCTGCCAGTCAATCAAAAACTGTCCTGTGCTTGTCCACCCTTTACCTGTCCCCTCTCATTACCTCCCCCATCCCCTGCCCCCAGGCCCATGCCTATCAAAACTGGCACTAAGTTTCATTTCCTAGCTCAGAGAAGTTAAGGTCAGGGGTGAGTCACTCTGGTCATGTCAGGGGTCCCAGACTTCCAGATGCATTGCCAAACTGCCAAAGACACAAAGACACTCAGTATAAAGAAAAAACACTCGATTGAGGAAACCAACATTTCTGAGTAGTGGACTTGATCTTTGGAACCTCGGATCTCTGTGGTATCAGAGTACCGTGATTCTTAGTATGTATATATATATATATATATATATATATATATATATATATATATATATATATATATATTAAATGAATACCAAGTTTCAGCACTAGTTAGGAATTATTTTTTGAATATTTAGTCCAACTCTAATATGTAGAATTCTGGAGAATTTACCAATGACCTCGACAACCTCCCTGTCAATGCTCTAGTAAACTTATGGGATGACATTCCAACCCGAGCTAATGACATGGTGGTGCCCAGGTGTCTGCTCCCACTGCAGTGGCAGAACAGATCTCCTTGGTGTATGGATGATCTGATGATTCTGAAGTGAGAGGGTAAGCGGTTAGAGCGCAGGTGGTGCTTGACTCTTGCCAAAGCCAACCAACTGTGGCATAGACTGTTTTTGAAGGAGTATGCTGTGGCAGCAGCGAAGAAATCTTTCTTCACTGCTGCCATAGCATCTGCAAAGTGTGCTGTCCAGTGGAGCTCTTCCAGGCCACCACCATCCTGCTTACTGAATCCTGTCCGTCTCCACCTGGAGTTAGAATCATTGGCAGCCCTTTGCTTGCCACCTACTTTGCAGACAAAGTCACTCATACTTGACTCAGCCTGGGCATTACTAGATTGAGTGCAGAGTCAGAGTTTGGAGTTGGGGAGGCCAGGTCTTCTCTGGATTACACCTTCATTTGATCTTGTCCACCGATGCAGAGGATATTCTTGGTGGGGCACAGGCCACCAGGGAGACACTAGGGTCATTGCTGGCTGGGGCTGTCAGTGCCTCCCTTTGGGAGGGTAGAGTGCCTGATGGCCTCAAGATTGTGGTCATCTTCCTTCTACTCAAGAAACATCTCTTGATGTTGACTCCCCTGTCAGCTATCGCCCTGTCTCTAACCTCCCTTTTTAGGCAAAATGATTTGGGTAGTCACCTTGAAGCTCCAGGAGCATCTCAATTCTATGAGTTTCCTAGGCCCATGTTAGTCAGCTTTTCACCCTGGGCATGACACTGAGCCTGTACTTGTGGCCTTGGTTGATGATCTCCACTTGGAAATCAATAGAGGAAATTGTACTCTTTTGATTCTGTTAGATCTTTCAGCAGCCTTTGACACTGTTGACCGGGTGTTGTTGACATGACTTCAGGGCCTGGCTGGGGTGTGCAGGACTGGTCTTGAATAATTCCACTCATTCCTGGCTGGGAGAACCCAGAGGGTGGTGATGGTTGGTGGCTTGTCATCCCCCTGGGAAATCCAAGATCCTGCAGGGTTCCATCTTGTCTTCACTCCTATTCAATGTGTATCTGAGATCCCTGGGTGAGATTGTTTGGAGATTTGGAGTGAGGTGCCATCAATGTTCAGATGACAGTTCTATCTCTACTTTTCATTTGACCCTGGTTCTGCAAATTTGGTGCTTACCCAGTGCCTGGCTGCTACTGGGAATTGGATGCAGGCGAGCTGATTGAAGCTGAATCCAGACAAGACTGAGGTGATGATGGCTAGCTGGTCTTGTGACCTGGGGAAGGTAGGAAACCCTGTCATTGCTGGGTCCAGCCTCCTTTGGTCACTCATTTCCGCAGCCTTGGGGTGCTCTTCGATCCACTGCTGCACCTGGATTGCCAGGCTGTGGCGGTGGCCAGGAGCACTTTTTACCAACTTCATCTGGTGAGAAGACTGCAACCTTTTCTATCTGATTTGGATTTTGCCACTGTCATCCATGTCTTCATAACCTTAATGCTAGACTACTGCAATGCACTCTACGTGGGGCTGCCCTTGAAGACTGTTTGGAAACTGAAGTTAGTGCAGAATGCGGTGTCCTTCCTTCTCTTAGGGACAGGTCACCAGGAGAACATTACACAGGTGCTCCAGAGTCTGCACTAGCTGCCAATAGTCTTCCAGACACAATTCAAGGTTCTGGTTTTGCCCTATAACGCCCGTGTGCATGTCATTTTCATTATTACAGTAATGATAACAAAAATTGTCATTTTAATTTTCATTATTACAATAATGAAAATGACAACTGAGAATAACAATAACGATAACAAAAACGACAACCAAAATTAACGATACCGATAACAAAAATGAAAACAAAACTGACAATATCGTTATCGTTGTTGTTATTATTAGTGCTGTGGCAGTTGGGTTTTGGAGGGAAAATGTGGAGAGGGGAGGAGGGAGCAGACATCTTGGAGCCTTAAACAGGGCTGAACTCTTGAACTGTGCCTGTGTTGGGAGGGGCAAGCAGCTCAGCAGTGTCTGATGGATGTATCACTGACCAATGAGCAGTGCAAACAGGTCCCAGCAGTCTCATGGCACCCTGTGATTGCTCAATGCCTTCTGCCTCCTACAACCAATCAGGGGGACTCTGGGAGAGAGCACTGCAACCCTTTATAATGGGAGAGCCAGCCTTTTTCTCTCTGTTCTGTGAGTGCTCTGCTTGTCAGGTTGCATTTACAGAACTGTGGTGCTGGCACACAAAAAATCCTCCCTAGCTCAAATTGTATTACCACCAATACCTTTCCTTCCTCATACCCTAGATTTTACCTTCTCCCTTTCCCATAGGTAGTATAGATTATATATGTTTCTAATTTGTAAAGATTGTTTTATATTCATTTTGTCACCACATAGGACAAGCCTTTTTTCTGACATGATGACTGCATGTATGAAGATTTTTTTCAATCAAATCTACAAGTAAGATCAATTTCACTGTAATTAAGGCTCTTTTATGGAATTTCTGGCCCACTCAGAGCTAAAGTACCAGAAACCTCCAGAGTGTCCCTTTTAATGAGATTTCCAAACGCAATACGAAACACCCAAGTGATTCAAGTAAGTATCTAATTTAAAAAAAAAATGTTTATCCCCATCAAACCTTTTGAGGTTTAGTCATCATTAAAGAGGACCTTAAAGGACAGTTCTGTATTAAAAAGGCATCATTTTAGCATCCACAGTCTGACTTGTGGCAAACCTAATAATTTCTAGTAGAATGAATTCTCTGGAAAATTCTCAAAGAGGAGTTGCTGTTACAAATATAAATAAGATGAACTGAAATAATAAACTGGGTCAAAAGAGGTTGATTCTCTAGTCTATTACACCAATTTTGCCCTGATGATGTAATATAATGGAGAATCTGGCCATTAGACTTGTTGAAAACTAATAGGATTTCAGTTAGAGCTGATCAATACTCTCCACAGCTCCCACCTGGAGTTGGTCAGGGCTCTATGTTGTTCCCCATGGAGATGATAAATATTCTGTATTGCTCCCTTGATAAGACACACACTGGTGTAGCTTTTTCTTTGCAGGGAGCCAGGAGATGCTGAAGTTCTTTTCATGTTCCAAAATGTTTTTTAAATAATGATTATTTTACCTCAAAGTATGGTGCTTACTTTGCTTCAACACTTTCTCATGTTGAACTTCAGCTGACAGAAACATTGAACTTTAAGAGGGGGAAATGAATTTTTAGTAACTGCAAAATCTATGCAATGAGGATAAAAGTCAACAAATGGTTAAATGATGTATAGTCTGTAACAGCATTTATTTCTCTCAGTTCAAAACTATTATATTTTCAAGACATTTGAACTAAAGACGACATTTGGTTGTTTTCATTTGAATGCTGACCCTTGATATAATTCATGATCTGTGAGTCACATAATCCTTTCACTATTAAGAAGACAGCTGTAGATTTGGGGGCAAATTCCACAGAAATCATTTGGAATTCTATGTGTCCATCTTGTAGCAGAATTTTTAGCCCAACATTATATTTTTGGTAAAATAAACCAATCTCTATACCACTAAAGGGCCATTTATACACACACTGGCTTCCCCTTTCCATTCTACAACATGCTTTCTTTGCATATTGTGTTTAATCATACCCAGTTAACAATGGGTAATTTCAGATGTGATGGGTCCAGAGGCCCGCCATGCTGAATCACGCACTGGGATTCATTTCGGATCCCGGTCAGGAATCAAGCCGTCCGTCCTTTAGACGTGCCGGCCTGATTCTCACTGGGTATCCGAGAGGGGGCGGAGCTGCACGGGGAGGGGTCAGGGCTGCACGGCGTGATATGCGGCTGCACGGCTCCACCCCCCATGCTTCCCCAGCTGGCCGTCCTCCAGGAGACGGGTGGGTGCAGCGGCCAATCCAGCTGCTGTGCTCGATCCCGTCCCATGGTCGGGGCCACGATCCAGCCGGTCTGAAGGTAACAGATGTTACCTTCGGCCCATCCCTGATCGTAGCCAATGTGATCATGGTTGTGGTCCGATCCCACCATGATTCTGGACCTCTGGGCGGTTAAAGGTCCAGAATCGTGGTCATTTTGATTCCCGCCAGTGATTCACTGGGGTGAACATCTGGCGGGAATCAAACAGACATTGGGTGATTTCAGACGTTACGGGTGGGCAGTTCACCACAGTTAACCCCCAGGGGGGGTGAACATCACAACCACGGACTGGGGTGGAAAAACGACCCAAACAGACGTGACGGGACCTGGACCACGGCCGGGAACCAGGCCGAACCATCAAGGACCGGGGCAGCACAACAGACGTGCAGCCAAACCCCCACCATGGTCAAAACTTCCAGAAGGCACCAGGCAGGGGCGGGACACAGACATGGCCGTCTGAGGGCAAATGAAGCTAAAAGGCACACAAGGGAACACCCACACAAGGGAAATGGGAAGGGAGGGGGGAAGAGGGAGAACAGGCTGGCAGGCACCACACACAGCACACGCACACACACACACACACACAGCGGACTCACAGTGGGACACAGTGCACGACCACATGCCCGGGCACACCCCCACCCCCCCACCACCACCCCACACACAAGGGAAAGGTTGGGAAGGGGGGGCAGGGGCACCCGGAATACAGCACGAGGAACAACGGGAGGGACGAGGGGGGGCACCGCCAAGGGGCAAGGCACAGGCAGCAGCAACCCCCACCCCCACAGCACC
>QEPC01003798.1:102832-161180 GCA_003113815.1 Sphenodon punctatus | reverse complement strand
ATTTATAAGTTAATTGCTTATAGCACCAGAGCCCTTTTTCTAATTCTTCTGAAAGTTGGCATAGGTAGTAAACTTGGGAAGGGTAATAAAAATTCCAAGTTTCATCCATATTAAATTGGAGACAAAGACGTTACAGCCAGCAAAGTATATGCAGATTTTTGCAAAATAACATAATCAAGGAGGACAAGAATGGAATAGAGTCATTTAGATTTAGCCACCAGAAGATCGCTGGTGATCTTAGCGATATCAATTTCAGTAGAAGGAAGGTGACAGAAGAAGTTACCATGTTCCAAGGTACCATTTGCATTGAGTTATATTGTTGTTATTATTATGAGTTCTCATCATTATCATCATTATCATTGTCATTATAATAATAAACTTAAACCGACAAACACGATAAACCGACAAACATGATTAACAATAAACACGATAAATGGTAAATGATAAACCGGCAAAATGGTAAACTGGTAAATCAAGTCTCATTGAAGATCTCAACACGGAACTGAGAAAGCTGCGAAAATATTGCCTCGAGAAACAATTTGGTTTGTGTTTCAGCCCTAATCAATGGCATATGCTGTGCAGGCTTATAAAATTTGGACCCTTCATAAATACTTTCAAATATTTGGCAAAGATTATTCTGAAGGTGTGAAATACAGCCCTGCCAAATTTCATGTATACTGGTTGACTACAAAGAAGTTAAAGTCAGACATACATTTATAAGTTAATTGCTTATAGCACCAGAGCCCTTTTTCTAATTCTTCTGAAAGTTGGCATAGGTAGTAAACTTGGGAAGGGTAATAAAAATTCCAAGTTTCATCCATATTAAATGGGAGACAAAGACGTTACAGCCAGCAAAGTATATGCAGATTTTTGCAAAATAACATAATTCAACAGTTTATAAAATTGGATTCCTTTATCCAATCTTTCTGAAATTTGTAATTCATAATGCCTTCCATTGGAGGTACAAACTCTCCAAGTGTCATCTAAATCTAATTAAAAAAAAAAAATACAGCCAAAATTCTGTTTTCCATTGAAACCAATGGAAATCAAAAACAAAACAAAAAACAAAAAAGAAATGTTGATATTTACAAAATCAAGTATAAAAGATTTAAATAACAAAAACTAGATCGGTACCTGGTGCACACCTCTAGTGATGGACTTAAATTCTCTGTATAGGTCATATTCACATGAAATTGGTAGTTTGGAGTTTATTTCTCATGGGTGACTTGCACCCCTCCCCACTATTTTCTCCAGGTAAAATAACCAAATCCATCAGCACCCTCAAGAACCTTTTGATCTTTCGATAAAATGGCATGTGCTAGCTTGAAATTTACAGCAGAGGAAGTTACATCTGTCAAAAGACCATAGAAAGGACATTGGTAATCAGAGGAGACTAGGGATGGGCGAATGCAGTTCGGAGGTTCGGAGTTTGGCCTGAACATTGCCTGTTCAGATGACCAAACCTGAACCCAAACCAACCGAACCGAACCTGATTCCAAACTCCGAAATGACCAAACAGTTTGGTCAGTTCGGATTGCGTTCGGGGGAGTTCGGGTGGCAAAAACATCTCACGGGAAAGGCAAAACGTGACAGGGAGGGGGAATCAGCTGAGGAGGAGACTTCCAGGCACCAGGGGTGGAGAGGCTTGGCGTAGCAGCCAGCATGCCCAATCATCATCCCTTTTCTCATAAGACCACTGGCTTCGCAGTCTGCGATTGGCCACAGACTAGGCTGCATGAAACCAATAGGGCATGTGGTGAGGTGGATGCAGCAAGTAACAAAACTCATTGCCCTCCCCCCTGCCAACACCTTCTGAGCTGTTCCTGAACAGCTGGCGTTCCAGAATACTCCCTCTCCCAGCAGCTTTGTTCTCCTTAATCTATTGCAATCCTCCTCCATCCAACCCATCTACCTCCATAGTATCATTTATTTAGCTTAGATTAGATGGATTTAGGTGTTGTTTTTTGTTTTTACCCCTCCCTGTGTTCCCTGTGTTCAATCTTCCTTCCTCCCTCCCTCCCTCCCCCCTCCATTGAATCCTTTCCCTCTCCCTCTATATATATTCCATCCCTGATTCCCTTCCCCTGTTTTTTTTAATTCATTTTGAATAGCATTAGATTGATTTAGGTTTCATTTCAGTTTTGTACCCCTCTCTGTGTTCTTTGTGTTCCCCCCCATCCCATAGATAGATAGATAGATAGATAGATAGATAGATAGATAGATAGATAGATAGCTGAGATAGTGTTTAGAGATTTAGTGTTTGTAGGAGTAGGCCTTTGTACTTATTAGATAATCCATTTAGTTGATAGCATTTAGACTAGTTATAGCAGTTAGATTTAGTGTATATTATATTCGATTAAAATGTTAAATTAAAAAATAAAAAACAAATAAAAATCAATATATATATCAATATATATATCAATATATTATTTTGGAGGGAGAAATGGAGAAGGGAAGGAGAGGCCGGTCTGCTGCCCATAGGGAAGGCAATGGGGCATGTGTCAGAGGTGTAAGGAGCTGTGCCAGGGGAACAACAGCAGGCAGCAGTAGCCCAAGCACATCACCACGCCCCAAACTCAGCAGGCCTGCTTTAGGGCAACAGGCTTCAGCAGGGCACTGGAAGGCCTGCAGGACATAAGGCTACATCTGTCTCTGCTGCTGCTCTTGCTGGAGCAGGTGCTGGTGCTGTTTCGATGTTCCTACAGGGCCACCAATGTCCCCCACTGTTGAGGCGATCCCCAGCAGTCCAGAGCTGATGGATCCCAGCCCGGCTGCTAGAGGCAGGGCCCAAACCCCGTGCAATGTCAGTAGGGAGAGGAGTAGCAACAGCAACAGAAGCACTAGCAGCTATAGAGAGAGGTGCAGGGAGAGTGCAAGCAGCATGGCGGGCATGGGCAGTCTAGCCCCATGGTCCCAGTACTCCCCTTCATGGGACATCACCATGATCGCAGACAGTGAGTCAGAGGCAGACACTAGTGCCACAGAGACTGTAGCTGAGGCGATGACTGAGCCTCCTCCCAGAGCTGTGACACCAGTGCCACCAACTTCTCCCCCTCATACAGGGCGGGACAGAAGGCAGGAGGCGGGGAGGGGGGATATCCTCAGTCTAGGAACCTTTTAAGCAGGTGCAGGCAGATGATTCCAGAGAGGTGCAGTGCCTTTGTGCAATAAGCTGGTGACATGTGGGCATGTGTTCATCAACCTTGGGACAACTACAATGGTGAGGCAACTCAAGGCATGCCACAGTGCTCTGATGCTAAGCAGAAAGGCAGGGGAAGTGGATGCCAGAGGGTTCCCAACTGCAGCAGTGGCCAGTCACCCGGCTCCTTCAGCGGGTAAGTGTCCCACACCAACTGCTACTGCCTCTAGAAGCAGGAGAAGTATGGGGGAAGAACAGCAGTAGGACCCTCACCAGCAGTGTCAGTCCACCATGGAGGAGCTGGGGTGGGGGCAGCTGCCAAGGCCATCGGGTGCTGGAGGGCAGCGTGGCTTCTTTCAGGAGAGTCAAGCGTCTGTTGGCCAAGATTATTGCGTTGGATGGGCAGCCCTTCTCAATTGTAGAGGACAAGGGCTTCCAGTGGCTGATTGGATTCCTGGCCCCCCAGTTTAAGCTGCCTGCCTGCTCTACCCTGAGTCGGACTGTGGTGCCACAACTCTACAGGGCTTTGAAGGAGCAGGTGAGGGAACAGCTGGCAGGGGTTGGGGGGAGGCACTGTCCACTTCACCACTGACCTGTGGTCCTTCAGGAACACCCAGCACGCCTACCTGGCCGTGACTTCACACTGGTGGCAGGACCCAGAGGCAGCGCTTGGAAGTGGAAGGAGGGGTCCTGAATCAGGATATAGGTGGCTCCTGCTTCAGGAACAAATCATGGAGAGCTCCCACACCTCAAGGAACTTTGAGGTATCCCTGGCCACCATGGTGACGGAGAGGGTCATGCCAGGTGTGGCATTCACCAAGGGGTGTGCGGTCATGGACAACGCGGCCAATATACTGAAGGCAATCCATGACGGGGGCTTCACAAGCACACCCCCTCCGTATTGTGGTCAAGGATGCTCTGGGCTTGGGCGATATGCCATCTCTGCCATGGCATCAAGAAACATCCACTCCAACCCCAGGAACCACCATCAGGGTTCTGGGGCCTACATTACTGGCAGGGAGGGCTGTGTCCAATATGTAGAATCTGCCACTCTAACCCCAGCCCAGGACCCACCCTCAGGGTTCTTGTGCCCTGTCATTCTGCTCACAGGACGCTGTCATTCCACATTTTCTTTACACAACCTGCTGTTCATGGAGAGAGAGAGAGAGAGAGAGAGACAGACAGACAGACAGACAGACAGAGACAGAGAGAGACAGAGACAGAGAGAGAAATAAGAAAGAGACAGAGAGAGAGAGAGAAAGTCTCCCCACTGCTAGAAGGAGAGACAGACATGATCCCACCCATGCTGTCACCGGGACTATATGCCCAGAGAGAGAGAGAGACAGAGGCTCCCCGCTAGAATGAGAGAGATGGGGGTGGAGGGGGAGAGGTAGGTGTATCCAACTCAAGCTGCCACCTCCCAGAACCAGGAAGAACTCCCATCTGTGCTCATGCACCCGATCGATGCCGATTGGCCATTGCCCACATCCAGCAGCAAACCTACCAGAATCAGATGGAATATATCAATATAACACAACGTATTATATGTGCCTGCCTGCCTGTCTGCCTGTGTGCATTCCTGTACCTGTTGCTACCACCTATCGCTTGATTTAATGAAATGTGCCCAACCATGCACTAATTCTAGGAACATAATTATCATTAAACTCACATAGGCTGTCATTCCATTGTACCTGAATCAGTCATGCCCACCCATCCCAGGAACCATCAATGAGATTCTGGGACAATCATTCCAGTCACTGGGGAATGCATTCCATTCCACTGCATCCAGAATCTCGGTGCCCGCACGCCATCCTGCCCCCTCCACACCCACCCGTGGATGCCTGCTGAAGCTGCTGGAAATAAAAGCCCCTCCGACCACCAGCTCACGCCGCCTGCTGTCCGCTACCAAGGAGCCTCTCTCTCTTTCTCTCTGGCACACCCACACAGACACAAGCCCTGTCCCTCCTGGGGGGGGAGCTGTCTGCAAGTTGAGACCCTGCTGCTTCCTGGCACATCTTTGGGTTGGGTTAATACCTTAACTACGCTACATGTTGTGCCAGGTGCTGGTGATAAGTATCAACAAGCTGTATGAGATTCTGCCACCTGCCAGCTTGAACTTCAGCACAGGGGGATAAAAGAAAGATTGGACAGGTATGGTATGGTATGGTATGGTATGGTATGGTATTTATTTATTCGGCTAGCTTTTGCCATAGCCACAAAATACATATATTTAACAATATGAGAATATAAGCAACATCAATATCAATAAACAATAACAATAGCATAATAATACAAACCATAATAATGTTCCTATAAATGCCACATCTTTTTATCACCCCCCCGTCTGTAGCTAACATAGAAAAAAGAAAATCATGCAGTTAGGGCATTGCCTAACTCTTCTGCGGCGGTTGCCACGGTAGAGCTTGTTCCCTGAAATGACAACGAGTTCGAGCTTAATACTCATAGGCCAGATAGTTACAGTCCCTAACCACTGTATTTAGGCTAACCCTCCATTAGTTATAGCCAATATCTAAATTTAGTCAGTACTTCTTCAGTAATTCAGCAGTACTACACCCAACATTCCTCAAATCAGGGGAAATTGGTTGTCAACACCCCTAAGGGAAACCTGTGTAACTTCGTAGCCATTGTCCTTTGCAAATTCAACGGCCCCAGACATGGCCTCCTGTCACTTTGTGATGAACTGCCGGAGGAGCTCCATGCTTTTGATCACCGCCTGGATATACTGGGAGTACGCCTTGACCTTGGCATTCCTGTACCTTCAGCTCCTTAAAGTGTTCCACCAGTTGGTCCTGCATATTTTTCATGCTGTCCATGCAGTCCCTGGTGGGCCTCTCCACTTGCGCCCTAAAAGTCCTTAGTGCGGCTGACTCCTCCACGATGGACTCCTCAGTAGAGCTGGAAGAGGAGGAAGGGGAAGGCCTTCGATGCCATCTCATCTGGCGCGGTGGCTGCTGTTCCACCCGGGAAACACCAAAGTCAGGCTGCTGCCTCACTCTTCTGCCATGCCACTTTTCCACATGACCAATGAGCCCCGATGTGATCCCCTCACACTGCAGCCTGAAATGTTTGTGACAGATCTAAAGAACATAAAAAGATAGGAACAAGAAGTGCCATACTGTGTCAGACCAATGATCTGTCAAGCCCTGCCTGCATTCTGTCTCCACAAGCGGGTGGACTGGGTGGCCGATCTCTCTCTGCAGGGGACTTCTGTTCCTAACAGGCCATAGGGAAATCCATTCCCTGTTGTTCCAGCCCCCATGCCTTACCTTGCATATGGCGATTCCATCACCCTTCTCATAAAACCTCCAGACACTGGACCTTGTCCGCAGACTGTCTGGGGGTGGCACTGGCAACCACCTCCTGGGTGTCCTGCATGGTGTGGCACCAGTGCCAGTATCTGATTCCTCTCTGAAAAAGGAATGCATAAACAACACCTAAGTGTTGCATTTATGATGATGCCTCTAGTCCTCCCTCCTTGGGGTGCTAGGGATGGCAATGGGAGATGGTGACTCTGGCTGGCATGTGCAAATTCTGCCCTCCTTGGGGCACTAGGGATGGAAACTAGAAAGACTCTGTTGGGATGTGCAAATCCTGGCCTTCTTGTGGTGCTAGAGATGGCAACTAGAAAGGCCCTGTATGGCACGTGGAAATCCTGCCCTCTTTGGGGTGCTAGGGATGGCAACTGGAAAGACCCTCAATGGCACGTGGAAATCCTGCCCTCTTTGGGGTGCTAGGGATGGCAACTGGAAAGACCCTGGCTGACACGTGCAAATCCTGCCCTCTTTTGGTGCTAGGGCTGTCTCTTATACACATCTAGATGTGTATAAGAGACAGGTGTGGCACCAGTGCCAGTATCTGATTCCTCTCTGAAAAAGGAATGCATAAACAACACCTAAGTGTTGCATTTATGATGATGCCTCTAGTCCTCCCTCCTTGGGGGCGTAGGGATGGCAATTGGAAAGACCCTGGCTGGCACGTACAAATTCTTCCCTCTTTGGGTGCTAGGGATGGCAACTGGAAAGACCCTGGCTGGCACGTACAAATCCTGCCCTCTTTTGGTGCTAGGGATGGCAATGGAGAGACCCTGACTGGCACGTGCAAAGCCTCCCCTTATTTGGGGATGCGTAGGAATGGCAACTGGAGAGTGGAGACCCTTGCTAGCCTGGCACATGTTTGGGTGGGGGTGCTGCTCAGTGTCTCAGCTGTATAGCACCCCCTACTGGCATTTAACCACACACCCCACACTACAGTACCCTCTCTCTCTGTGGCAGACATCCGCTGCTACCCGCTGATGCCCACTCTTTGTGCCTGACTGATGCCCGCCATCCACCCACCCACCCGCATGCCAGTGAGCTCGCTGTAATGGATAGAGCCTTTCTTGTCCTCAAAGTAAAAAAAAAGTTCACAAACCTGGCAGCAGCTCCTGTGCCCATCACTTGCTCCTCATCAGAGGAGCCGGCCACCAGCACAGAAGGTCCAGGGGAAGCAACCATTTCCTCCTCCTCCTCCGAGAGCACCATGTTGGCCCCCAACTGTGGAATTAACACAGCAGTCTTCTTCATTTTTTTTTAAACAAGCAGCCAAACCAAAACACACAGTCACCCACCACACACCAACACTCACCAACCAGCCAAAACAGCACAGCCAAACAAAACACAAACAGCCAAAACAGACTAATCGAACATCCAGCCAGCCAAACACACACTCTCTCACCACACAGTTCCACATGTACTCGAATTTCCGGTTTCGACGCGATCATGGGATCTTGCAATACCTTTTTCTGAACGTCTCAACCGAACTGAACATGCCTGAACCGAACGGCCGAACCCAAACTTGGCGAACCACCCGAACCCACGAACCAAATGCGTGAACCAAACCGAACGGCTGACCCGAACCGCAACCTGTTTGCACATCCCTAGAGGAGACTAAACAGTGATCACAAAGGACTTTGTGAAGTTTACGAACTGGAGGACTGCGTACCTCAGATCCGGTGTCCATACAAACACTTTCTTGAGGATAAAGTAAGTCCTGTAGTAAATAACCTCACTTTTTATCTCACTCCCAAACTAACTTTCTTACTCACTTCATCCACCAGTTAGGGCCAGCCTTAGGTTCCAAGGGGTGGGAAACCCCTGACCTGCACAAAAGACAAGGGCAAAGAGTCTGGGATCACTGAATTAGGGAGATGGAACTCCAGAACAGGGGTATCAGAGAGACTACCAGGGCAGGCTAGAGATAGAGGCAAGATCAAAAGACAGGGGATGGGGCACACAGAGACAGGATGGCAGAGCCTTCCTTAATCGATGATGGAGCATGCCTGGGCTGGGAGGCAGAGACTGGGAAAGCCTTCAGACTCAGTACTCTGCAGATGGCTGGAGAAGACTAGGTCTGAACAAGCAGAATTTGTTTTTCTCATGAGAATTCTTGCAAGTTTAGGCACAGCAATTGATTTTTGGGTAATTGGTCGAGCCAAGGACAAATTTTTGATTAGAATTTTTTTAAGAATACATCACCGCTCATGTGCAAAATGGTTGCTGGGCCACATTGCATATGTGAAAAATGGCCACTGCCTTTAACCAAAATGGAGGTCCAATAGCATCACCAAAATTTTGGGTAAGCTTGACAGCCATTTTGCACATGTGCAAAATGGCCTGGCAGCCATTTTGTTTGTGTGGAGTGATTTTATATATATATATATATAATTATTATTTTTTTAATTTCTCACTGAGCATTCAGAGAGAAATTGAGGGCATCCTGAATTTCTCAGTTTGTCCAAAGCTGAACTGAGAACTGGGATTGCATTGAGTTTACTTGACTGAGCAAAATCTCATTTGGGTCATAGGGAAGACCTGCCTGTTAACAGAGTTTGCTTAGCCATGCCCCTCTATCCCAGCATGCCCCAACACTCTTTCAAATAGATTCTGCCTCCCTGCCTCCCCTTCCCAGGAACTTTGATGTTAACATATTCATGTGAAAGTCATTATGTTTGTAATAGTTCCTCCATCTTTAAACCTCTTCTCAAAACCTGAGCAATTTCCTCTTTACAGCAACTGAAAGCAGTACCTTTCATTCTTCTTCCAACTATTATGTGTAGTTGATAGGAGTGTGCATCCTTAACTTATCTTCGGACTTAAAAAAAATTGCAATTGCCAGGACTTGGGGTACATTTGCACCCGTATGGGAAAACCCATTATAGGTGGGGTCTATTTTATACTCAAAACATAGTCTGTGTCCCAAAACCTTCAAACTAAGCCCTGGGAGCACACACACACAGAGAAACACATGAAAGTGTCTGTTTTATGGGGATTGTTTTCACCCAAGGTAAAATTCTCTCCTGCAAATGACTGTCAATATTTGTCAATATTTACTAAGGACAGTGGAGTACACTCAGCACCTTCATAGCACCTTTATAGTGTGCTATTTGCATTTTCTTTGTTGTTGCCTACAATGCTTCAGGGGTTGTTTGCATTTCTTTGTTTGCCTAGGATTCTTGTCTCTACAAACTTCCCCCAGAAGGGAAACTTAAACCTAGTCTGAAGAAATGAAACCTAACATTACCTGACTTCTTGGGTGATTTCAGACGTTACGCGTTCCCATTTACCACAGTGGATTCCCAGCGGTGGTGAACCGACCAACCACCCCCCCGTGGTCAAAGAAGGTCCTGAACAGATGTGATGGGAGCAGGACCACGGCAGGGAATCGGGCCGTCAGAACACCGGCTTGGGCAGCGCAACACACGTGATGCCAATTCCTGGCTGTGGACAAAACACCCAGAAAGTACCAGGGGGGGCGGGAGGGAGACATGGCTGACTGAGGGCAGAGGAAGCCAAAAGTGCCTACAGGGAACACTCATACAAGGGAAATGGGAAGGGAGGGGGAAGAGGGAGAAGAGCCACCGAGGCAACACACACAGCAGGCACAGAGACAACGAGGACACAGTGGAACACACAGCACACACACATGCCCGAGCGCAATCACACCTGCATGGGAAAGGAAGGGAATTGGGACACAGTGAGACAGACAAAACACACAGCACAACCAGCACAGGGGGAAGGGGGGTGGCCCAGGGGCAGGGAAGGACATGGTAAATGGCATCCAGAACCCCCACAATAGCACAGTCCGCACGGGCACCCCACAGCTACACAGGCAGTCCCGGAATGGGGGGGAGGGTGAAAGGCTGGGCCACAGGCACAGGGGGAGGCAACACGGAACAGGGAGCAGTCTGGGAACAGTCCAGGAGGCAGACAGGCACCCCAAGCACTGGCGAGGGGCTATGGAAGGGATGCAGGAGAGCCGGAGCAGTGCAGGTGGTCCACAGATGCACACACACACCCGGGCAGATGCCGGGAGGTGAAGACCAGGCACCCCAGAACCCCGCGGTCACAGAAGCACCCAAGGGGGGGGCATGGGCACAGGAGGGAGCGACGGTGGAAGAGGAGATTAGGGCTGTAGCAGAATGTCACAGCGGTAACTATTTCTGCTGGAAACAGCATTTCCGCAATTAGTGGTACAGCATGGCAGAGGCTTTCATTCCGCTAGTTTCATTCTGCTACTTCCGCAGTTCTGCTAATTTCATTCCGCTACTTCCACAGGCCTCATAAAATAGCGGAAACATGACATTTTTGCTACTTCCGCCATTCTGCCAGCGCCACAAAATAGCGGAACAGCGGTTTTCCGACAGTTTCCACAATTTCTCTGCAATTCTGCAATTTTCAGAATGCCGGCAGAATTAGTGAAATGTCCACAGAATAGCTGCGGTGTGGCACGGGCAATTCTGAAATGGCGGAATGGAATCGCGGCATGGTAACAGCTGCTGCCTCATCAACCCTAGAGGAGATCATCAATAATCCGGGGAGCCGGGTTGAGGCATGCAGAGCAGCACCTGGCCACAGCAGAAGGCAGTCATGGAGGGGAGTACCGGGTGCAGAGGTGAAGGGGGAGCTGGAGGGGACTCGGAGCCACAGGCAGGGGCTGTGGAACCCCAGGTAACAGGCAGCACAGTTGCAAGGCCGGGACATCATGGAGGAAGCAGGCACCGGCCCACAGCAGCAGGGAGGAGGTGGGACCTCTCTGTGGGGCCACCAACAGGAGCATGGTAGGCACAGGGGGCCTCACAGCCAGCCACAGGGAGCCACGAAGGGGCCCGGGGCTGGGTCACCTGCCAGGTGAACAAAGTGGGGCCACTGAAGCATGCTCTGATGGTAGCCCAGCACAGACATGTGGTGGGAAACCAGGTAGTACACCTCAAAGGGATCCTGTGCAGTAAGCCCCAACAGCACNGGGGCCACCAACTGGGGCACGGTAGGCACAGGGGGCCTCACAGCCAGCTGCAGGGGGCAACGAAGGGGCCCGGGTGGCCTACCAGGTGAACGAAGTGGGGCCACTGAAGCATGCTCCGATGGTAGCCCAGCACAGACGTGGTGGGCGACCAGGTAGTAAGTCTCGAAGGGATCCTGCGTGTCAAGCCCCAACTGCACATCAGAACGGGAAGTAAGCCCCAACAGCACCACCAGCTCCACCTTGGTGGGCTCGGACAAGCCATAGTCAGCTGCTGGGGGCCACAGAAGGTGACCAAGCTCCAACAGCCGGTGATACACCTCCCCATGCGATCGCTGGTACCCATGGGCCCCGTGAACACAGCCAAAGTAGGACATGGCCAGGGAAGGGCCCCCCTCATTCAGACAGGCTGTGTAGGCAGCCAGACTGCACACAGAGAGAGCAGACACAGTCTCCACCGCTGACCACCCCACATGCGAGAACCTCATCTCCGAGACGCGCCATCGGGAAAGGGAATCAGGCCCAGGGTCTCCGCATGCAGCCGGTAATCGCGGGCACTCTCCTCATAGCCAAAGTAGTGCAGTCCCAAGCTCAGACTTGCATAGGCACCGGACAGGCTGTCCAGGAAGTTCAAGAGCAATTGCACAGCCGGGGCAATTGCACACAGGGCCATGATCTCATGGAAGGTCCAGCGATGGGGGGTCCCATGGGCACTGGGATCCAGGAGCCCAGTGGATGCGCAGTCAGCCATGGTCCAAGAAACAAAGGAGACTAATTGTAAGGACAGAGGGGCCCCACAACCCCTGGAGGGATGGGAGGGATGCTGGGGGGCCTCAAGTCCAGCCGATAAGGCCACCGGCCGCAACATGGCATGGCAAGTGAGCAAGGTGTGGGGTACAGACCCAGCACAGCTGATGGAACAGAGCATACAGACAGGACAACCTGCACACTAATCAGGGCAGTGATGACAACAGGCTGGCAACACTGAGAGGTGGGAGGTTGATGACAGTAGGAATGCAGCTGCAGCCCGCACGTGCCCGGGTGCAGGCTGGACTGTGCACCAGGCCCCTTGCAGGGACAGCAGGTCTGCTCAATGGACTGCCCCCAGCTCCACATCACGCTGACAGGGCCCCGGGTCATGACCCAGGGGCGGGGCTACATGTGCCCTGGCCTATAACTGGACCCACTGCCCCCCACCCGGGACAACATGCACCATGAAGCTAAGCTGGTTGGGTGCCTGCAGAATGCACCTAGCCCTCTGCGCAGAGTGGTACCACTCGCAAACTGATCTCTTGCACATCCAGACTGCTGAGGTGCACCTGGGTTCCCGCCTGCAGGTTACCATTGCCTAGAGTGCAGCTAGGTCCCAGAGAGCCCACCATGCCAACAGGCTCTCCCTGGCCCAGCTCAGGGCCCTGCAGGTGTCCGGGGCAGCTAGGCAGGCCCGCCTTCACAGCGGGGATAGGGTCACATGGCTCCATGAGGCAGCTGGGCGCCTCCAATGGCAGAGGGAGACCATGGGGTGCGCAGCTCTGCTCACTATGCCCATTGACCGGTGAGTATGGGTCACAGAGTGAGCACAGGAGTGGTAGTCCAGGGCCCTGACTCAGTGGGATGAGGCAGCCTGGAGAGCGCACTTTTGGATGGACAGGCGCACTCTACTGTGACTTGAGGAGCTGTTAACACCCTGGCTGGAGTGGAATCACGCCCCCATGTGGACCCCCATCCCCATGGTGCAGCGGGTGACCATCGGGGTGTGAGCAGTAGCAACTCCCGACTCCTGCCAGTCCATGTCGCAGCACTTCAGCGTCCGGGTGAGCACCATTGCCGGGATCCTGCAGGACATCTGCAAGGCTGTGTAGGGTGTGCTCCTGGACCGAGCAACCCAGCTGGTGGACCAGACGGCTGTGAAGGCTGGCTTCACAGCTGGAGGGTTCCCCAACTCCATGGGTGCCATGGATGGCACCCACATAGACATCCTCTGCCCCTCTGCTGTGGAGGCCGTGGAATATGTTAACAGGCGGTGGTGGTAGGGCAGGCGGGTCCGGCGCCGGATGGTCCCCCCTGGGTGGCTGCTCCCTCCAGAGGCCTACACGGACTGGGAAGTGGATGCAAAGGCCAAGCGAGCCGTCTCCCCCCGCTTCGGTCACCGTACCCATTTCTGGGGTGCCTCGTCCCCCAGTCCGGTTGCAATCTCCGGGGCTGCCTGTCCTGGCTGCTGCTGCTGCTGCTGCCCCTCCACTGCCTGGAGGTGCAGCACGACCCCCTCCTCCGCCTGCCCCTCCACTGCCTCCACCTCCTCCTCCTCCTCCTCCTTCCTTGCTCTCTCACCCTCTGCTCTCCTCTCCCTTCTGCCTCACTCCATTCCGCCATTTCCCCCTGCTGCTGTGTGCCCTTTAAATCTCCCTCCACAGACTGGGAATCATTTTGGTTGATTCTGGCAGGTGGTTGCTGTTTAGACGTTACTTTTTTTTTTCCCCGATGGGAATTGCATTGACCACGCTTTCGGAGATGGTCTGGGCTGGAGCTCCGGATGTGTGGTTAATTTTGACCCCTGCTGGGGATTGACTGTGGTAAACATCTGGCGCCCGCCAAACAAACGTTCAGGGTGTTTTGGCCCTGCCGCGGGATTGACCGTGGTTCACTGTGGTTGACTGTGATCTTGTAACGTCTGAAAATACCCCTTGTCTCCACAAACTAGGCTGAAGAAATGAAACCTAACATTACCTGAACAAATGAGAAATGAAACAGAACAGGTTTGTGTAAAACCAAAAAGGAAAACTCCTTTGACACCTTGTGTGCGTTTGCACCCTGGCACTTTTTTGGTCATTGGAGAAAAACGTTAAGAGATATCTGGCTGAAATTTGAGTATGTTATGGTCAGAGGTACCAGTGAGAATGTGCTGCAAGCTCAAAGTTGTAGACCTGATACTTAGCATATTTTCATGGGCTTTTTCAACCATGATACAAAGGAACAAGATAATGGGTGAAAACAGACATGATGCTAACCACCCTTTAACCACCATTGGTGGGTATTTATGCATGTTTCAGGGCTATATTGGTGCCCTATTCAGCCCTGAAACATGCATAAATGACCACCAAGGGTTGTTAAAGGGTGGTTAGTGTCACGTCTGTTTTCACCCAAAAGCAGTGAAGGGGTTAAATTTCATTACTGCTGTCAGTCTGAAGTGGCCTTGAGTTCCATGTCCCCTTTCTTTCTGAATGGTCCTTGAAAACAGGTTTATTTTTGTTTATTTTAAGCTGGGGTCCATTTGACCCCTATTGAAATGCATTGACTGGGGTCCATTGAACCCCAATAGGAAAACTCTATGGACCCCTGGGGTCCATTTCCAAAATGACATTTTTTTTGTCATAGGAGACAAATTGTAAGAGGTATCAGGCTGAAATTTTAGTATGTTATGTCCAGAGGTGCTGGTGACAATGTCCTAAAAGCTCAAACTTGAAGAGCTACTAATTAACATATTTTAATGTTTTTTGGTGCTCGGTCGGGTGAGTCTGACCCCAAGATTCAAGGTCATTAATGTTTTCTATTATTTATGAAAATGAATTGAGTCTCATTTCTATTTGTAACTATGTCATACACTTTGTGTTTGTAACTAGCCACTGTGGCTGCCTATTGTCTTCTGGGCCCGATTCATGGTGCTTCTTTATTAACCTTTTAAAGCTCTTCACGGCCTGGGCCCTGCTTATCTGAAGAGCAATCCTCTCACCCCCTGAGCTGCTAGGCAGCCACAGCGGTCATCCGGGAGCGCCCTCCTGGTCATCCGGGAGCGCGTTCTGTCCCAGATGAACAGGAGGGTGTTATTTGTGGCTCCCCTCCCATTACAGGTCCAGTTCAAGAGTTTAACACCGTTTCTGGCTCCAAGATGTCTGTTCCCTCCTCCCTTCACCACATTTCCCTCTCAAAACACCTGCTAGGCTGCTAGACAAAAACAAAATCAATAACAACTTTCATTATCGTTATTGATTTCATTTTTATTTTTTGTTGTTATTGCAATAAGGATAACAAAAATGACAAATTTAATTTTTGTTACTAATGTTACGAAAATGGCATACACCCCCCTAGTGCCAGTGGTGCCAGCGCCATTTTGGAAAAGGGCTGCAGACGTGCAGAATGGCCTGGTGGTCATTTTGCACACATGCAGTGATTTATTTATTTAAAAAAAAACAAAAAAACATTTATTAAAAAAGAAATTGGAAAAGAAACAAAAAAATAGGGCCATTTATGAAAACACCCCAAAATGAAGGAGTTTTTGTAAACAAAAATGAAAATGAAAACAAAAATGGTAGGGGTGCCTTGTGCACACCCTAGTAGTTGAGATGTACCCTTTTCTCTATTTTTTAAGAAAACTTGGGTGATATTCCTGTATCCAATGGACACACACAGTCCATTGGATACAGGAATATCACCCAAGTTTTCAAGCTATTAAAAGCAGCCCTTGAATTGCAATAAAAGCACAACTTCTAGTTTTTGTATAGCTCTTTTTCTCTTTGAAGTGTAGGGACCCTAATTATATAGTCAATGTGAGAATTTTTCAGAAATTAGAAGAATTTGGGAATAGAAAAGTGATTATAAGAACATATCTAAAACTTCTATTTGAATTTTGAATTATTAGTTTAGGGTGTAAATATACACACCGCAATGATTGCTCAAGATGTGTCTGATAGAGGATCAAGATTTGGAAAAGGTCAGGCAATCCCCTTTGTTATCTTCTGCTGATTATAACTTGAGGAGGGTAGGTTGGGTTGTTTTACTGTTAGTGATCTCAGAAGCTTTTCAAGGGAAGACAGATCTTACTTGGCACAACGTGTAATAGATATAGCCAGACAAAATTATTTTGCATCAGCTTGTGCTTCACGTATACTTCCACTTTATATTATAAGTAAACATTCTTGGGGTCTGGAAGGATATCTTAAAATTGATTTAAAATTGAAAATGCATCTGGTTTTAACCAGGCTTCACAATGAACAGATGCCTTCGGCAATAATAGAAGGCTACCGCCTCAATGTAAGATTCTGTTCGAAGTGTCAGGACAGAATCGAGGACACTATTCATTATATTTTGGAATGCCCAGTGTTTGATGGGGTTAGGTTAGAGCTCTTACTACCCTTGCCATAAAAAACAAATGCATTTTCAAAGCAGGAAAAAGTAATTTGGATTTTTCAACAGATGGAGAGGTCTTTTTTTGATTTGTTTAGCTTTATTTGCCCTGCGAGCTGAGAAAATTTGTAATACATTTGTTTCTGCTGCCAAATTCAGGTTATTGCATTCTTAAGACTAAAGATTAAATACTGCTGGACCAGGAAGAGAACAGGTTTTTAATTTGCTGTATTATATTTAGTTTATACTTTTTACTGTTAGTGCTCTAGAAGCTCTAGTTATAATGGTTTAAACTGATACTGTTGCTCTTATCTATTATAAGCTATTTTAATAGGGATTTAATGTAATAAAGAAAATTAACCAACAAGTATTAGGGACTAGTTTACTTTTCAGGGGTCAAGCACTGCCATATGTAAGCCCCGGGAAGTGTTAGGTATTACCCTTGGAGGACCCAGTTTTTTAATTTGGGGGGTTAAGCATTGCCATCTGCAAGTCCCAAGAAGGGTTAGACACTGCTCTGACGGGACCCATTTTTATTTCTCAGGGGTCAAGTATTGCCATCTGTAAGCCCCTAGAAGGGTTAGGCGTTCTTATTTTATTTATTTATTTATTTATTTATTTATTTTATCAATGTATATCCCGCCCCTCCTGAAAACAGCTCGGGGCAGCTAACAATTAAAAAAAACATAAAAAGTACAACAATATAAAATTTAAAACAATCATAATAATATAAACAGTTAAAACGGGGCTAGGACAAAATAAAACAGTAAATAAGGGTAGGGCAGAGATAAAAACCTTAACCCTCCCTCCCCAAAGGCCTGGGCGAGTCCAGCACTGGTTATATCAAAGCCCATGATGGGTGAGATGCTAAGGGACAAGGTTTTTGTTATTATTATTATTATAAACATTTCTATAGTGCCGGTCATGTACCTGGCGCTGTACAGAACATAGAAATAGACGTGGTCCCTGCCTGTGGCTTACAATCTAAAAGACAAGGAGGGGGAGACAGGGAGAGGGGACAGTGGGAGAGACAGGGGAGAAGACAAACAAACATTCAGGCAGATGCGAAGTCTCAGGTATGTATGCTTGGCTTGGTTACAATCAGGTTGGTTGCAGCAATCTTCAGAGGAGGGCAGACAGTAAGTATATGGGGAACAACTAGTAGGCATTGGGAAAGGCGGCAAGGAAAAAGTGGGTCTTGAGGAGGGATTCGAAGTAGGCCTGAACCACTACTTTGGGGCAATATGTAAAGGCGTATCCATCTGTGGGTCTTTATAATGGCCTCTGTGGATTGTATTAGAATGTTATGATTTGGGACAATATGTAATGTTTTATTTTGGATTTTTAAAATATTTTGCATTATTTGTATTCAAATTGTAATTCTTTTTTTTTTTTTTTAATAGTGTATGTAGCATAGTGAAAGTTACCCAATAGTCCATAAAGCCTAGTATCCTGTCTCTGACAGTGGCCAAGCTCAGTTGTTTGGAAGCAGTATCCAACAGGTCACAACGCGGAATTCATTTTCTGTTGTTCATTCTAAGATCATGAAATTAAGAGGTTATGTTCCGCCATGCCTACTTGGTTAATACCTGTTAATGAACCTACTCTTCAAGAACTTACCCAATGCCATTTTTATATCCAGCTATACTACTGGTCTTAGCCATATCTTATGACAACAAATTCCACAAGTTAATTGTGCACTGAGTCAAAAATAATTTATTTTATTTGTTTTAAATCTGCTGTCAGTTAGTTTTATGGGTTGTCCCTTGCTTCTAGTACTACTTGGGAGGGGGGGAATTCTGCTCCCTATTAATTCATTCTACACTGCTCATGGTTTTATAAACTTGTACCATATCCCCTCTCCAAGCTGATGAGCCCTAACCTATCAAGCACTAATTAATTAATTAATCAATTAATTAATTAGTTAATTAGCCTCCTCCTTCTGCACAGTACCTCGGGGCAGCTCACAACATCTTAAAAACAATATACTATACTAAAAACACTAAAAAAAAACCAACAATAAACCCCACAAAGTGTAAAAAATGAACATTCCCACTACCCATTATCCATCTCCCTCATCAAAAATCTTATGGAACAGCCAGGTCTTATATTGTCTTCAGAAGGAGGGGCCTCCATCAGGAGGGAGTTCCACAACTGTGGTGTGGCCACTGAGAACGCCTTCCCCATAGTAGCCACCTAGAGGACCTCAAGGAGGGCACTCCTGGCCAATCACAGGGGTTGATCCAAAACCCAGAGGATCAGGTGATCCTGCTGATAGGCAGGGTCCAGGATATTTAGGGCTTTATAGGTCAAAACCTGCAACTTGAATTGGGCCCGGAATATTATTGCCAGCCAGTGCAGATAATAGAGCACTGGTGTAATGTGCTCACAGTGACCCGTCACCACAAGGAGATGGGCGGCTGCATTCTGCACCAGCTGCAGTCTCTGGATCATCACCAAGGGAAGTCCCACATAAAGCGCATTGCAGTAGTCTAGTCCTGAGGTGATAAAAGCATGGATGATGGTGGCAAGGTCTGAGTCTGAGACCCCGCCCCTCCTGAATACAGCTCTGGGCGGCTTCCAACAATAAAAACAGTATAAAACAGTTTAAAACATAAAAATACAATATCAAATATTAAAAT
This sequence comes from Sphenodon punctatus, assembly GCA_003113815.1. Taxonomy (NCBI): domain Eukaryota; kingdom Metazoa; phylum Chordata; class Lepidosauria; order Sphenodontia; family Sphenodontidae; genus Sphenodon; species Sphenodon punctatus. Next base: position 141,980 of record QEPC01003798.1, on the reverse strand, counting down.
ATTAAAAACAGGGCCCGGGATACAAAAATCAATAATCAATAGGGGAGGTGAGACAAAACCCACTAAACCCTCCCCTCCTCCCCAAAGGCCTGGGCGAACAGCCAGGTTTTACACTTTCGTTGGAATAGCAAGAGACTTGGGGCCAGGCGATCTTCCTCCAGTAGGGAGTTCCAAATTTGATGTACAGTGATGACACTGTACACCAAACCCTCTGTCGACCTCACCCAAACGCTGCATGTACACGTTGAACAAGAGAGGGGGCAAAAGAGAACCTTGTGGGACTCCACATGTGAGGTTCTGGGGAGAAGATGAACAATCACCCAGCACCACATGTTGAGTTCTCCCAGCCAGGAAGGTACAGAACTCTTCAAGAACAGTTCTGCTCACCCCGTCTCAGTCCTGCAACCTAGTCACCAACAACTCATGGTCAGTGGTATCAAATGCAGTCAATAGATCTAATAGAATCAACAGGGACAACCGACCCTGGTTTAGCTCACTGTAGAGGTCATTGACCAAGCCCACAAGTTCAGTCTCAGTGCCATAATCCAGACAAAAGTCAGGCTGCGCGGGATCTAGGAAGCTGATCTGATCCAGATGCCCCTGAAGCTGCTGAGCCACTACCCACTTGATAACCTTCCCTAAAAAGGGAAGGTTAGAGACTGACTGATAGCTGGCCAGGGAGTCAATGCCCAGTGGTTTTTTGAGCAGAGGCCGCACTACCGCCTCCTTGAGTCAGCCCAGCACTCTGCGCTCCCTAAGAGGAGGCATTGACTATGCCAGCCAGCAACGGCCCCAACATCTCTCAGCTGGTCTTAAGTAACCAGGACAGGCAAGGGTCCAGTTCACAATAGGTCGCCCTGACAGCCCCAATGACATCCTCTGAATCAGAGGATGATACCCACTGAAACTGATCCCATAAAACAGGACAAGACAGGGCTTCAATTACCTCTGGTCCTCCTACTGCCATAAAAGTGGCATCAAAGTTTTAAAGAATTCAAGCAAATTCTTCATATGGAAGTTGTTCCATATACTTTTGTTGCCCTTCTCTGTACCATTTCTAGTCCTACTATATCTATATCTTTTTTGAAATGGGTCGACCAGAACTTCCAACAATATTAAAGGTGTGGTCACACCATAGATTTATATGGAGGCATTATGATATTTTCAGTTTTATTTTCTGTCCCTTTCCAAATAATTTACATTCTAAAATTGTTTGCTTTTTTGACCACCACAACCACACATTGAGCTAAGGATTTCAATGTATTGTCCACAATGACTCCAAGATTCTTCTCCTGAGTGGTAACTCCTAACTTAGAACTCAGCACTGTGTACAAATAGTTTGGATTATTTTTTCCTATATGCATCACTTTACACTTGTCAACATTAAATTTCCTCCACCATTTAGATGATCAGTCATAATCTCGCAAGATCCTCGTGCAATTCTTCACTGTCCACTTGGGTTTTAACTACCTTGAATAACGTTCTCATCTGAAAATCTGATAACCTCATTCTTTACTTCCTTTTCCAGATCTTTAATGAATATATTAAACAACATGGTTCCTAGTGCAGATTAGGATTGAACCGAATAATACCTCCGGGTATTCTGACAGATTTTCAAAGTTCTGAATAGTTGGTCAGAGTACTTAAAGGCAATTCGGTGTTCTTTGGACTTCAGAGGCTGGAGCACACAACATTGGAAAACTTCTGAAACTTTGGAAAGTTTTTGTAAAGTTCTTGAACCCACAGCCAAAGTGCTACCCAGAAAAGCACTACCCAGAAAAGCATACTAGCAAGATTGGGACAATCGCTCCAGAAGACAACCCCAAAAAAGTTCAACTGCATGCAGAAATCCAAACCTCCCCGCACCCTTCCAACAGTAGTGTACCCACAGCATAGTCCACCATCAGCAGTGAGTGCACCCACTTTAACATTATGCCAACCAAGCACTTCACAAAAATGCAAGCTAGCAAGGGACAGTCACTCAAGAAGAATACAACAACCCCCACAAAACAGTCTGCAGCTGCATGGAGCAATAAATCCCACCAAAAAAAAAGCCAGCAAGGACAGACCCCAGAAGCAGTTACAAAATTAAGAAACCAGACATTCATATTCCTCCTCCTCCAAGGGCACCCTCTTCCTTGGTATTGTGGCAATGGTAACTTGAACAGACCAAGCAAACTTGGGAAGTGGAGCCAGGCAGAGAGATCCCTCCTCATGGTGTCAAGTGTCAACAAAGCAGCAGGCATCAATGAGACACCCAATTATTTATTTATTTATTTATTTATTTAAAAACTGTATGGCATGGTAAAGGATAACATAATCCCCACCGCCCCAGCATTGGCCCTTTTGATGGGATAGAACAGGCCAAACCATGTCAGGCCAGGCCAGGCATCCATCTCCACCCTCCCCACCAGCTGATTTCTTACAGATCCAGCAGCACTGTAGCATGCACGGCAGCCAAATTCACCAAAGAAAATGGACAAAATGACTGCATTGCAAACACTTTTATTTTGCAGTCCCAGCTAATTCAAAAACTGATCATCTGACTTGGCCAGCCAATCAAAACTTGCCATCTGACTTACCATCACTCAGTTGTCCCCTCCCATACCCCCCTCCTACCAAATATGTCACTAACTTTCATTTCCAGAAGAAGGGAAGATCCACTGTCCACCAGTTCCCCACGCTGTACACAGAGATTTCCAAAGTTTCCCAAATAATGACATTGATCCTCGGTAGGGATGTGCGAACACGGTTCGGAAGTTCAGAGTTCGGCCTGAACTTGGCCTGTTTGGACGACTGAACCGAACTTCCAAACCAAACGCTCGAACTTCCGAACAGTTCGAAAAAGTTTGGATGAGTTCAGGGATGGGAAAAACGTGACTTTGGGTGGGAAAAACGTGACTGGAAGGGGGAGGCAGCTGAGGAGCACACTTCTTGGCACCAGGGGTGGTTTTGTTCGGAAATAAATGAGGTTGCTGCCTCAGTTTACCAAAACGGGATCGAAGGTTGCCAATTAACAAGCCAAAGTATGTGGGTACAACTCAATTTTATTGGATGGACACTTAACATCTGGACATGGTAGTGTATGTTACTAGTTGTGAACCCCAGTAACCCAACCTATGATATCTTACGTGTCAGAGGCCACAATCCGAGACGCAAGCTTGTTCAGAGGAGAGAGGAGGAAGGGGGCCCAGCAGGCAACTGGCCCTGGAGTCTCTGGATCTTTGAGAGCGACGATTAGGATAAAAGACCCACATGACTCACTGCAATGCTAGTGGCCGCTAGCGCCAATGACAAATTATAAGGGGCTGGGCTCTTCCTTTTATAGTTTTATTTATTAGGAATTCATGTTGCAGGGTCCCCTCTGCCAGGTTCAGAGAATAAGCTGACTATTCATTATGCTATCACTTGGAGCATAGCCACCAGGCTATTTTGGAGGGGTTTTTTGGGGGTGGGGTTAAGGAGTTGCTGCCTAGTTGGAAAGGGAGGCTCCCTCCTTTCTTGCAAATTGTTTTTGTCAGGCCTCTCTTTGTGTTCTCAAAGATAATGACTTGTCTGGGATTTGTTATTGTGGCCTTGGAAATACATTTTCTGCTTAGAGAGTGATTTTTACAAGTTTTATTCTCATGAGCCTAGTTGGATTGCGTCAGCCTGAGGCCTATGGCTGGAATTAGCTGAACTGAGTTGTCCAAACCTCATCCTGCTTGTGTCTCTGATCATGGCCAAAACTGCCTAATCAATACATAACTGTTTCAGGGCCAAAAATACCAATACCGATATTTTTTTGGTTTCGGTATTGATAGCGCTATTTTTGGATGTTTGGCCGATTTCGGCCGAACCGAACTCCGCCCAACCGAACAGTCGAACTCGAACTCAGGTTTTGAACCCAATGACTGAACATCCGAACATCCAAACAATGTTCTGTTCGCCCATCCCTAGTCCTCGGAACTTCAGAATTCTGCCTTTCCAAACAAAATACCGTAATATTCAGCAAATTCTGAAGTTTTCAAAATACTTCATTTCAGCTCTAGTACAGATTCCTGAGGTATGCCATTATTTACTTCTCTCCATTGTGAAAGCTGATCATTTAGTACTACCCTTGGTTTCCTGTCCTTACCAGTTACCTATCCATGATCTGACACTGTCTCTTATCCCATTTATACTTTGCTCATGATAGAAACTTTTTTAAATTATGATTAGTGCTGGTGGTGGTTGTTATTAATTATTATTAATGGATTCAATGCTCCCTCTTTTCCTCAAAAGGACTCCAGGAAGCCTACAGAAAGTAAAACCACACCACACACCCTCAAAATGCATTACAATTAAAAAATACTATTTAAAGAACAAATTTCAATCTACAATCTCCCATTTTTTCCTATGCATCTACCCTCCTTCTCACAGGAGAGTTGTAGCATAAACCCTGCTCTTTCCCCCATGCCTGTACCACCCTGCCCCACCCATTTTGCTCCACTTCAGAAGTGGACATGGTTCTACATTAATCAAATTAGGAAATCTCTGGTAACTCTGGACCAATTTATCATGGGGTAGTTCCACAGTGGCATGGTAAATTAAATGAATAAATAAATAAATAAATAAATAAATTCCTGATTGGTCACCTTATTGACTGTTACCGAGTAGTTAAGGATCCTAAGGAGGACAGGTAGTTAGGTGGAACATCTTTAAGATGTGTGTCTGCACTAGGGATGGGTGAACGTGGTTTGGAAGTTCAGAGTTTGGCCCGAACTCAGCCTGTTCGGACGACCTAACTGAACTTCCGAACCGAATGCTCGAACTTCTGAACAGTTCGGAAAAGTTTGGATGAGTTTGGATGAGTTCGGAGGTAGGAAAAACGTGACTGGAAAGGGGGAGGCAGCTGAGGAGAAAACTTCCTTGCACCAGGGATGGACACAAGGGGTGGTTTGAGGGCCAAAAATACCAATACCGAAAAAAATTCTGTTTCGGTTTCGGTACTGATAGCACTTTTTTGAATGTTTGGCTGAGTTCGGCTGAACCGAACTCTGCCGAACCGAACAGTCAAACCCGAACTCGGGTTTCGAACCGAACGACCGACTGAACATCCAAATGGCGTTCTGTTCACCCATCCCTAGTCTTCACTGGATACCCACTCTCCTACACTTCAGTTCTGCCCTCCATGTCTGTAAGGCTAAAGCAAGAGCAGGTTCTGTCGCAGAATACTGACCTTTTGGAAGCATTTTTGGCCATCTGTGATTATTTTCTGCTTCTGATTCCATTGGTACCCACGATATCCCATAATTTTTTGATTATTTTCTGGTCATTTTTGGTAATTTCCATCATTCTCGGTAATTTCCGGTATTGTTTAGAATTCCAAAGATTACAAAAAAAGCCCAGAAAGTACTGAAAATTACTGGAAATTACCGAAAATTATCAAAGTAGTAGAAAACACTGGAAAATCACTGAAAATGTTGAAAATTCCAGTAGATTTCCTCCACATGCAAGTGAACACAAAAAAATGGTTTTCATCGGAAACAGCACTTGCAGAGATTTTTCGTTTCAGCTCTGCCTGTTGTCTGCCAGTTTCTCACTCATACCTGGTTGGGAGCGAGACCAGGGCGCATCGGCCCCCCCACAGGCCACTTACCTGTCAGCTGCAGTGGAGAGTGGACGTGGGGCAGAGCTGCAGACTCACAAAGCACAAGAAGCCAGTTTTGAAATGTCACACCAAAAGCGCCCAAGAAAGGAGCCTGTTTCGGTACAGCCTTCTCAGGCTAAGGACTCCAAACAGCGGCGTACTGATGTGTTTTTTTCAGACAATTTGGCATCTTTGGAGGGCAGGGAACATCTGCCCATTGAGTTGAACAATCAGTCTGCCCCCTTGACATTTCATAGCCAAGAGAAGGCATTGAGGTGGGATGAGTTCCAGGTGGTTGTAAGCCAAGCAGGAGGTGTGGATGATGCGGGGCATATAACATTGGATTTTAGGAGCATGGTGGATCAGGGCCCGGGATTCATGACAGTGGTAGTGGATTTGGCACTGATCACATCACATACCCTGTGTTCCTTACGTGCTCAGTTGTATGAGTTAAACAAAAAAGTTGATGTCTTGCATAAGGTTGTTAAATCCTTGGACTACACGAAAAATCAAGCCTGTTCCTTTGAACAGCTCCCCCAGTTACACTTGGTGGAGCCTCCTGATCAGAGGGGAATTGTGGCTCCCACCCTAGAGGGTGTAGTGGTTATGGAGGGCAGGGGCGGATTGGTATATATCCCAGATATGTTAGTGTTTGTATTACTGCCATTGTCATCAGGGGTACTTCCCCTTTGGAATACCGCCTTGGATATCGCGGAGCATTTGAGGGTCTTGCTGGAAGATTCCTTTTTAAGTTCAGATATAGTAGCAATACAGCATGTGTTAATTTGTGAAAAACGATGTATGTTTATAGCTACGTTTAGATCAGCAGGGATAGTATCACGACTTTTGGCAAAGGAGGTTAAATTAAACAACTGGGGGGTTTATGTTTCCTGTACCCTCCATAAGGATTCCTCCCCCACTAAGCCAAAAAAGTTTTCTCCTGTGTTAGAGGAAGAAGAGGGGGTCTTCCTTTTCCCTCTCCCTGGTTCATTTACCTCATTCCAGTTATCCCCATCTCAACGGGTTAAAGGTAAAGAAGTTTCCCGGGTAGTTAGTAGAAGGATGATCCCCACCGTGGGTGTGGAGAAGCTGCCACACCCTATCTCAGCTCAGGAATGGCAGCCTCAGAATCAGGAATTAAATCAAAAAAGGGAGGAATCTATGGAGTTGGAACTACAACTGAGTTCAGCCCATGATCAGAGTGTGCACCTTAACTCCTCCAAATCTAAAGGCTGTTTTTTGCAGCAGCCAATGAATTTTGTTGAGATCCTAGGAAGACTTGATGCTATATGTGGTAGAGCAGGGAAGTCTAGGAGTATGGGCATTATAAAACAGAAAGTGGGGAAGATGAGGAGAGGTAACCATAAGTGTCCTGAGTCCCCTCGAGATCTATCGACAGACTTAGATCCTGACAGTGACTTCCACACCCATTTATAAGAGTGCTGGAGGAAATGTCATGTACCCTGCATACATTTCTCAGAAGTGATCCCGGAAAGGTCCCATTAGGTCAGTCGCTACAGGGAGGTAGCAGTGCGATTAGGGTCGTTCTGAAGAAAGACTTGGAGGATGGAAATAAGGGTGAAAGGGTCCCAAAAGATCTCCCAGGCAAAATGACGCATCAACCACATGAGCGGTGTAGGGCTAAAAGATTAGGGAAGGATAGTAGCCAGGATATGGCCAGCTCAAATAATCCAGCAAGTTGTTGGCCACAAGTGGATATAAAGGAGCGGCAGTCACATTTGCTACCAGGTGTTTTCTCTTTTAAAGATAGAGCCAGGGAGAGGTCCCTTGAAAGGAGGGAAAGGAGGGAAACCAGCCCAACCCACGATGGCCTAATGGCCTGATACCAAGGGAGTAGCTCCTCTTCCCTAAAGTTTTTATCATGGAATGTGTCTGGTATTCGAATAAAATGTAATGATAGCGAGTTCATGAACTTTATCCAAAGTTTTGATGTGGTTTGCTTGCAGGAGACATGGGCAAAGGACCCTGAGTTATTAAATTTTGGGGTTTTTGCCCACTGGGCTATAGCAGCCCAGGCTGTTCCAGGGAAAAAGGGAAGGCCCATGGGAGGGCTCTCTATGCTGGTACGGAAGCCGTTAGATTTAAAATTAACAGTATTGATAGAGGAGGTGTCTCAAATTCAACTAGTTAGGCTATTGGGTGATCAAGCAGTGGGATTGTTAATTTATAATGTCTATATCCCTCTGGGGTCAGGTGGGTCTGCGTTTTGGGAGGAGTTTGAATCTGTTTGCAAAAAGTCAGGATGCCTTCCCGCTGGATGATTGCCTGATCCTAGGCAATTTAAATGCCAGAATTGGGCCAAACTCAGAACAGATGCTGAGCGAGATGGGGTTATGCCCAGCTTTTGATGAGCACCCAGATTGGAACGCTGGCAGAAACTCGCAGGACAAGGTTATAAATAAACAAGGCAAATGTTTGTATAAATTCATATTAGAATATTCCCTTTGTGCCTTAAATGGGAACACAGGGGGACTATCAGGGTGCCTATACCTTTGTCAATTACAATGGGGCTAGTGTCATTGATTACGGTATTATTTCCCCCTTCCAACGGGAAAATGTAAAGGAATTTAGTGTGATCTATAGAATTGAAAGTGATCACTTTCCTTTATTCCTAATCTTGCGAGAACAGCCCCCGCAGCCAGATTGTTTCATACAAGCTAGTAAGAATGAAGAATCAGGTTATGGCTTGATAAGGCAGCACTGGTCTCCAAAACTGGAATACAAGATATTTAATATCTTGAATTCAAAAACCTTAAACGCACCAAAGTCAAATTTGTTGGTAACAAATGACATGGGGAAGACTTTAACAATCCTTGAGGAGATTTCGGATGCTCTACTTCCCTGTTTGACGAAGCCAGGATGCCAGGACCGCAGGTCATCTTCTTCTCCATTCCACTGGTGGGATGGGGAATGTGTTAAAAGAAGAGCGGATCTTAGGTGACTGGTGAGACAATTTAAAAGAGAAAATACTAAGGAGTTAGCAAAGAGATATAGTCAGACTAGGGTACAGTATAAGGCATTCATAAGGGAGAGGAAATTGGCCTTTGCAGCTGATACCTGGGGAAAGCTCCTTGATGCCCTTAGATGTGATGATACTGGGTATTTCTGGAAGAAGGTTAATGGCTCTCTAGGGAAAAGTCCGATGGCGATAAAAGATATTCAAATCTCGTCCACTGTTTGGACAAAGCATTTCCTTGAAATTTTTAATGCTAGTTTACCACACGGAAATTCTATTGAATCTGATGAAATCGATTCATTCCCTATGTGGGAAGATGTCACAGTGAGCAAGGTGGATGAGTCCATATTACAACTTAAGAGAGGGAAGGCCCCAGGTGATGATTTTCTCCCCCTGGAATTATTCAAGCAAAATACCAGATGGTGGAGCGAAGCATTGGCCCATCTCTTTTCCCTTATTAATGCCACGGTGGAGGTTCCTGACTGCTGGAGGACTAGCATAGTAATTCCCATTTATAAAAAGGGTTTAAGAAATTACCCTCGAAATTATCACCCAATTAGCCTCCTGCCAATCATCTCCAAAATTTATACTAGGCTCCTCTTGACCTGATTGAATAAATGGGTTACTGAGTGTGGGCTCATTGCTGAAGAACAAGCCGGCTTTCGAACCGGCAGATCCACAATAGATTAGGGATGAGTGAACAGATCGTGGTTCGGGTTCGTCTGTTCGGTTTGGCTGCATTCGGTTCGTCCGTTCGGTTTGTCCGTTCGGTTCATCTGTGTTCAGTTTGTCCGTTCGGTTTGGCAGTTCGGTTAATTCACCGGGTTTGGGTTCAGCCATTCTGCTTGGCCGTTCGGCCGTTCGGTTTGGCCGTTCAGGAAATGTTATGGTTGGTTTTTTTGTTTTTTATATTTGTTTTGTTTTTTATTGGGTTTTATATGGTTTTCTTTTGTTTTTTATTTTATTTTTTTGTTTTTATATGGGGTTTTTTATTTATTTTTTATCTAATATATATATATATATATATATATATATATTCACTAAATCTAACTGCTATTAACTATTCTAAATGCTATAAACTAAATGGATTATCTAATAAGTACACACTAAAACTAAATCCCACCTGGACACACAAACCCCCAGCGGCATGAAAAACAACACGCTGGCGGCTGGGCGAGAAGCCCCAATCACCATTCCTGGCAGCGGCAGCGGCTGCGGAGCAGGCTCCGGGCGGAGGAGAGACACCTGTAGGGGGGAAACAGAGAAACAGAGAATTGTAAGTGGCTGTGGCTGCTTGCCTTACCCCTCCCACCTGTACACACACACACCCAGTGGCATGAAAAACAATGCACTGGCGGCCGGGCGAGAAGCCCCACTCACCATTCCTGGTGGCGGCGGCTGTGTTAGTGGCTGCGGAGCAGGCTCCGGGCGGAGGAGAGACACCTGTAGGGGGGAAACAGAGAAACAGAGAACTGTAAGTGGCTGCGGCTGCTTGCCCTACCCCTCCCACCTGTACACCCCCCCAGCGGCATGAAAAACAATGCGCTGGTGACCGCGGGGCCGTCATCTGTGAGCCGAAGGGCTGCGGCCAAAGGGTGTGGCCCTTTGGGGCCCTTCGGGGCCAGTCGGGGGTGGAGGGGTGTGATTGTTGTGATTAGGTGGGAGGGAGTGGTAGGGGTATGGGGAATTGTGTAATTATTCATGTTGATTATTTAATATTGTTTAGGGGTCTGCCTTGGCCAGTGTGGACCAAGATGGGCTTCGTTGTTTGGGTTATATTATGGAGGGGTGGGTATTGTATTATATGGAAGAGGAAGTGGAGATGGCTGACTCTCCCCGGTGAGAGAGGGGTGGAGCCAGCTGTATACCCTGGTAGCAGCAGGGTATAGGTAGTGGGAGGGATGGGACCAGATGCCTGATATGTAGGCATGGTCTGAGGAGATATTAGTTGGGGGTTATGTTTTGATATGTATGTTATTGTTTACGCTGGGTTCCCTGTGTGGGAGAGAACCCCAGTAAATGTATTTATTATGTTGTACGCCGCCTCGAGTCTCCAGAAAGAGTGCGGGATAGAAATTAAAATGTGATGTGATGTGATGTGAAATCACTAACGTTATCTCTATCACTAAGCTAGCTCCTACAACTACTATCCCTAACCATTCTATCTATCTCTCTATATCTATAACTCTCTATCTCTCTCTATATGGGATGGGGGGGAATCACAAACACAAGGTTTCAGTTTAAGGTTTAAGTTTCATTTCAGTACAAAACTGAAATGAAACTTAAAGCAATCTAATAATCCTACTCAATGCCTGCTGTTCAGGAACAGTGACTAGCTCAGAAGGTGTTGGGAAAGGGGGAGGCAGATAGTTTCATTTCTTGCAAGCCTCTCCACCCCTGGTGCCTGGAAGTCTGCCTCCCTGTCACCTTACAGTGAACCTTTTTTTACCACCCGAACTCACCCGAACGCGATCCGAACTGACCGAACTGTTTGGTCATTTCGCCATTCAGTGTTCGGTTCTGTTTGGTATGTTTGTGTTCAGGTTCGTGTTCATATTCGGTCGTCCGAACAGGCCGAGTTCGGGCCGAACTCCGAACTTCCGAACCGCGTTCGCCCATCCCTACAATAGATCACTGCTTCATTCTGAACCATCTTGTGGGTCAATGTAAGAGAAAGGGGCTAGACCTCTATGTTGCATTTATTGATCTCACAACGGCTTTTGATCTAATAGACAGGAATAGGTTATGGGAAAAGCTTTATCAGATTAATATAGATCCATGCCTTATGAAGTTGATTCAGTCACGCTACACGAATACTGGTCTGCAGGTACGGTTGGGAGTAAGAGGAGCTTTAACGGGAAACATCCCAACCTCTAGGGGGGTATGGCAGGGGTGCCTTTTGGCCCCCACCCTCTTTAATTTATATGTAAATTCCCTGATATTGGAACATCGGGAAAAGGAGGATTATCTGGCACCAAAGATCACAGGCCAGCAGATTCCTTTGCTAATGTATGCCGATGACACTGTGCTTTTATCCACGGCTAGACTCAGCCTAACCAGGCTACTATTGGACTTTGGAAATGAATGTGTTAAGTTGAGGTTATGCATAAACCTGCAAAAGACGAAGATATTGGTCTTCACCAAAAAATTTAGACCATGGTTGTGGTTCCTAAATGGTGTTAGAATTGAGCAGGTTCATGCCTTTAAATATTTGTGATAACGTTTTCTTACAATGGTTCCTGGGAGTCCCATATAAATTCAGTCAAACAAGAAGCAAGTGCCAGTGTAATGGTTGTGGGGGGAAAATTCTACACCAAGGGTGGTCGTCTTTTTGCTCCAGCATTTGAGGTGTTTCAAAATAAAATACTGGCAAAAATTTTGTATGGGGCACAAGTGTGGAGATAGTCTGCAAAAAATTCAACAAAACTGGAGCCATTACAGACAAAATTCCTCAAAAAAAATCTGGGAATGCCGGCAGGCGTACCCTCAGCTTGGTTAGGTTGGAAACAGGTTCCCCTACGTTGGAAGTTAAATTAAACAACTGTTTACTAGCCTATGCACTGAGATTAAATGCTGTGGATGAAGATACTTTGGTTCAAAAATACTGGAAAGAGGAAGTTTCCATGGATGAACTATGTCCAAAACCAATTTAATCTCTTGGGTCTACCATTCTCTTTCATAACCCAATTCCCTGTGAAAACTAGTATTAAAATTCTAAAAGAAAGATCTCTGAATATAGCTTTACAGGTGGGAAGGGCATCTGCTCTCTTAGTTAAAACTGCTCCATTATATGGCTCTTTTCTCCCTCCAAAGGAGGGTAGTTCTTATCTATTAGAAATTCAGGAATTCCATCATAGAAGAGCTTTTACAGGATTACAGCCCTCCGATTCCAATGCTTTGAGTCAGCAGTATCACTAGGAAGATACAAGGGAAAATCTTATGAGCAAAGGACATGTATTTGTGGGTCAGAGGGGTGGAGGACCTGAGACATTATTTCCTCTCTTGTCCTCTCTATGAAGCTCCTAGACAAGTGATGTGGGAGGAGATAGGTTTGAATGTCTTCCCTGGGCCATACGATCAGCTAAGTTATTGCCTATTGGACAAAAACACTAGTGTGCCAAAGATAGTGGCCAAATTCGGTTTTAGAACCTCTCTTTTGAGGGAAAGATGGGGTAAACAGGTGGATGTAGTTGGGGTGGATGAATAAGGATAAAATAATTAAATGACCAGTTTTATGTTTAGTTTATTTATTATTGTATATATGACATTTGCTTTTGTATTGAAGGTGGAAAGTTTTATTATGTTATTTATTTTAATTTTAATTTGTAATTTTCTTGTATTTTTTGAATTTTTGTATATTTTGTATATGGCAATAGCCAAACCAATAAACAAATAAACAAAATACACTCATACCCTCTGCCTATGCCTGTCTGCATTTCAGCCCTCCTACTGCCTTTATCCTCCCTGTCTGAGCTCTGGTTCCTGTTTCCCACTTCCCATGGAATGACCTCCTAACCCCTGGCCCAAATCCTGACTGCTCAGATATTTCTACCATAGCTTCAAATTACTCCTCTGGCTCTGACCTCCTGGCCTGTTCCTTGTTGCTCCAGGCTACTACTCTTTGGATTGTCGATTACCTGGTTTTACCTTTGCCGCCTAGTCCTGCCTAGTGCTGAATCAAGCAATCACAGCAAAAGTGGTTTCATTTTCCTGTGCTCGTGCAACAAGGAAAATTACTGGCTTTTTCACTATTTTCGCTACTTTCCACTTGGTAATTGCCATTGTTCAGTACTTGTGGTAATTCTTGTGGTAATTTTTCTTAGCCACACATGCTTGTGCATAATTGCAATTTCGCTACATAGCTTTAATCATTTCCCTTATTGGTCCTTGTTTTACTCCATGTAAAATGTGTTTCGATCGGTGTATATTTCAAGGGCTAGCCCTTGTTTTCTGCATTCTGATGTCGGAAACTGTCGTAAGACTCTGGAAACAGATGAAAATGCCAGAAATTAACTGGAGGAAAATTACTGGCAATTCCCAAAAAATACCAAAAGATTGTGGATAATCAGATGCTGATCTTGACAAGAGTAGAAGCGTGGATTCAATGGATAGTGAGGAAATACTGACAAACAGTTGCAAGCACTCCTGAAAGGTAGGTTTTTCCCAATGGTACGGGAACAGTTGTTCTCACCTTGGCTTTAGTCCTGCCAAGACTTCCAAGGTTTTTATCCTGCAAAAGCTTTCCAATATTTGGTTTCTTACATGTGGTTAACGTTAACCTGTATGTGCTTTTGTAGTATAAATAATATAAATATAGTAATGATTGACGATTTGGGTCTTTACCACCTAGGAAGTTTCTGTCAATTTCATATCTAGTGTAATTAAGCATTAGGCTCCCTAGGCCCCCCAAACGCACCGGTGGTATTTGTATTTAAACCTCTGTATTTGCTCAGTTTAATTTATTTTTAATCTCCACTCCATTTGAAAGTCAAATAATAAAAACTAATTAATGACATTTGGTTGTCACTGATATTGGGGTTTTTTTTTGTGGGGGGGGAATATATCACTGTTATAGATATATATCACTCTTATATCTACAACAGTGAGCATTCTGTCTCCATGGGAAGAGTCATTTTTCAGTCCAGACAACTGTAGCTATTGTACCAACTGTTGTCAACCTCACTTGATGACCCTGTGGAAGGCTACACAGTTTAAAATATGAGAATTTGTGATAAATATAAGAGAGTGCAGAAGAGAGCAACAAAAATGCTAAAGGGTTTGGATCATAAATTGTATGAGGAGAACTTGAAAGATTTTGGTGTGTTTAGCCTGGAGAAAATAAGACTAAGAGGTATTATGATGACAGTCAATAAATATGTAAAAGACTGCCATAAAGGAAATGGAGAACAATTGTTCTCACTTGCTATGGGGGGCAGGGCAAGATGCAATTGGAAAAAGGTTGTTTTAGATTGATCCACAGAGAAAATAATTCATGATTATAAGGTCAGTCAATGGAATAGACTACCTGGAAAATCTCTGGATTCTCCATCACTGGAGGCTTTAAAGAAGAGACCGGATGAGCATATGTCTGGGATGATCTAGTATGTAAAATTTTGTGTTGGCTTAGGCCATATGTGTCAGACTTGGATCTGGTCACAATCGTCAAAACTTTTATTACCTCAAGACTGGACTACTGTAATGCGCTCTATGTGGGGCTACCCTTGGTGCTGGTTCGGAGACTGCAGCTGGTGCAGAATGCGGCGGCCCATCTCCTAACTGGGACAGACTGACGCAAGCACATTACACCAGTAATTTGCTCTCTGCACTGCCTGCCGATAGTCTTCTGGGCCCAATTCAAGGTGTTGGTGTTGACCTTTAAAGCCCTAAATGGCTTGGGCTTTAAAGCCCTAAATGTAGGACTGCCTCACCCTCCGGGTCCTGGTTCGGCCCATGCGGTTGGCCACAGGTGCCCTCCTCGGGGTCCCTCGGGTTTCCCAGGTGTCTACCATGAGGAGGGCGTTGTCTGTGGCTGTGCTGCGGTTGTGGAACTCCCTCCCATCGGAGGTCTGCTTGACCACTGACATCTTCTCTTTCCGCAGACAGTGTAAGATCTGGCTGTTCTGCCAGGCCTTTACTGGGGGAGATGGGGTGTGTGGGTTGGGTTAGGGTGTGTGGGTTGGGTTAGGGTGGGTGGGTATGGGTTGTTTTCATTGTATTTTTATTGTTGTGTATTTTAATATGTTTTCAAAATTTTGTTAGCTGCCCCGAGGTGCCTGAGGTAGGAGGGGGTGGCATATAAGTTTAAATATAAATAAATAAATAAATAAATAAGTAAATAAATATATGGGTGGCCATGCTGGAGTAAAGTGTGGCCACTCGTAACATCTCTTGTTAAAATACCCCAAGGTAACATTACAAAAAATGCATTGTAGGGGTAGTTCAGAATAGCTGATCTGTTTTTGCAGAAAATTTCAGAAAAAACAGTACAACTATTCCCTTTTTGATAGAAATACGCATTTGGCCATTTTGCAAAAATGCAGTGGTTTTTGTTTTGTTTTGTTTTTAAATGTATTTCATCCCATTTAAATCAGAATTGGACAAAATACTGCCTGTTCTGGTTTTTGACAAAAATTGGAACCCATGGAATGTTGAATTCTTTCCTAATCCACTCACACTTTCCATCCCACTTGCTGGGATCAGGGACCACACTGTAACTGGTTTATGTAGTTCTTCAGCTCATGATTGTGCTCATGCTTATGGCTGAAACCCATCTCTCTCTGCATCAGTAGCTGGATAAGCTTATTGTTTATCAAGCAAGAGAGGCTGGCAAAGCAATGTCTATCTGAACACTGCTCATGGTGACCAATGCCATCTTGAGTTTCTCTAAGGTGCTGTTCAGGGCAATAATCAGGTTGAAGCAGTGTTGCTGCTCCTTGGCAAGAGAACTTAGATGCTATTTCACTAATTGGGTTCACTCTGGCAAGTGTTGAGGTGTAAGTGCTACTGGACTGCTGCACATAAGGTATGAAAATAAGGCCAAGAATAAAACAGCCTCCGGGCCATAGTGGATGCAAAAGGAAAGTTAATGAACTACAGCAAAAACTGAATGTCTGTAAAGCCCAGACTAGCGCATTAGTAGTGGGGAAGGAGACTCAGGTGGCACTAATGGAACAGAGTAATGATGACCCTTGGGATCCAAGGGGGGAATGGGATGGGGACATATGGGATGACCCAGACCCTAAGATCACCTCATCTAACTGCTTCTGATACCCTCCATTCAGTACAATATGTTACCTGAGGTCTGTGTACTCATATACTCACCACACAGACCAGCCAGATATCATTCTCGATGTAACCAAGCCAAGCACGTGCACCTGGGCCCTTGCATCTTCATGAATGTTACACTCCTTGTCTTTCCCTCTTTCACTCTTCCTTCATCTTACACCCTCACCATCTCTCAGATTGTAAATGCTAGGGCAGGGACCATGTCTATCCCATTACTTTGTAATGCACCAGGTACATTGCTGGCACTATATAAATGCTTGATAATCATAATAATCATAATAATCATAATCAGACAGAGGAGAATTTCTTGGATTGGGTTAGTAAGTGACTGAATATTAGGGATGTGCAAGCACCGGGGGGTTCAGTGTTTGGCCCGTTCGGGGTTCGGCCAAAATAGAAACCACTCAGTTTGGCCTGTTCAGCTCGAACGGGTTTGGGGGGCAAACCCGTTCAGGCGGGGGGGCAGTTTTCCCTCCCCCCTCTATACTGAGCGGGTGGAAGGGGCGCCGGGGAGCACCTCCCCCCCAACCGTTACCAGCCTCGTAATTTTTTTTTTTTAACCCACCCCACCCCAGGGATCACCCTGCCTGGTGGTGCCAGGGCTCCGGCCCCGGGTCTGATGGTGGCGGGTCCGGCCCCATGTCTAGAGGTGGTGCTGCTGGAACTGGAGCCTGACCTACCTGGTGGTGCCGGGTCTCCGGCCCCAGGTCTGGTGGTGGAGGCAGCAGTGGCAGCGGCGGCAGCGAGTCTGGCAGCAGTGGCACACTGGAGTGCTTCAGGCCACTACTAGGCCTTCCGGTTTGACAAGCCACCACCAGACTCTCTGCCACTGGACCCGGGACCAGAGCCCCGGCATCACCAGGTGGGGCGATCCCTGGGGTGAAGGGGTTAAAAAAAATTATGAGGCTGGGCAGGGTGGGGGGGGATGTGCTCCCCAGTGCCCCTTCCACCGGTGCAGCCTGGAGGGAGGGAGAGAAAACCAAGTACCTCCCTGCTCTACACGCCCCTGCTCGAACCAGCTCAGAACCCAAACTTTGTTTGGTCAGTTCGGGCAGGGGGAGGTTCGGATTCAGGGTGTTTTCGAACAGTCCGAACACCCCAAGTTCGGGCCGAACCCTAAACTTCCAAACCACGTTCGCATATCCCTAATACGATAGAGGTTGAGAATCTGCAGGAGGATGAATGGATGAGGTTAGGACACCTCACTCTGCAGGGAGATATACCGGAGGTATTTATGAGAGGAGCTCCCCAGTCGGAAGGTAGCCCCCAGGTCGCAGTATAGAACATGATTTTAGTTACAGGCCGAAGTGCCTACACTCAGACATATGCACTCAATAAACAGAAACCTGTAGGGATGGGTGAACAGAATGCAGTTCAGATCTCTCTTCAGTGTTAGTTGCAGAAATATCAAGGCAGTCTTGTTTTTATATGTTCTTTGAGTTGAACCCTCTCAGTTTGCAGAATCTCCTGTTTCTGCTGCAAGCCATCCCATTCCTGGATAAGAGTTTTTATTTCTTATTGTCTCTTCTGAAGCCTCCAAGCAATTGCTAGCTGCTGCTGCTTCTTCTCTGCCTCTGTTCTAGACTCATTGGCATTTAATTGTTCTTTCAGCTGTTTCCTTTCACTCAGCCTCGGCTGAGTCCAATTGAGTTCTTCCTTCACAGCAACCTTCACTTTCAGCTCACTGAAGAGCTGCCACTTTGCCTGAAGAACTCATCCACTCACCAAGGGAAAAAAGAAAATGCGTCATTGCCTGCTGACGTGCACCATGGAGCTAATCTCTCTATACATTCCATTGTTCTTTGTATCAGACAGATTTATGAATATCAGCTCCTGGGTTCATTTCTCAGCGGTGTTGTACAGATTCCCTTTCAGGGCAAGGAACAAGCTATCAGAAGTGCAGTAGTCTCTCTAGGGGAAGGGTTCACCCATGAATGATTCCTGGTTATAATCATGTTTTTCTATGTAAATTCATTTGTGATCATTAAGACTGTTTGGTTTCATCCATATAGTCAACATTTGA
The DNA here is from genome assembly GCA_003113815.1 of Sphenodon punctatus. Classification (NCBI taxonomy): domain Eukaryota; kingdom Metazoa; phylum Chordata; class Lepidosauria; order Sphenodontia; family Sphenodontidae; genus Sphenodon; species Sphenodon punctatus. Next base: position 123,584 of record QEPC01003798.1, on the reverse strand, counting down.
TGTTTAGTGCTTATTATAAACACTTGTTTCACTGTATTGGGAATTTTGCAGTGAGGATAATTCAGCAAATTTCCTAAACTTGTTGGATTAAAAATCTCAACCCTAATGTTGTATTAATATTTTCTCTTTAGTTACATGAGATAAAAGTCATGGGTATTGCAAATTAGGTCAGATTCCAAAATTAGCCTTTGCTGTGACTATGTCCAGAATTACACTAGTACTTTGTTGCCTTGAGCGCTGATAAGGTCTGTGACTCTAGTGGGTTTCTTATTAACCAGATGTGTCCTGCCCTCTCCTTTTCCACTTCAGTGACTAGTCTGAATATCCAGTTATGACGGGAGCAGTCAGACTTGGGAGTTGGGAGCAAGCAGCTTAAAAGGACTTCTTGGCAAGACCATAGCTGCCTTACTAATTACTGTCATGCTGGTTGCTCCAGTGCTAGAGCATGATGACACCACTGTATAGCAGAATTCTTCCTTTGATTTGAAGATAACTTGACTTAGATGCTTTTAGAAGACAAAAACAAGAGGTCAAAGTGGGGAGGAGAGGGAGATTCTGCTTCAAAATGCACAGTGAGAAAAGGATGGAAACCAGCTTTGACTTACACAAGTAGAATCTTAAATATTTTATTGCAAGTCTGCTGTTGACATGCTTTTCTAAAAAATGTGTTTAGTGCCACATGACAGCTGATGCATGGAGAAGAACGAAAAGATTCTGCTTTTGGTCGACTCCTAATGCAGACAATTGGATACAGTCTCTATCTCTGTCTTTCTCTCAATCTCACTGCCACAGCTGAAGAAAAAGAGTAGTGGAATAATTGCTGTAGTTAGATTCAGTTTTGGCGAATGTGTTCATCATTCTGATGGACTCTTTACATTATTCATTTTATCTTTGTAGGGGAAAGGAGAATGGACTGGTAGATTAGTGTATCTGGAGCAGCAATCAACGTTTCTTTTAGTACAAATGACACTGTTGGTGTTATGCAATGTACCGTTTATGACACTTACATACATCTTGACAGTAGCTTGTTCTTGTGTATAAAGCACTCTGAAACCCAACTGTTCTAATGAGGAAAAGTAGTTATCTTTAAAACAGGTTATCCACAACATATGTCTCCCAGACTGTTTTGTGAATATTGTGGAAAAGCTGGATTGATATCCAAAGAATCAAATAGTTTCCAACAAAGCTCAGAGAACCTTTTTTGCCAGGTGCTGTGCAAACACAAAGGGAGATAATCCTGACTCCAAAAAGGCCATCACTCTTATTGACTTTTGTAAGCCAGCATTTCACCATTTATTAAATGATAGCTTTTGCCCTGGAAGACATATATTCTAAATAGGTAAGAAAAAAAGAAAGGTAAAAAGAATGTTACGTACAAGAAGAGGAGAAATAGTATTACTTTTTAATGTTCATTCTGATATGAGTGGGAGACACACCACATGCGTCCAAAGTTCTTGGGGGTGTTCTAGATAAAATAGGATGCCATGCAACAGACACATCTGGATTTACCTCCTACATAGCATTGCTGTTGCTCCAGGTGCTTTGCTTTCTAGGCTGTGACTGTAATTGACATATATGTTGATGACCCCATCATTTTTTAATAGAAGTCGGTGGGGCCGATACCATTTCCCATGGATCCCATGCGCATTCCGTGTTGTCCATGCAACACAGTGTATCTGCAACAGAGATGTAGAAGGTTTCTGTGCGGACATGTGCGCGCGCAGGTGCACATGGGATGTGTGGGGCATGAGATCGATCCCACTGATAATAACAATGTGTTTCTCACTCTTCCTTCCTTCCCAGTCTGAAACAGAAATAACTAGTTCAGCTATAGGCTTCTTACATTGTTTGTATTCAAATGAGAGACAGACAGACTGAGTGCATGTGAAGAGGTTACTGAGGAAAGTCTAGAGAACAGAATCCTAGAACTATAGGGTTTGAAGGGACCTCAGGAGGCATCTAATCCCTCAGGAGGCATCTAATCCAACCCCCAGTTACAAGGCAGAACACCCTCTATCTATCTACATCACTGGCAGATGCTTGTCCTAATAGTTTTTGAAAGCATACAATGATCAGACTTAAGCTTTGGGAATGGCATTTCCCAATGCTCATTCTTATCCAATGTCCCCAAAGAGGTCCAAAATCAGATTGTAAATAACGCTTTGGGTGGTGTTAACAAACATGATGGCAGCAGGCTACCCCCATGCCCAACCCTTGTTGGGAAATCAGCAGCCACCCTGGCCTGGGTCAGGCAGGGGCACAGAACACACACAGGAACCATGGCAGCTGGACAGCCATCCCACCCCGGTCTAGACACGCTGTCAGCAAGCCCTTCCCCACTCCCAGCAACACACCCTGCACCATGACATTACAACATGGCAAACTGAGGGCAAAGGATGATGTACCAGCCACTGCCACACCACTTAGGGAGGGAAGAGGCAGATCCAGGGGAAACAGACCCCAGCAGCTCTGCAGACTCACAGAGCTGCCAGTCAGTCACAGGGGGAACCAGTTGCCACCCAACAAATGCTGGCTGTAGGGACCTAAGTGCACACAGTATGAAGAGCAATGAAACAAAAACGAACAACAGAAAGGAGGCACAAAAGGAAGAAGCTGCATGCCGCCCCAACAGCCAGTCCCCCAGGCAGACTGCCAGTCCAGTGAGTCCACAAGCCATACACAACAAGGTACACAGATCACTCACTCCAGCGGGACATGGGGCACAGTCTTTAGTGACCGGACATGTGACTGAGGTTCCATGGAAGTGGTCCAGTAGACAGGTGTGCCACAAATCAATGAAAAGCACTCACAGTGACAGGAAGTACAAAGCACAAAGTTCCAGGTGGCCCTCATGGCTGAAGGTCCTGGGGAGGGCTCCGGTGAGTGGGTGCCCAAGCTGGTGTGTGTGTGTATTAAACCAGTGGAAAACACTCACAGTGACACAGGAAGTTTAAAATGCAAAGTTCCATATTGCCTTCATATGGCAGGTTCCAGGGTGGGATCTTGTGAGTGGGCACCTGTGCATGTGTGTGTGCCCCAAACCAATGGAAAGCACTCACAGTCACAGGAAGTTCAAAGCACAAAGTTAAGTGCAGGGCTCATGACTCAAGGCCCTGCTGTTCTGTCTGGCTCCACCTCCAGGTCCTCCATACCTGGAGATAGTTGGCTCTCTGTGGTGTGGTGGGGATAGGTGGTGAGGGTCCATAGGTTGGTGTCTGATTCCTCCAAGTCAGAGGCTGGCAGGTGTGCTGGGGCTTGGCAGGGCATGTTTCTCTGTGTGCCAGAAGGGCCAGACTCCTCCTCAGAGTCGGGGAGGACACTGTCAGAATGACTGAGCACTGCAGGGGACTCTTGCACTGGTGAAGGGCTGTCCACCTGGATGCAGCACAGGCCTTGGCCAGTGGCAACAATCCGCGGGGCCCCAATGGATCCATCCATGCAGATGAAGTATTCAGGAAGGTCCATGTACAGCTTGGTTTGCTGCCCACACCTGATGGAATAGTTGTTGTCTTTGACCTGCATGTAAAATGCATATGAAGTATGAAGGAGTGCCTATATCTTCCTGACTCCTCCCAGCTCCAGGATGCCTGATGTTTGAGGGCAAACCTATTAGCATCTTCAGCTGTGGCCGCTGAGGCTTACTCTTTCTCGCTCCTTCTTTGAGGCAATAGACTCTCACTTCCTTGAACCCCTTCATAAATCCTTGGCTCACTCACAGCACTGTTTATAGCCGAGGGTTGCCATTTCGGTGGTGAACCTCTGGAACACCCATGCATTCTGGGGCATTTTATGGAAGAGTTGTTGGGTCGTTTACTTCCCTCAGAGGGAGATGAAGGCCCAGGTCTCCTCATCTGATCAAAAGACCCTCTTCTAGTGGGCTTTGGGTGGGCCTTCTTGGGAGGTATCTGAGGCTGCCATTTTGGTGGATGCCTTTGAACGATGTTATAGGGTGATGCTGCACATATCTGTTACAGTGTGATGGCTGTTGTGCTTTGCAACACCCACCCCATCTGTGATGTTCCCAACTGATGCTACTGATTATCCTTGTTCCCCTTAGGGCACTTGTGGTGTTGGTGTGGGCATTGGGCTGGCTTGCGATAGCAAACCAGATACGCACAAAGTGATTTTATTTTTTGGCACCTTGTCCCTTTAAGGGTTTCCAGCCCCTCTTGTTCAACTGTTCATTGTGGCATGCCTACTCTGGTGACCACATTGGCTCCCCCCCCCCCATCTTCCTCTATCGTCGTGGTGGCTAGAGTTCCATTGTGGGGATGGTTGGCAGGCACCAACTGACATACTGGCCCGGCCGATGTGGCCCACGTTGGTTCACCTGAGTGGATCTTCAGGCCATGCTGTTGTCCTGGTTCCTTCTGGACCATGTTTCCCAGATGACCATCTACCCGGGCAGGGGTAGAAGAAGGCCCACATAGGGTGGCCCAGAAACTGATGCGTGACTTAGTTCCTGGCCCAAGAAGGCCATAGTGAGCTATAGTGAGACAGCGTCACATTGGTGAACACCCTTTCTTGTAGAAACCACTTGAGGATTGACCATTCCTTGAAGCATTATTACGAGGTAAAGCACGGATCAAGTTTTGTCTTCTTGCAGATAGCATGAGATTGTCTGGAAAAAATTGATGTCTACCATAGGGAATGGAATGTCCGGTAGTAATGTATTCTCTTCTGACTCTCTGACTCTATTCTATCACAATTTTATATTTTAAAAGGAACTTGGATATCATGAAGGTGCTCAGCAGTCATGGTGATATACCACTTATCATAAACGCGTAAGACCTGATTCTTCCAAACCTTCCTTCCTGCCAATAAAAAAATATAAAAATAAAATATATTGAAATTAGAGGTGTTACCCTTGTGAGAAAAGCTCTGTTAACTGAGAACTTGATGTATTGTTCAGGAAGTGGGGAAAAATGTAATTTGGAGGGTGCCTGAGTTCCATTATATTTAATTACCCAGTGGCACAAAGTTCTGGGTTCTCTGACAGGTTTGCCAGAATAGAATAGTTAAGACAAAAATAAAATAAATGTGAAGACTTACCTTTGACAGCTCAGTCATATTCTAGTTTTATTTTTGTATGGCTATGATATTGATTTCTGCCAGGAATAGCCAACTTTTTCTATTCACCTGACTTTTTGTTCTAAAGATTCAAATCCCACAGGGACTTTATAAGAGTAAGAAAATATATTGCTCTCACTGGTGTTATCATTTGCCATAAATAGTTGCTGACCATAAACTAGGGATGTGCGAACACAGTTCAGAAGTTCGGAGTTCGGCCCGAACAGACGACCGAACTGAACTTCCGAACTGAACGCTCGAACTTCCAAACAGTTCGGAAAAGTTTGGATGAGTCCGGATGAGTTCATGTGCTGGGGAAAACGTGACTTTGGGTGGGAAAAACATGACTGGAAGAGGGAGACAGATGAGAAGCAGACTTCCTGGCACCAGGGGTGGACACCAGGGGTGATTTCAGGGCCAAAAATACCGATACCGAAAAAAATCCCCGGTTTTGGTACCGATAGCACTATTTTAGGCTACCTCAGGGTAGTGTTTATGTGAATTATGCATCCAGGAACTATCTCAAGGCAGTGTGTGTGTGTGAAGAATGCATTCAGAACTTACTTGTGGACTTGTAAACCCAGAAGATTGAAAGACCAGCACTTTAAGGTGTGTTTAAAAATGCCCATTGTTTTCTTAAACTCATCTGTGGCATACAGTGTTTTGAGTTCTGCTTCAGGTCTACAGCAAACATCAGTAAATTCTGTTTATCAAAGCATTAATCAACTTATTACTTTTTTTCTGTCCTCCTCTCTACCAAAATAAACCCCAATATTTACTAGAGATGGGAATGTGAGTTTCATATTAATCCGAATTGGCCATTACGGATTAATAAGCAAGTCATAATTTGGGGCTTCTAGGTATGGGTCTGAGTTTTGGATCTGTATTTCCCCTGTTCCCATCCCCTGGGGCCCTGGACTGTTGCTTTTCAGCCTTGTACAGATTTATTGAAGCAATGCTGCTCCTGTGGGTGCTCCAGCAGGCTCCCTTGCTGCAACATCCACAATGCTCCTTATCATGCATGTGCAAAAGTGGCTGTCGGGGGCCATTTTGCACATGCACAAAATGGCCACTGCCCTTAACCAAAGTGGCAGTGATGTCATTTTGGACACTAGGGCAGTTGCTCTCGTTCTGTCAGGAAATAGTGACCTTTTGGGAGCGCTTTTGGGCACTCATCAGCACTTTCTGCTTCTGGCTCAATGGATGTCCAACACTTGCAATTTTCTGTCATTTTTTCAGTAAATTCCAGTAATTTTCAGTAATTTACAGAAATTTATTGATAATACCAATAAATTACCAATAATACGGGAAATTACCTAAAAATACCAATAATATAGAAAATGACCAAAGTGGTGGAAAATACTGGGAAATCACAGAAAACAGAGAAAATGTTGTTAAATTTCCTTCTCATGTGAATGAAAGTGAAAGAGCTGTTTACTTCGGACACAGCCCTTGCAGAGATTTTTCATTTCTGCTCTACACCAAACAGCTCTGGCAGGCATTTTGCACATGTGTTTTCCAGGCTGGATGAGCACGTTCCTTCAGGCCCCCCTGATCAGCTGTTTGGTCGGCTGCGTGAAAGTGATCCTCCAGCCCCCCCCATCAGTTATTTAGCAGATGCACCTGGTCTGGGTGAGGGTGCTCCTTCAGGCCTCTCCAATCAGCTGTTTGGTGGGATGGGTGAGAGTACTCTTCATCCCCCCCTTCCACTTATCAGCTCTTTGGGCAGCCAGGTAAGCGTGGTCCTCAGGCCACATCTTATGGCCGGGCTGTGTGGGACTTTAAAGACAGAAGAGTGTATATTATCCTGGATTAGCCCAGCTGGCTGAGTCTTAGACCGGGCTGCATTGCTGACCTTATCTGCATGATGCGTCCTGTAGCAGTCAGCCACCCGCCCTGAGGCAGAAGTGGGTGAATATCTAGCAGCCACCAAACTGACTAGCAGGTGACTCTGTGGGCTAGTGCCTTGTTTGTTTTCACCCAAAGTAGTTCAGTTGGTATATTTTATTGGGCCAACTTCTGTTGATGAGACTGCAAGTTTTGAGACCACACAAGGTGCTTCATATATAAAAAAAACACCAAAATTGAATTATAGACTAAGCAAAATGAAAACCGGTATTTGTTTAAAAACAATCACTAAGAAGGAAGCTGTTTGGGAAAAGTCATTAGCATTTCAAATGTTTACGTTTATCATTTTATTATTAGTGTCCTAGCAATAGGGTGGACCAAGGCAGGCAGACAGAAACAAATCTACAACAGCTAGGATATAGGATGTGTTGTTTTTTTGTTTTTTTTTAATTTTTAAAACAATGCCCCATTTGTTTTAGTAATTAAAATATGGGGGAAAAAATGATAGGTCAGGGTAATGAAAACAGACAAAAGCAAAGAAAAAAAAAGTCAATTTCTTTTATAAAAATTAAAAAAACAAAACAAAAACAAAAACTGCATGTACAAAATGGTGTCTTGGGCCATTCTGCATTTGTGTGCCTTTCTCAAAATGGAACTGGGCTGGCAGCATTAGTGCCATTTTGGAAAAGGGCAGCTTGTCTGTGCATTCATGGTGGCCATTTTGCACATATGCAGACCACCTGCCCTTCTCCGAAAATGCACCGACACTGCTGCTGCCATTTTGGAAAAGGTCTGCATATGTGCAGAATGATTTGGTAGCCATTTTGTGCATGCATAATGAGTTTCTAAAAATAATTTTTAATATTTTTTTTTTAAAAACCCACTACAAACAAATATTTTTGTTTAGGAAAAGTAAGGGCTTTTTGTAAATGAAAAAAAAAAAAAGATGCACCTGCTGCACACCCTTACCAGGGTATTAAATAAAAAACCCAAGAAACACTATGGTCTGAGACTCGGTAGATTTGGCAATAGTTGAACTTGCAACATAGAGCAGAAAAAAAAGCCATTAAAAAATGAGGAGTTACCTACAAGTTACGCCAAACAAGCTCCATTTCCCCTTGGGGGAAGTCTTATGTCTTCCTTTTTCTTTAGAAGCATTGCTGCCCAAATGTTGTATACTCTAAAATATGAGTACAAATTATACATATGTTTTCATTTGAGCATTTCTATGCTTGATAACACCATGAGACAGATTCATCTGCTGTTTTGTTCTGTCTTATGTTTTAAGCCTAAACCTCCTGAAAAGAAATTTTAAAAAATCTAGGCTTGATATATGCTGACAAGAAATGTTGGTTTGCTGCCCATCTCAATGTACGATTGTACGGTTCATGTTATCTTTAGTTCTGACATTGTCAGAAACGATACGCTTAAACCTATAATCATTTGATAGAAGGATTCTTTTATGCTGTTTTGCCTCAGATTTTTATATTTTTTTCCCATAGACATAAGTTTAGATACTATTAATACTTTCTTTGTTGGGGAATATTTTCAGTCCTTCCCATCATCACATTGTAGGCAAGGAAAATTAGGGTATTTTCAGACGTTCAGCCCACCATGCTGAACCCTGGACCGGGATCCGTCTTGGATCCTGATCTGTGATAGACCGGCTGTCCTGTAGATGTGCCGACCTGATCCCTACTGGGGTTTGGGAAGGGGGTGGGACTGCACGGCACAATGTGTGGCCGCTCAGCCCCGCCCCTCCTGTGCTTCCCCGGCCACCCGCCCATGGGGAGACAGACGGGTGCAGTGGCCTGATTCCACTGCACCATGGTTGGGACCTGATTCCGGGATGGGGCTGGCAAGCAGATGTGCATCGCCACCATTGCCAGTCTCATCCCGGATCATGGCCAATCTAACCATGGATCTGGACCAGAGACCAGCCTCCAGTCCAGACCTGTGGTTAGCTTTGCCCCCCACCAGAGATTCACTGTGGTGAACATCTGGCTGGGGTCAAATAGACATTACAGCGATCACAGCCACCACCCTGAATCCACTGTGATTCAGGGTGGTTGACTGTGATCACATAACACCTGAAATTACTGAGACAATGCATGTGTGAATTTGATGTTCATTGGACTTATAAGTCTCCAGTGAGAGTGGAAAGTGCAATATACTATTAACACAGCCTAATAGCCCACCACTCCCTGGAATGTTAATGAGTTGACAATGGCCCATTAAGGTCAAGGGAATATAGCCCCTAGCAGTCACCCTACCTCGCTCTCTTGGAAGCAGGGCATGGGGACTGGGTACTTGTGTCACCTGTGTGGTGCCAAGGACAAATAGCTCAAGAGGAAGAGGAAGGAACTGAATTCTTTGAGTGACAGGAGCTATGGGTGGTAGAGCACAACACCCCCCCAGAGGCAGAGCACATCACCCCCCTCCCCCCCCCATGCTCAGCAGGCCTGCTTTAGGGCAACAGGCTTCAGTGGCTCAGTTTCGCCTCCTGACAGTGCCCTCCTCCACTGCCACGCAGGGCACTGGAAGGCCTGCAGGACTTGAGGCTATGCCTGTCTCTGCTGGTGGTGGTGCCGGAGCAGGTGCTGGTGCTGCTTCTGATGTTCCTCCAGGGCCACCAATGTCCCCCACTGTTGAGGCTATCCCCAGCAGTCCAGAGCTGGTGGATCCCACCCCAGCTGCTAGAGGCAGGGCCCGATCCCCGGGCAATGTCAGTAGGGAGAGGAGTAGCAGCAGCAGCAGCAACAGCAGAAGTAGCAGCAGCAACAGCAGAAGCAGCAGCAGCACTAGCAGCTACAGAGGGGGGCACAGGGAGAGTGCCAGCAGAATGGTGGGCATGGGAAGTCTAGCCTCAGGGTCCCAGTATTCCCCTTCACGGGACATCACCGTGATCGTGGACGGTGAGGAAGAGGCAGACACTAGTGCCGTAGAAGAGATGTCTGTAGCTGAGGCAATTATTGACCCTCCTCCCAGAGCTGCATCATCAATGCCACGAACTTCTCTCCGTCCCAACAGTGCTGACAGCAATCCATCCGCTGGGGCGGGCAAGAAGGAAGGAGGGAGAAAAAAAATGACCAGCGGCTGATTGGGTTCCTGGCCCCCAACTTTAAGATGCCTGCTGCCTTTGTTATTCCACATCATCTCCTGCTCCCACTCCCAAAGATCCATCTCCATTGTATTCTTTCAGAAACAATGAGATAATTTAATTCCAAATTAGGATTAATGTTTCCTCCATTCCTTCCATTGGCCTTTGCATGCATTTAATGTCAACATGTACCCAAATTCGTATTAAACACTTACATAGCATTCTGCTCAGCTTTAGTGTTGCCCCCAACCTGCAAAGGAAGAGGATTGGAGCTGCATGACCAAGGCAAAGTGTGGGTGCATGGAGCCGAAGTTGTAAGCGAGCACAGTATGCAGTCATACAACATCTTTACTGCTTACATGGTGTGGAAGTTAAGGCAGGAGGCTTAACACACAATTTCTAGGTTTGTTAGTTTGCTTGGTATGTATATAAGTTTGTAAACTAAGTTTGTAAACTAAATTTGTAAAACTGTAGGTTTTTTGTTTATCTAATAAGAGATTAAGGGCTGGGATAGGTACTACCTTTTCTGGTTCAGTAGAATAGCTGCTGTAAAAATGTTTCTTGTTCCAAAATAATATTTTTGGTTTTGACAATACCTATTTTTATAAAACCAACTATAATCTCAGGTTGGGGTAGAATTTTCTTGCAGCAGTCACTTCAAGAAAGTTAAATGCATAACTACTCTCCATTATAAACAGCGGACTTCTGAAGACTCAGTTTTTAGGAAACAGCTTGAGGTAAATTTCTGAAAATTTATCCATGACTAAAGAACTTTGGGGACCGTCATACATGCAAAATTTGAAGAAGATCCATCCAGAAAATAAAAGTTATGACTGTTTAATAGTTTATTGGTTGTGGTCAAAATGCACAGCATCCTGATGATTTTGAATAATCAATATATCCTCCCCACTGATGATTTGAGCCCCTAAACTTCACAGGCTTGGAGCAAGAGATCAATGTGAACTGCTATGGTACTATTATAGTGATTGGTGCAGGCAAAACCAAGTTATTAATTATTTAAAAATCAAATCACTTCTTCAGGTTTGCACATGCACATTGGAGGCGCCCATACTTCTGCCGGCAGGGGGAAAAGTCCAGCGGTGAACTTCAGCAGCATGAATGAGGTGGAGGAGGGACTCGCTGCCACCTCCCTCCCACTCGCTCTGCTGCTACTGATCAACCATGTGAGTCTCACCCCTTGTGCTGTTCCCCGTGCCTACCAATCCTGCTGTCAGGAAGGTGACCCCACCCCCCAAAGGTTAGTCCTGTCCCTGCTCAGCTCTCCAGCCCCTTGCAAATGTGTCTCAGGACTTTCAGCCATGGCCAGCCCCAGGCATGCACATCACATGTACCCACCCCTTAGGGCAGCTCATTTTCTACCCAACTAGCATAGTCCCACATCTGGGTTGGGCTGGAGGAGACCTGGGTGCAGGGAACCTCCCCACATCATGGGGGTGGGGGGTCCCTATCCCCTACTTGCCTCTGCTTGCAGTGGGACACCAGGACACAGATTGGACAGGGAAATAAAGCTGTTTTTAAGCAAACAACTCCTCCCCATGTGAGCAATCAGAGGGTAGTTGCCTTGTAAAGAAGGTTCTTCCAGATGGCTCCAACATTCTCACAACTGGATTGTGCATGGCATGCTCACCCTATTCAAATAATAGACCACGTATTGGCCTTGAGATCCTCTAGTATAAAAAGCACCCTCCTCCTCAGAATGACAGTTCCTTCCAACCCTTTCTAGGAATATTAGAAAATTCTATGTAGGGCTGGAAGGGTGGGTGTTGTGAGAATGTTTGGAATCATCTCGAAGAAACTTATTTACAAGGCATAAACCTTCTGTTCTTCTTCAAGTGGTTCATCACAGGCTATTTTTACATGACTCCACCGGGTGCAGGGGGTCTGTGGGTATGCCAGTGCATGGGAGGTAGGCATATGAAAATGCAGTTCAGGGGTTCTGCGTTCAGCCCGAACTCAGAGTGTTCTACCCATTCACGAACACCCCGAACCCAAACCGCCCCCCATCCGAACCGGCCGAACAAAGTTTGGGTTCCAAACTCATTCAGGTGGGGGGGCAGGGGATGGGGAGAACCCGGCTTTCCCTCCCCTTCCCCCTTCCAGGCTGCGTGGGTCAAAGGGGTGCAAAGAAGGTCACCTCCCCCCCACCCTGCACAGCCTCGTAATTGTTTTTTTTTAAAAAAAACCACTCCAGGGATCATCGTACCTGGTGGTGCTGGTGCTCCAGACCCAGGTCTGGTGGCAGGGGTGGCAGCGGGTCCGGCAGTGCTCTGAAGCACTTCAGGCCTCTACTAGGCCTTCTGGGTCACGTGACTGGTCACATGACCCAGAAGGCCTAATAGAGGCCTGAAGCGCTCCAGAGTACCGCCGGACCCACTGCCACCACCGCCGCCAGACCTGGGGCTGGAGCCCTGGCACCATCAGGTCGGGCAATCCCTGGGATGGGGGATTTTTAATAAATAATAATAATTTCATGAGGCTGGGCAGGGTGGGGGGGGAGGTGAACCCCATTGCCCCTTCCACCCACGCAGCTTGGAGGGGGGAGGAAAAACCGGGTTCTCCCATGTCCCCCCCCCAACTGAATGGGTTCAGCCCCCCTGAACAGATTTGGGCTGAACAGCAAGAACCTAAATGGTTTTTGGGGGGACCAAACCCCAAACGGACTGAACACTGAACCTCCCCGATGTTCGCACATCCCTAATGGGAAGGGCATGCACATGGCCACACATGCATCCCCACTCACCCCCCACTTGTCTACATCCATGGAGCAACCACCATTTCCCTCAGTTGTTCCGTGAGTGGGGACGAGTGAGGAGTGAGTGGGGTGGCATGTTAGGCGGGCGCACACACTCCTATTCACCACGGGCATGGGCGCTGTATCGTTCACACAGGATTCCCCCACCCATGAATACACAGAAATCTGAATCTTCATGGATGGAAGAGGGGTGGGAGAGGCCCATGTAAAAAGGGCCACATTCTCACAATTGTCTTACTTACACTATCTTAGGCACGAATTTAGGATGTAAAGCAATATCTATTCTATCTTGGAAAATCTGCAAATATGCTGCTATTTCACTAACTCTTCTTAATGAAGTTATTGCTAACAGGAACACTGTCTTTAACCCCGCCCCCCCCCAACCAGTTCATTTGTGCCCCCTATATAATCAATGATAATGAACATTTATTTCAGAGTGCATTAACTCTTTCTGTTTCTGCAGAACTTTATTCTATACAACGAATTGTATAAAGTTCTCTACACTGACATTGTTAACAGTTTATTATATAAAGTTTATACAATTTCTATACATGTAAAGGACAGAGTTAATGCACTCTGAAAAAATTGTTCATTGTCAATTTATGATAATTAAAGTTTAATCATGAAAAATGTTAAAGTTTAGTTATTCATAAATATGAATAAGGGTAAGTATGTATGTTAAGGAATTAAGTATATATATATTACATTTACGTTGATGATGATAGAATATGAAATATTCCTAGAAAATTCTGAAATAATTTCCATGCTTTTTGGCGTTTATGTCTTGAATCTTTTTTTAATTGAATTGGTATGTTGTTTGGAGTTTAAGCTAGAATCAAAATGATTTTGAACGTTTTTGAAGAGGAAAGTTTTTTGTTTTAAAAACTGATGTGCATTTAACAGTTTTTTAAACTGTAAAGTTTTTTGTTTTGGTAATATTGAGTAAGTTTATATTAGCTCGGAAGAGGACAAGAGTCCCCTTTGCAATTTTGCAACAGATGAAGGAAAAGGGAGGAGTTAATTCCCCCAATTTGTTAATATGCTATTGAGCTGCAGTTTTGTTAACTCAGAGGGAAAACAGTAAGAGCCGGATCGGGAAAGGAAAGGAGAAAAGAACTCCATTGCCAGTCCTGATTTGGTGGAATTGGAAAGATATTCCAAATAGTGTTAAGGGCAATAGATTTTTGTGTCATTTTTTTCAAGTCTGGTTGAAATTTAGGGGGGAGGGGGGAATGACTTGAAGGCTTTCTCCATTCACCTCACTGATACATCGTAAGGCATTTAATGAAAAGGGAGGTCTTGGAGATTTTTCAAAATGGGTACAATATGGTAAGTTTAATTGTATTGATTTTTTTTCAGACTGGGAAATTAGTGTCATTACAAGATATTCAGAAATTGAAATGGTGATTTTCCCCACCTTTGTACCAATATTTTATGATCAGGCATTATATTATATCACAGTTAGGGTATCCACCAGTTTTGAGACAGTTAACTTTATTAGAATCTATGTTATGTATGAATCTCCCTGGGAAAGGAATGTTACGTAGGATTTATACTTTTTTAATATGGTGAAAATAACAAATTTTTAAAAGGGGTGTATTTCAGAAAATGTATTTGGAAAAAAAATGTTACAATTTTATAATATGGTAAGTCCATTCAAGCTAAAGATAGTGGAATATTAGAATAAGCAGAACAGCAGGGACCTACTGTATAAAACAAAATCTTTTTGTATTGGAGTAAGTGGAGTAAATTTTGTTTGTGGACCCTAGATTTTTGTAATATGCATGAGAAATATATAGACAATTTACTACTGGAATCCGGTTAATTAGCTTGGACTTTAGCAATGTCGTATGTGATCTTTGCATGAGAAATTCAGAATTTTCTTCTTTCCCTTTTATGGATTTTGTCAATTTGTATAATGATTATGAATAAACTAAAAAAAATTAAAAACAACAAGAAAGAAACAGGAAAATTCCCTTACACTGCATCACAGAGGAGTTAGCTCAAATTTGGTTGAAATCAGCCCAAATGATCAAAAGTTGGTAAAGATTCAAAGAGTATTGTAAATCTGATGATTGACAGGTGCCAGATATAGACTTTGGTGTGATAGATGAACAAAACCCCCACCCAATTGCTATTGCACTAGGGTATTGGCAGTGATTTAAGATGGAGAATATTTACAAAACCTAGTTGTAGATATGGTATATTCCCTTAAAGGAGGGGCCATCTCCTTCATATTAATTGCTTACTTCTGAGATACATATAACAACTTTAACTGAATGAACAGACTGATTCCTCAGCCCCACCTTGAGAAATACACTTCTACAAGTCATGGTCATTTCTCTCCCTTGAATATGTAAGCTGGAGAAGATTTGAACAGACAAGGGTGAATTTTCCAGTTGGGCTCAAAATTTCATTAATAGTTAGGAAAAGGTGAGGAGCAGAAGCATAGGTACCAGGGGTGTGCGCATGTCATTTTCGTTATTACAGTACCAATAATGAAAATTGTCTTTTTTGTTATTGTTATTTCAATAATGAAAACTAATAATAATAATAATAATAATAGAAATGAAAACAACTTTTTGTTTTTGAAATAAAGGAAAAAACTGAAAAACATATTTCCGGCTATAACGTTTTTGATTCTTAATCAATTCTGATGAAACTTGGGAAGATTGTACCCCCAATGGAGGGTACTATGTGCATCATTTTTTGAAAAGTTTAGAAAAAGAAAACCAATGTTAGAAGCAATTGAACATTGTAATTTTAAGAAAAGCTCCATACACATTCATGGCTACAACTTCTTCTTTTTTTTATCTTCCATCCACTTTACATGATACCTGTGAATATTATGTCCCCCCACAAGCTTAACACTGGGTGATTTCAGACGTGACGGGCGCCCGGTTCACCACAGTGGATTCCCGGCGGGGGTGAACCGAACAACCACCCCCCGGGGTCAAAGGAAGCCCCGAACTGACGTGACGGGACCGTAACCATGGCAGGGAATCGGGTCGGCAGATCATGGCCTGGGGTAGCGCATCAGACGTGACGCCGATATGATCAAAACACCCAGAATCCACCAGGCACGGGCGGGACACAGACATGACCGCCTGAGGGCAAACGAAACCAAAAGGCACAAAAGGGAACACCCAAACAAGGGAAATGGGAAGGGAGGGGGGAGAGGGAGAAGAGCCAGCCAGGTACCACACACAACAGGCACACAGACAACAGGGGCACAGTGGAACACACAGCATAAGCACACACCAGGGCACACACACACACACACACACATGGGAAAGGAAGGGAAGGGGGGACACGGGCGCCCGGACAACACACAAGGCACACTGGGCACAGGGTGTGTGTGTGTGGAACAGGGAAGGGGGGGAAAGGGCACAGGGGCAGGGCAGGACACAGACAACGGCAACCACAACCCCACAGCTGAACTGTCCACACGGGCACCCCCACAGCAACACAGGCAGTCCTGGAATGGGGGGCCCCAGGAGCTCAGGACCAAGGCACAGTGGGAGCCCACACAGCACAGTGAGTGGGTCGGATATGGTCCAGAAGGCACTCGTGAAACCCACACCCCAGAGAGGGGCCAATGGAGGCCAGGCAGGAGAGCTGGTGCAGCGCAGCAGGTCCAAGGATGCACACACACCCACGGAGGAAAGCAGGAGGGGCAGTCCAGGGGCTGCAGAACCCCAAGGTCACACAGGCACCCAAGAGGGGGGTGGGGCCGCAGGAGGCAGCACTGGTGGGTGAGGAAAGTCTGCTGGACACAGACGGGTTGGTGAGGCCAGGCAGAGAGCCAGACCCAAGCACCGGGAAAGGCACCCACAGAGGGGAACACTGGGTGCAGAGGCAGACAGGGGGTGGGGGCCAGAGTGCACCTGGAGCCACAGGCAGGGGCAGCAGCACACCAGGAAATAGGCAGCACAGCAGTATGACAGAGACAGCAGGGATGGAGCAGCCAGCAGAACCCGCCCCCCGGGCATGAGTGGGAGCCCACACGGGGACAGGCAACTGGGGGGCCAGGAGGCACACGGGGACTCACAGTCAGCTGCTGAGGGCCGCAATGGGCACAGCGGCAGGGTGCCCACCTGATGAACCAGGTGGGTCCAATGGATCATGCCCCGGTGGTACCCCAACAAGGACATGTGGTGGGTGATCAGGTAGTAGGCCTTGAAGGGATCCTGCATGGACAGCCCCAACTGCACATCCGAACGGGACCACAAGCCCGACAGCACCAATAGCTCCGCCGCGGTAGGCTCCGACACACAGCAGTCAGCAGCAGGGGTCCATGGAAGTTGACCCATCTCCAACTGCTGGTGATACACCGCCCCACGAGTGCACTGGTACCCACGGGCGCCATGAACACAGCCAAAGTATGACACAGCCAAGGCAGGGCCCCCCTCCACAAGGCAGATCGTGTAGGCAGCCAGGTTGCACACAGACAGTACAGACAGTCTTAGCCGTGGACCAGGTCACATGAGAGCACCTCATCTCTGGGATGCGCCCATCGGGGAAGGGAACCAGCCCCAGTGTCTCCGCATGCAACCGACAATCCCGAGAGCTCACCTCATAGCCTAAGTAGCGAAGACCAGAGCTCTGGTTCGCATAAGTGTCACGGCTGGGTGGGGAAAGGGATAAGAATAGAAGGGACACAGAAGACAGGTAGGGGAGCGAACCCCCCGAAACCAATAAGAGGCGCCCTCCTCCCTCGATTGACACAGTCTATCAGGGTAGAAAATGTCCCTCAGGATATTGGGTGGACTTTCCCTCAGAGATAGAAGGCAACCCAAATCATCATAGGGACGAGGAGAGGAGGGGTATTGCCCCAAGGGGAAGCAGACAATACAACAATGGGGAGCCACTTACACGGGGAAATCTCCAGGGTCCAGGGCACCTTGAGAAGGGAACGTGGAGGAAAGCAGTATAAGGTCCGGGGAGGGGGGGGGAGAAGTGGGCTGGGGTTGACGCAAGGGGGAAGGGGAGCGGGTGTGGTGAGGATAGGGCTGTCACGCAGGGCAAAACTTGTAGGGGAAGGAATCCACAGGAAAGAGGGAAGGCGGATCACATCACCAAGGAAACCCCACACCTGACCAAACTCACACTCACAAAGACCAGGATTAATAGGCTAAACCTTACTCACACTCGCACTCTCACGCAGAATCTCTCGGGGAAGGGGGAACACAGGAACACACTCACCCACACAAACTCTCCAACCTAGAACAATAACAAGGATTACACCAAAGGTATCAGGGCCAGCCTCTCAGGAGCGATTACCGGCAGCAGCTGTCAGCCCCACCGGCACCTTTTGTATCATCTGCTTCTACCCTGTCCTGGGTGGGGCCCCGCCCCCCTGCCCAATCATGAGTTGCGCTTGGCCGTCGGAGGGTGTGGGCGGAGCCCTTGGCCATCTCCGTCCGTAATGAAGGACACGCCCCCTCCCGCAACGGCCCCAACAACCCCCAACAATCCCGGCCTTGCGCTGTTGCCCAGCAACAGTACGCAGCCAGCGTTGCAGTATCGGGGAGGCAAAACTCCTGACAATAAGTACCCGACTGGCTGTCCGGGCAGTCAAGGAGCAGCTTCACAGCTGGGGTATGCCACAGGTCACACAGGGACATGGTCTCACAGAAGGTCCAGTTATGGGGGGCTCCATGGGGGCCAGGAAGCGGGATCCCAGTGGAAGCACAACCAGCCATGGTCCAGCGAGACAGGGAGAATAACACCATGGAAAGGGGGGCACACATTCCCTCCAGGGCCAGGGGGGGGCTCCGAGGGGTCCCAAGGACAAGCTAGGTGGCCACGAGTCGCAACATTCTATAGCAACAGAGTGAGGCGTGGGGTGCGGACCCAGCACAGCTGCAGGAAACAAGCACCCAGACAGGACCGCTAATAAGACTGGCAGGGACATGGTGTTGCAAACAGGGAGGGGGGTGATGGCAGAACGCATGGAGCTGAACAAGGAACGCCCAGCCGCCTGCACCCGTGCGTGCGCTAGGTCCCACACGAGGACAGCAGGTGCACCCAACTGCACACCCACAGACACCAGCATTGCAGTGGGAGGCCCGGACAGCTGGGGGTGGGGCCCCTGGCCCACCCAGGCCATCACTTGGCCAACATAACCATCCTCCAACCCCTGGGGCCGCCACCACCATGGAGCGGGACAGGGTAGCCACCTTCTGGATGCACCTAGCGCTCACAGTTGGGTGGAACTGTGGCTGCACCGAGCAGCTGCACATCCTTACCATGGAGCAGCACCTGGGCGCCCGCCTGCGGGTTGCCATCGCCTCGATCACTATACGATCACGCAGGGCCCACCATGGGCGCAGGAGAGCCCTGGACAGGCTCCGGGCGCAGAGGGTGTCTGGGGTAGATCAGCAAGCCCTGAGTAAATGTCAAAGCTGGCCAGAGGTACACCACGAGGCGGCCGGGCACCTCCAATGGGGGAGGGAGACCATGCTCTTGGCAGCCCTGCTCACTATGTCCATTGACAGGTGGATATGGGTCATGGATTGGGCACAGGGGTGGTGGGACAGGGCACTGGCCCAGTTGGATGGGACAGCCTGGAGGGCCCACTTCCGGATAGACAAGCTCACCTTGCTCCAGCTCGCTGAGCTCCTCACGCCCTGACTGGAGCGACAGCACACACCCATGAGAACCCCCCATTCCCATGTTCCAGCAGGTGGCTATAGGAGTCTGGGCCCTAGGAATGTCTGACTCCTGCCAGACTGTCTCCCAGAACTTCGGAGTTGACCTGAGCACCGTTGCCTGTGTCCTCCAGGATGTCTGCGACGCTGTGGAGGGTGTGCTTCTGGACAGAATGATCCAGCTGGTGGACCAGGGGGCTGTAATGGCAGGATTCGCAGCCGGAGGCTTCCCCAACTGCATGGGTGCCGTAGACGGCACCCACATCAAGAACTTCCTCCCCTCTGCAGGGGAGGCTTCAGAGTATGTCAACAGGCATGGGTATCACTCCCTGCAGCTGCAGGCGGTTTTGGATCACTGGGGGTGGTTCATAGACATCTACATGGGCAACTCCAGCCTCAGTCATGATGCCCGATGATGAACATCTCCCCCTTCTATGCCCGGATGTTCCAGAGAGACTTTGCTGACATGGGGATGACCTGGATCGAGGGGGTACCGATGCCCCCCTGTATCCTGGGTGACCCATCCTATCCCCTCACCAAGTGGCTAATGAAGGGGTACCCAGTCGCACGCACCCCTGCAGAGGTGCTATACAATACCAGCCTGTGCTCCAGCAGGACCATGGTGGAGCGAGACTTCGGGACCCTCAAGCAGCACTGGAGGAGCCTAGTAGGCTGGCTGGACTACACTGTGGAGACCTCGGCCCTGGTGATTGGTGCCTCCTGTGTGCTGCACAATGTGTGTGAGACCGAGGGGACAGCCCTGAAATACCCCGAGCCCATCCGACCCCCCGGCCCAGTGCCCCTCTACGTGAACGCTGAGAACCCGAAGGAGTACCGTTATGCCAAGAGCATCCGGGATGCCCTGGTGAGGCATATCAGCCGGGAGGCCGAGGCGTGATGGCTCCATGACCCAGACCACCCCCAGGGGGTCCCTGGGCCGGCCCCATCATGGGAGGCAATCCGAACCCCCACCACCCCACCCCTGTCACCCAGTAATGGGTCGGGGAGGCAATGTAGGTCTAAGAACATTTATTTAACCCGTGTGTACATTTGTACCCGACCCCTCTCCCTCCACCCCTTCTGGCCCCCGCCCCTACAATGCCCCCCACCTCACAGTGCCCTCCCCCTTCCACCCCATCCCCCACGTTTCCTGGGATGCCCCCTCACGCTCTCACTGGTCGCCACCGAGCCCTGCAAGCTCCCCCCCCCCGCTGTCTGTGTCCCCAGCAGTGTCCTGGGATTCCTCCTAGGCCAGCGGTGCAGCCAGCAGTTGGGGGGAGGGAGAGCCCTGGACCCAGCGGGGGGGGG
>QEPC01003798.1:89160-102762 GCA_003113815.1 Sphenodon punctatus | reverse complement strand
CAGTGCCCTCCCCCTTCCACCCCATCCCCCACGTTTCCTGGGATGCCCCCTCACGCTCTCACTGGTCGCCACCGAGCCCTGCAAGCTCCCCCCCCCCGCTGTCTGTGTCCCCAGCAGTGTCCTGGGATTCCTCCTAGGCCAGCGGTGCAGCCAGCAGTTGGGGGGAGGGAGAGCCCTGGACCCAGCGGGGGGGGGCTCTGAGTGGCTTCACCCTCCAGAGAGCAGGGGGGACCGGGAGGCAGATGCATGGCCCCTGTGGGCGTGGGGGTGACTGGGGCAGTTGGGGAGGGTGTGGGGGCACCAAGGTGCCCAGCATGGTGCCCTGGGCAGGCAGGGTGCCTGGAGGGGTAGCTGCCATCACATAGGCACACATGGTGCCCGTGTTCAGGAGCAGGGAGGTCCTAATATCATGGGACCTGTCCATTTTTGCTGAGTAGTCCTGCACCATCCCTGTGGTGACATGCTCCAGCCGCCTGAGGGCTTCCACCTGCCTGCTGTGCTCCTGGCACTCCCACCTCCACTCCAGGCGCACCTCTGCCTGGAGTCTCATGTCCCACGCCTCTGCCCGCTCCAGCGACTGCTCTATGGCCGCCTCCATGTGGTCCATGGCCACTATCATCCTCTCCCCCTGTTCCACCAAGGTTCAGATGATGTCCTCCACCTGGTCCTCCCTCCACCAGTGGATCTGTGCCCAGTGCTCCCTCATGCGCTGAGCTGAGGGCACAGGCCCTGGAGACAGTGGATTTTGGGGTTGCCCTGTAGGGTAGAGGAGGGTGAGTCGCCTGATGGCCCTTGAGCCCACCCCCGGCTCTGGGATGGGTCTGGGGCTCTGGGCCCCCCCAGGGGTGTCACCCAGCCCCTTCCCACCTCCCTTCCCTGGCCCCTCACACTGCCTCTGAGTGTCCTGGGTCCCCCTCCAGGTGCCTGGGTGGGCCCTCCCACCCAGACCACATGCCTCACCTGGTTCTTCCACCTGCTTCCCGGGCTCCTCGGCACTGGCCTCCTCACCTGCCTGGGTCTGGTGTCAGGGTGTTCAGTGTCCTGTAGGTGAAGAGGGGGGACTGTTGGTGTAGTGGTTTGCGGGTGGCTGGGCAGGGCCCAGGCCCCCTTCCCACCTTGTCTGTGGGGGCTGGGGCTGGCTCCAGCCCATTCATTGCCCTCTTGCCCCCAGCCCCGGCATCCCAGTACCTCTTCCCTCCAAGTCACCTGCTTACCCTCGATGTCAGCCTCTGATCCTTCCGAGGCCGGCCCCTCGGTGTGGGATTGCTCCCCCTAGGACCACTGATTGAGGCTGATGAGGGTGCCGGCCTCAGACTCTGCCTGTCTGGCTTGGGGGTGGGTGATCTCCCGACTGCTGTCCAGGGGGGCCCTGCAGGTGCCGGAGGTCACGGGGAGTTCCTCCTGTGGGTCCAGGGCCCTGGAGCATGTACCTGGTGGCGAGGGGAGGGGATACCTCAGTCCATTCCCTGCCTTGAACCACTGCGCTCCTCACGAACTGTGGAGTGACTATCGACCCCTTCATGTGGAGAACGCAGTTCTGGGCATCATAGAAGGGGGCAGTCTGAACTCCATGTCCGGACCTCTGATTGTTGTTCCGTATGGCCTTGTACCCCCTCTTCAGCTCTTTGGCCTTAGAGTGGCACTGTGCCACAGTGCACTGGTGCCCCGCCACCCACATTTCCCACACTATGTCCTGGTAGACATGCTCATTCCTCTGGTTGAGCGCGAGCTCCAACTGGTACTCCAGGGTTCCCCAGATCCTTATGAAGTCCTGGGTCTCCTGCAACCCCCACTGGCCCCCTCTGTGGTAGGGCTTTCTCCACCATCTCCCCTGTGGGTCCTCCTCCTCCTCCTCCTCCTCCTGTGGTTTAGCATGATCTCGTAACATCTGAAAATACCCACTCTTGCCAATTTTCATAATGATTGGATAAAGGGTCCTGATGGTATAAGACATTAACTTGAAAATACATTTCCAGCTGTAACATTTTTATATTCCATCCTGTTTACAAGACATTTGACAGGAATGTATCACATACTTTCCTTGTCATATAGGCCAAACTACAGGACAACTTGATAAAGGGACCTAATTTTATAAGCAATCTATGTTGTCCCCTTGAAGAACATTATTCAGATAAATAGCAGCACATGCAGTGTCAGTCAGAGGCAGGCACCTGGCATGGCAGGGTGAGGGAGGCTGTAGGAGGGAGTTTTTGGAGAAACCCAAAACACTGACAGACACATTCACTGTCCAATTACTGCATGCGTCCACCTTTACAGGACCAATCGATAGTGGCTTTGAGGCGGGTATAAGGGGCGGCCCTGAGGCAGGCATAGAAGGGACATAACTGGGCCTTTGGGGATAGCATTCCAACAATCAGTAAACATTGTTTACAAATCCAGGTGGGCCAGTTATCCTCACAATCACATCCCGCAGCACTGTGACAGAGGACATAAGAGAATCTCTATTGGCTCTTTCCTAAACAGATGCTTGTGACTTCCCAGTAACAAGTGGGTGAAGAAATGTTGGGATGTTAACAGAACAGAATGAATATATTTGGTTGACATTTCTGCTGGCCAATTGGCATCACAAACCGATCTTATATCACAGTGACACGTAAGAGAATCCCTGGCATAGGATCCTTCTCTGCATATGCTGTGCAGGCATATAAAATTGGGACCCTTTATCACATTTTTCTGATATTTGGTCCAGGTGATCATGAATGTATGATTTACAGTTGTGCCAAATTTCATGTACACTGGTTGGACTACAAAGATGTTAGTCAGACATACATTTATAAGTTAATTGCTTATACCACTAGGACCCTTTATCCAATCCTTCTGAAAGTTGGTAAAGATAGTAAATATTGGAAGGGGTATATATTTGACAAGTTTTATCTAAATTAAATATGAGGGAAAGAAGTTACAGCTAAGACTATATATGAAGTTTTTTGCTTAATAATATAATTCAACTGCTTATAAAATTGGATTCCTTTATCCAATATTTTTGTAATTTAGCACACTTAATGCCTTCCATTGACGGCACACCTCTGCAACATTTCAGTCACATATAATGAAAATAAAAATAGGTACAGCCGAAAATGTGCTTTCTTTTGAAACCAACGGAAAACAAAAATGAAATCAAAAACAAAAACGAAAATGAAAAATTGATATTTATGAAAATGAAAATGACAGATTTAAATAACGAAAACTGAAAATAAAAACAAAACATGACATGGGCACCTGGTGCACACCTCTAATAGATATGTTGGGATGGGCCCTTGTGCAGAAAATTGAATGGGCTGACATGTCCCCCATCCCGGCACCAGGGGCCACAACTGTATCAAGGAACCAGACACATGGGCCCCGATGCAGCTGCACCAACTGTCCAGTGTCCTTATTACAGCTACATCATTAATGATGATGAAGAGGAATCTCACTTGTCTTCTAGGATGTCTTCAGATGTAATTACATGTGGCACCAGAGTAAAAGGTTAACAAAAATAAACAAATGAACAAGTCTTTAGGATGATTTGTAATAATGATCTTATTTTCTGGCTCTTAGTGTTTGTTTGTTCCTTCAGTATTCTACTTCATGGTAATAATTTTGTTTGTCTTTTCATCAGATGTGTACACATTTTGTTCTGAAATGCAACAGAGCATTCCTCTGACCAGAAGTGGAAATCTCTTCACTGAGGTAAGAGGCAGAGATATGCCTCTGAATGGTCTAGCTTATGTGCTTTGGCAGTGGAGCCCCATTAAATGGGTCATACTCTTTCTTGGTTGAGAGATCACAGAAAATGATGTGTTCTATATGAGACCCACAGATTCTCACAGCATTAAATTTGCTCAAGATCCATGTGAAGCTGATACAGTAGGTAATAGGCTATGTGTTCTAATATCAAGAGTTAATTGAACAGACAACATTTAGTCAACATTCACATATTGACTAAATTAGTTGACAACATGAGTTGACATGAGTCAACATGTTGACTCAATTAGTCAACATTCACATGACCCATCAACGTATTGCTCAGCACTGAAGGGTAAATGCAAATGAGACAATAGCCCACACCAGGTGGGTGTTTAGTCGATGTTCACTGCCCATTTACTAGGTGTCAGAAAAACATTAGTCACCACCTGTCATGTGGCCACCACTCACCTGCCTGGTACATTGCAGGAACACCATGTAATTGAATCCAGGCTAACGTGCACCCACGTGGCAGCATCCTTCCAGTTAGGATGCATACAGGCTCTTAATTTCCAAGTCTGCATGCACCATCAAGTGTTCTGAGCAGCGACCACTTCCAGTCCTTCTTTCTGCTCTCACTTTCACTGGTGCCTTAAATGCCCCAAATGCATCAAATTCAAACTTGCATTGTTCCAGCTTGTCCATAGCCTTTACATCACCATGGCCATGTTTCAGAATGACAGCCATGCAACTACTAGCACAGCTACCTCCGCTACCTCTTGTGTTCCATTGCAGGCTGAGGCACTCTCCACCTGCCAAAATGACAGCCAGACAACTATGGTAAGTTAATTCACCTGGGACTACATTTACACAGCTGCATGATAAAGGTTTCTGTTTATTGTTATCAAATTACGTTATATGAAAATGATTATTATTGCAATAAGGAAAATGACAACCGAGAATAATGACAATGATAACAAAAACAACAACCGAGAATACCAAAACCAACAGACAAGAATACCAAAAATGACAAACGAGAATATCAATAATGGTAACGATAACGATATCAATAACAATATTGATACCGATACCAATTCCAAAAACGATACCAAAACAATACCAAAAATGATACCAAAAACTATACCAAAAATGATAACAAGAAACAAAAACAACAATGTCGTTATCATTGTCATTATTATTAGTGCTGTGGCAGTTCGGTTTTGGAGGGAAAATGTAGAGAGGGGAGGAGGGAGCAGACATCTCGGAGTCTTGACAGGATTGAACTCTTGAACTGTGCCTGTGTTGGGAAGGGCGAGCAGCTCAGCAGTATTTGATGGATGTATCCCTGGCCAATGAGCAGTACAAGCAGGTCCTAGCAGTTTCATGGGACTCTGTGATTGCTCAATGCCTGTTGCCTCCCACAACCAATCAGAGGGACTATGGGGGAGGGCACTGCAACCCTTTATAACGGGAGCGCCAGTTTTTTTCTCTCCATTGTGTGAGAGCTCTGTCAGGTTGCATTTACAGAACTGTGGTGCTGGCACACAAAAGATCCTCCCTAGCCCTCATTGTATTATTTATTTCATTATTTCATTATTTATTTATTAGGTATTCCCACCAATACCTTTCCTTCCTCATGCCCTACATTTTACCTTCTCCCTTTCCCTGCCCTTCTCCCTCCTGTATATTATATAGAGACAGGTAGTATAGATTAGATATAGATATATGTATATATATATTATAGACATATAGACTAGATTAGAATAGTTATATAGATAATAGACAGTTTTTCCTTTCCCCTGTCTCCCTTACATTTAGATAAATATTAGTTAGGCACAGGAATCAATAATGATACTGATACCAAAAATATTTTTGTTGTTGTTTGAAATAGTACGATATTAATAACTATATCAATAATGATAACAAATATCGATACCAATAACAAAAACAATAACAATATCGATATCGATATCAATACCGATAATGAAAACGATATGAAAAACGATAACAAAAGTGATAAAAATGATAACGACAACAAAAATGAAAATGACATTGTCGTTAATAACGATAACAAAAATGAGATTTTTAAATAACTAAAACGAAAAATGAAAATGACATGGTGGCCTGGTGCACACCCCTACTGCTGGCTTAGATGAGGTGCACCTGCGCAGACTGGGTGAGTGGGGCCCTAGGGAGGAGGGGGTGATGGGGAGGCAGTGAGCATGTGCAAATGGGTGATGGTGTTTTCACCCAAGTTTTTCCTTTCTTGCACATGTTTATTTTTGTTTTTGGGTGGGCACAGGGGAGGGGCTGC
Source organism: Sphenodon punctatus (assembly GCA_003113815.1). NCBI lineage: Eukaryota > Metazoa > Chordata > Lepidosauria > Sphenodontia > Sphenodontidae > Sphenodon > Sphenodon punctatus. The sequence goes on along the minus strand of QEPC01003798.1, from coordinate 96,761 downwards.
GGGTAAGGAATTTTCAGGGGGAAATCAATTTTGGGGCGATAGAGCAATCACCCTGGCCAATTAGGGCCACAGAAAAGGTTAGGGGGTGGACACTGATGTGGAGGGGACATCCAGAGCTTATTTAAGAGCAGGGCAGTAGGTCTATCTGGCTTCAGGCACTGCAGCAAGTTTCTCCCTTTCTGTGGCTGAGGGAGACTGGAGGAGTTGAGTTTCAGGTCAGGAAAGGGCTCCTTTTTTAAATCCCTTTTTAGTGGGGTGGGGGCAATGGAATCATGATTTATCCTTTGGTGCCCTGTGTGGTAGAGATGTTGTATGGATTTGACTTTTAATCCTTCCAGCCCAGTGGTTTAGTGGGAGAAAAGATGCATGGTACTGTTTAAAATTCATTGGTGTGCACTGATTTTTTTTAAAAAAAATCTTTCCTCAGACATCAGCATGCTAGCTTTGCATGATGTAAAAAATATGTGGTTTTGATTTTTTCTCCCCTAGTGGCTTTAGTGGGAGAAAACATGTATGATTTAGGGTTGCATTGATTTTAATCTTTCTTTGCTCAGTATGCATGGGATGGCATGGTGGCTAGTGGCTTTTGCTCTTTTGTATTTTCCATGCTTGAAGGATGTTAAAAATATGTGGTTTCATTTTTTAATCCCAGTGGTTTAGTGGAAGAAAACATGTATTGTTTAAACCTACATTGATTTTAATCCTTGCTCAGTACTCAGTGTACTGTGTAGTGTGGTTGGGGGGCCTGGGGACAGATGGGACTCTATGCTGCTGCTTTTATGGTGTGCTAAAAACTTCACATAATTATTGTTGGGTTAAAAGGATTTGCTTTGCTTGCTCTGTGTTTGCATGTGCACTGGATGCTTCCCCTATCCTCTCCCAAGCGTGTGCAGAGGCCATTTTGTGGTGCCCCACTAGCCATGTCTACTCCTGTTTTAAATGGTGCTTTTACTGTTTTCCACCTAAACTGTTTCCTTTCTGGGTTTTGAGTGGCGGGATCTGGGGGCTTGTATGTAGGGGTGGGAAACTCGGATTATCCGGTATCCGATACTGCCGGTATTTTGCTGTACCAGCAGTACTGGATTAATCCGGATATTGGGGGTACTGGTACCGGTTCCCCGTGCCGGATTTTTTTACATTGCGGTCATTGAAATGAATGGCCACAATGTAAAAAAAGAAAGAAAAAAGAAACCCAACCACTTTTCCCTCCCCCGTCCAGGCTGCGCGGGTGGAAAAGGGGACACCATCCACCCACCCTGCCCAGCCTGGATTTTTTTTTTTAAAAAAAATCCCCGAAGTCCCTGGCTTCGGGCCGCCGCTGGTGATCCAGAGCCAGCACCAGCAGGTAGGTACTAGGGTGATCCCTGGGGTGAGGGGTGGTTTAACACACACTCCACCCCAGGGATTATCCTACCCCCCCACCCAAGGATTGCCTACCTTTGGTGCTCTGGGCGGTGGCAGCAGGGCGCTCCAGGCAACTTCAGTGCTGGCTGTGGCTGTCGACTTCAGCGCTTACTAGGCCTTCCGGGGAACTTCTGGGTTTCCCCAGAAGGCCTAGTAAGCACTGAAACCAGCAGCCACAGCCAGCGCTGAAGCCGCCTGGACCGCCGTGCTGCTGCTGCTGCCGCCTGGAGTACCAAAGGTAGGTGATTCTTGGGTGGGGGGGTAGGGTGATCCCTGGGGTGGGCGGTGTGTTAAACCCCACCCACCCCAGGGATCACCCTTTACCTACCTGCTGGTGCAGCCAGGGACTTCGGGGATTTAAAAAAAAAAAAAATCCAAGCTGGGTAGGGTGGGTGGGGGGGTGTCCCCTCTTCCACCTGCACAGCCTGAGATGGGGAGGGATTGTTTCTTCCCCCCATTGATTTCAATGGGGACACTGACAGTTCCCCATTGAAATCAATGCAATAGATCCAGCACCGGTAAACCAGTTTTAATCCAGTAAACCGTTTTTTTTGGAAACCGGTAACCGGTAAAACCGGTAGCTGGGTTTTGCCAGATGTCCCATCCCTACTTGTATGGAATGATTTCCTTGCTTGAATGTTCCCTGCATTTTAAAATAGCCCTTCTGCAGTTTGTTGGAACGTTTGCATGGCTTTTCTGCAAGAAGGCCATGCCACATGTGTTGGTTGGTTCACTAGTAATGACTAGTCTACCCTGCCTGGTTGCAGCAATTACCTTTTACACAGCAACATAACTGCCTAGCATGGTTAGAGACCTGGGAAACAAGTGGAACTCTATGCTGCTCCTTTTATGGTGTGCTAAGGACTTTGCATAGTTATTGTTGGGTTAAGATGCTTTGCTTTTCTTGCTTTGTGTTTGCATGTGCACTGTCTGCTTCCCCCCTCCTCTCCCAAGTATATGCAGAGTCCATTTTTGTGGGGCCCCATTTTGTGGGGCTGATTTCTAATTTGGAGTCAGTGGTATTGGGTGGAACAGAAAGGTTTCTTCACTTGAAAAGTCTCCCCAAAAGCTTGTACTTTTCTTTCTGAATCAGTGAGGAAACTTCAGGGATGCTTGCTGTTAGCACATGCAGCATTCGTTTCACCATTCTGTAGTTTTAAAATATTTTTAAGCGGTGTTACAGCATTTCCAGATTTTGAAGAGATCAGTAGGTTTTCATAAGTATGTGCTCTGCCTACCATTGACTAGGCTCCGCTTACCATTGGCTAGGTCCACCTACCATTGCCCCCTCCCACGTCCGGCCCCACCCTGTGCCCTACCCTGCACCCAAGAGTCACTGCCTGCTCTGATCTCTCCCCCATCATCTCTGTTCAGTGCTCTGGGGCCAAAATATCTACCTTGCCTGTCGCTTTGACCACATTCAGCCCTTCCTCTCCACTGGCTCCCTCTACCTGAATGCATGCAGCATAAAGCCCCTGGTCTTCAACTTCTAGGCTCTTCATGGCCTTGATCCCATATCTCTCTGCTCTTGTATCCCGCCACACTCCTGCCCAGGAAGTTTACTCCTCCTCTGCCCCCACTTTCACCTGCTTGTGTCTCCCCTGCTCCTCTAAATGTCTTTGCCTCTTCTCTCTTGCTGCCCCCCATGCCTGGAACTCCCTCCCTGGTTACATTTGTTCTGCTCCCTCCCTCCTAACTTTCAAATTCCTCCTGAAAGCCTACCTCTTCCGTTGGGTTTTCCCTGGTCATGAGTCAAAAGGCGTGCCATGAGTTTCATCCTCATCCCTCCCTCACTCAGAATCTCTTCCCTGTAATTAAGTTAAGCATGTGCACCTGAATTTTCACAACCTCATGAATATATCCTTGTCTCTCCTGATGTTCATCTCTCCCTCATCTCCCTCTTCCTTGTCTCTCCTAGACTGTAAGCCCTTTGGGGTAGGGACTTGTCTATAATTACTAATTGTACAGTGCCAGGTACACTGCTGGTGCTATACTACTACTACTACTACTACTACTAATAATAATAATAATAATAATAATAATAATAATAATAATAATAAATAACAACAGCAACATTGGTTTAAAATGTTGCACAAGCATTTATTTGCTGCCTCCCTTGTTGTGTTTTTTCTCAACCTCCACACTAATAATAATCACAATGAACCACACAGTATACAGAAGAAAGGGAAATATTGTAGACCATTTTTATTAACCAGAAAGGTAAATGTGTGAAACATTAAACAAAACAACAAATCAGCGACAACATCAATAGCATAATAGACAATAATAGCACTTTGGTTTTCACATCACTGTACCCAATATCTGAGATCAAATGTTTTGATAAAATATGGAGAGGTCTAAGGAAGGAGATGCACACCATCAGAATGAAACAATCGCTTATTGTTAGAGGCAATATTATGATGCCAAACAGACAGGGCCGGACCCAGAGTTTGTGGAGCCATGTGTGAAGTCTTAGTGCAGGGCCTAATTAGACCCCGCCTAATTATGCAAATATGCAAATTTACAAAATTCACATAGATTTCCCTCATACCTGTGCACCTGCCTTATCAGTCCCACCACTTACCCTTTAGCTTCCCACACAGAGCACCCAACACGCCACTTCAGTCCTACAGATCCATCCACCCTCCAACATCCCCCACAGAGTGCCACCCCAACATGTCCCACAAAGTGTCTCATCACTTCATCCCCCCACTTTCCTCCCCCAGCGCTCCCCCCCCCCAGCGTGCAATACAGGGAGGGAACAGCAGGAGGTGGAGGGCATTATTGGTATTATTTGGCAGTAATATTTTTAAAAAATGAAAATAGACTTTAATCAAATAAAGGTGTTTCTATATAGTAATAACAGAATAAATGTCCATTTCAACCAACTTTTATTTTTCTATTTGTCTTTTGGTTTTTGTTGTTTTCTATTTGTTTTAAATCTGCTGCCAATTAATTTCATGGAGTGTCCCTTAGTTCTATTACTGTTAGAGATAACCACTCCCTATTTACTTGTTCCACACCACTCATGATTGTATAAACTTCTATCATATCCTCTCTGTCATCTCTTCTCCAAGCTAAAGGGCCCCAACCTATCAAGCCTCTTTTCATACTGGAGCTGTTCCATGCCCTTGATCATTTTTGTTGCCCTTTTCTGCAGTGGAATGAAAAGAGAGTCTGATAGTGCATGGATGGAATAACAAATAGGAAATTATGTGCACTATGTAGAATGACAAACACAAAATAGACAAAATGGAGTGGCAAATGCAATTGGAATGACAGAAGGCACTAGTGGAGAAGTTTGAATGGCAAACAGAGAGCCAGAGAGAGCAGTGATCAGGAGTGCCCTGCTGACATTCCACATGTTCTGTATGCTTTTCTATTTGTCATTCTACTTGTTTCCCAGTCCCTGATCCTGGAATCCAAATAGGGCATAATTGATTCAAAATCTGCCTTAACCCATGGCTTAACTGTCCCCTTCCATATCCACCCCTCTACCAATTATGGCACTGTTTCCAGAAGCTTCTGTGAGCTTCTTCAGTCAGGCCCAGACAAGCAGGCGCTTCTGAAGTTTCCGAAGTTTCCAGAGGAACGGCTGTGCTCCCTGGAACTCCAGAAACGACTATTTCTGTCAAAGACCCCAAACTTTGTCAATTTCTAAAGATTTCCAAAGACTTCTTTCTGCACTACTTTGAACTCACTAGAGAGATTCCTATTGATTTCAATGAGTTTTGCATCTGCAGATTGAAAGTAATAAACCCATATGTTTTAAGCAATGTCTTCTTCCCTTGTAAGCTTGAACAATTCTTTCTAAAATCACAATGAATCTGCATTTTATAAAATCCAAAGCATCTTGTTAGCTGCTATTGTACATTACAGAAATATTTCTCTAACTATGTATGCAATCTCTTACCTCTTTCCCCTCACTTAAGAATCTGAAAAAGCAGAGCCCATGTTTGGACTATATTAAGCAAATGCACTCTCCTTGTACTAAAATGCCATTGTACAGAAGTACCTCATAACTTGTATATAACAAGACCAGTTTACAGATCAAAAGCTTTGAGATTTTTTAAATAGTAATCTAATTTATTCATTGTTCTACAGCACAAAATGGATTCTTCAATCCTTTTGAGGTTTACGAACTCTTAGTGGCATACCTACTGCGACAAACCACTGAGATGTAATTTGACAGCAGATATGTCACTATAAAAGATGTTTTTATATCCAACAGTAAAGCCTTTATTACAGACATTAAAAACAAACCGGTAGTTTACCCCATCTATTGTCTATTTCCTAAAATAATTAGATGTGATCCCCATTCTTGTTGCATCAACTGGAACCACATCTTCTGAGAATGGACTCTCTCATTCTACTCATAAAATAGTGACACATAACATTATATGATGTTACTAAAAATTGGATTAAACCACCTGTTTTTACAGCAGGACTCAGAATGGTCTAATTCACTTAATATTTTGGCCATAAATACTAAAACCCACTTATTTTAGACTGGGAATCCATCATTACTTCAGTTTGTAAGTGACCCATCAAAAGTTATTGTAGAAAGAAAAAGTAGTAATTTTGAGATGCACCTGTTTTTTGAGGGAGGGAGGGAGGAAGTGCCTTGATCTGTCTCACAAGTAGAGCTTAAGAACTTTCTGTTCCGTTAATCTGACTACAGAATATTCTTAAAATGATTACCAAAATCACTGTGGTGTTAAAAGCTTGGTTTTGTTTCTGAAATTAATGTACAAGTAAAGAAGTCTTTAGCTTTCTAGATCCTAAAGTTTTGTTATTCCGGGCATTATCCATTTCTGATAATCTAGGACCAAAACTAAATATAATTGCATGTACATTCAAGAGCATTTAGGACTCAAAGGGTGTTTTCAGACACAATGGTGGTCAGTTTTAGTGCGCTTTAACGTGCTTTACTCCATGAGACACCTCCATGTACGCTTGTGGCTTCCAGATGTTAGCATGGGCTGGATTCTGACCATGGTGGTGGTTAGCTTGGGATGTGACTCAGAGAAGCCAGGGTGAAGGTAGCTGCCACCACAGTTGATATCTCGCTGCCTGACCAGGAGTAAAGCAGGTTTTCATGTTCGCAAGCCCATTGCATTCACCCCAGTCCAGAGTGCCACCAGTTCAGGGCACCATTGTGGCTGTTATTGGTCACCATAGTCATCAGTCAGTGAGGGGAGTGGGCCCCTGGAAACAGTGTGGGGGTGGGGTAGACACATGTCCATGCATCTCCCCACCCTCCCCAGTGGTCAGGCCATTATCACGTTAGTTCAGGGGCCTGGCAGATCCCAGCTGTGGTATTGGTCCCATTTTGGACCTGGTGAGTCTGTGCAATGCTTTGGCTGTGTCACATTACTAAAAATGTAGTGCGCTGAGCATTCTGACCTTATTCCAGCAAAGTTCCTAAATGTGCTTAACTTAATCATGCACTTAACACCTTTGCATTCACTGGAAATACTTATGTCCTAAAATTAAGAATTGACTCAAGTGATTTGTTCAATCAGAGCCAGGAGTTAATTCAGAACCAGGAGCTCAAAGTTGGGTTATCCAAGCTAATATTGAGGCATCCATTTAAATGGTCTGATTTAAAGTGTTGTGAACTCTGCTCTATTGACTTCTGTAGTTACTGAATTCACCACCCACTGAAGAGCAAACAGATCAGTTGAGTGATCAGGGTCCGAGTTCCTTAAGTATTGGTTTTCACTTCTATTCTGCTGCAAAGAAGCTCTTCAGATGAGGTTGACAGTCAAGTCTCTTTTTCTTGCTTTGTAAAGTGTGGTGGGTCCTTCTTTCCACTCCTTCCAGACATGAGTAGGAGGATTCTCCTCCTTTCTACCTACTGGTGGCAGGGCTGACACTACCATTTAGTCAGCATAAAGGGTAGCAAGGGATAGGTTCTTCCATCCCTGATCCAGTCACCACCAAGCTCTGCATCTGGATAGGGGAGGTGTGTAGGGATGGGCGAATGCGGTTCAGAAGTTCAGAGTTCGGCCCGAACTCAGTCTGTTTGGACAACTAAACCCGAACCCTAACTTACTGAACCAAACTCAATTCTGAACGTCGAAATGATCAAACAGTTTGGTAATGTCGGATCGCATTCGGGTGAGTTTGGGTGGCAAAAAAAGTGTCACTGGAAGGTCAAACGTGACAGGGAGGGGAGTCAGCTGAGGAGCAGA
>QEPC01003798.1:65205-78758 GCA_003113815.1 Sphenodon punctatus | reverse complement strand
TTCGGGGACCCACTCCCAGTGTGGGTGGGTCCCCGAAGGGAGAAGAACACAGTGACAGCTACAGCAGCCTCTGCAGCAGCTCAGAGGCTGCTGTAGCTGTCATAAGCGGCAGCGTTTTTGGTTTTTTTTTTAAAAGAAAAACAGTTTCGGCAGCGGTGGCCCCTGCAGTGCTTTGCGGGGGCACTGCCCTGAATTTCCTGCAGGGGGAGCCATCGCTGGGATTCAGTAAAATGCGGAGGAACTTCTCAAATGCTCAGGATGGGATCTGCACCCTTGATGCTGTAAGCCTGTGTAACCTAGTGGAAAACATGCTGGACAGAGGAGTGCAATTTGTGTCATTCTAGTTAGTTATGAGAATGAATGAAGCCCCATTCATTTTCATGACTAATGTTACAAACACAGATGGATAGGCAAATGATTGTGGTTTGCTTTCAGCCATTTTTGTTCTATTTTTGTTTTATTTATTAAAAAAATAACAAAAGAACTGTCCATGGGCAAAATGGCCACCAAGGCCATTCTGCAAATGTGCAGCCCTTTCCCCAATTGACACCAGCAGTATTGGTACCAATTTGGAAAAGGGCTGCGTATACACAGAACAGTGCTGGCCACCATATTGTGCATGCACAGCAATTTTGTTTATATTTTATTTTGATATATATTATATATTAAAATATATTATTTTATTTAATAAATGTAACAACACATAAAACAGAAAAAAAAAACCTAAAAACTAATGTTTTCTTTAAGAAAAACCATCAAAAACCAAGGGGTTTTTTTTGTAAATGAATATGAAAACTAATACAGCAAATGAATGATGTGACTACTTCACACCCCTAGTGCTGTACTTGAACCTGAGAGACAAGGGTTCAAATCTTCTCGTATCTATGATGAACTCATTAGGTGGCCTCAGGCAAATCACGATCTCCCAGTTCCCCATATGTAAAATAGGGGAAATATCTAAAGCACTGGGTTGTTATGTGAATGATCTAGAAAAGATCTTGGGACACTGAAAGCGTTATATTAATAATAATGTTAGTATGATCAAGCCCCCAAATCACTTTTGTGATAATTCTTATCTAATGATCTAAAACCTTATTGCTAGTGCTCTATCCACCAGAGGCTATGCTCAGTGGCTTAGCAAGGCTATGGTCCCAAACCTTCAGGGTAAGGGGGAAGGGTCTCCATATAGGGGTGAGTGGGGCTTACCCATGAAAACAGCACTGCCCCAGCTCACACTGCCACCCCACCCCCACTCCCAAGCAAAAGCAATCCTGCCTAGAAGGAGGTTTTTTAAAGTGTGTAGAATTAGGATCAGCACTCCACCCCTGCCCCCTCTGAAAACTTTCTTCTTGGTATGACCCTTTAGTAAGCAGCCTGAGGAAATTTTCAGAGTGCGTGGAGGCAGAGTGTTGATTGACTAACTCTAATCCTTCCTCCTCTGAAAACTTCCTAGCAGGGCTCAGGCCATGTTTAAGCCCCACATTAGAATCCAGGGCCTGGGATCAACTAAACCCCCTCACTCCATGGTTGCTATGCCCCTGAATATGCTCCTTGCCAACTTCCTGCCAAGTAGCATTCGCAAAACACTTCACTAGTTTCATTTCATTCAGAATGCTTGACACTGCACCAAAATTCTGTTTGGGGCTTTGGAAAGAAAATTTTATTTAAGTTGCTTTAATGTGGTGTTTTCACTCATTCTGAAAATAAATGATGAACGAGATAAAAATTATTTAACACCGACAAATAATGTAAACCTCTTTGAATGTTTTTATCTTCCTTATGTAAAGCTTATATTTGCTCACCCTGAAAATTGACCTGTGATTGGGCAGGGGAATTTCTCAGTTAGGGTTCATCTGAAACATCATGGTAACTAACTACCCATCATGATTATTGCCCATGTTTGCACACATGGAATATGTATGGAAAAGATAACTGCTTCTGCCTTTTGATCTATTCTTTGTGAGAATGGGTTTGATTTAGATTAAAGTTGTCAGACACAGTCACTTGTGGATAGTCTATCAAACATACCAACCATTTCTTTAATTTTACAGTAGTAGGTAAGTAATTTATTTATGGCTTTAAGCCAAAATTTATATATAAACATAACATATGACCAAATGACAAGTAAACATATTAGACATCAAAACAACATAAAGAGTAACAACATAAACAGTCATTTTCTAATACCTAATCATCTTAATAATGTATTTGGCCTTTTTCACACAGACACTCTTACGCTGATAAAATGGGTGTTACATGTTGCCAGGGCTGCAGGTGTGCTCGATGGGTGCCCTGCAACATGTATAATAAAATGTAACACCCATTTTATCAGCGTTGGAGTGTCTGTGTGAAAAGGACCTTAGTAGTATTGTATTTTTATTTCCAATACTGTAATAATATATTACTGTTTTGATTTATTCATGCACCAATACTGTAATAAAAATACTGTAATTAGTGCAGTAGCATTGCAGTGCTTTATAGAGTGGACATACGTCTCCCTTAAAAGTGGAAGCTTATGAAAGGTACCTGGTGCAGGGATGCACTGGAACCAATGCAGCCCTGTAACATGTANGTTATCTTATAGAAAACAGATTTTCAGATCCTCTCTTAAGAGTAAAGTTAATTGGATCAGTGTTTCCTTATATCAAACTAACTGGGTAAATAACTGTACAAAAATAATATTAGATCATATTAATAATGGTGTTTAAAACTCTGGAAGTACTGTAGCGTCTGTCAATGTGAAAGGACTTAACTATCCCCAAAAGAGGAAAACTGTCCTTTCAGAATTGAAGACAGAAAAACCAAATATGAAACTTTTGCAGGAAACTCATTCTAAATTAGACAATATACCTAGGCTTTCGGGTGTTTGGGTGGGACACAAATTATAGTCATCAGATTCCAATGCAAAAAAAAAGGGGGTACAGCTATTTTAATCTCAACATCAACACTTTTTAAGATGACAGATATTGTGAAAGATAACTCAGGTAGGTATTTATTAGTGAAGGGAATCCTGGCAGGTAAAGAAATCACTTGGAGTTCTATACTTACTCCAAATTCTAATCAACACAAGTTTTCAAAATGTTACTCTTTTAGTTGCTTCCTTCTCATCTACAGACATGATTATAGGAGGAGATTTTAATGTTAACTTGGATCCAATTATGGACAAATCAAAGAAACCAAAAATTGATATTAATAATGCACAAAATGTCATTATTATTTAAAGATCTGGGTCTTGTGAACACCTGGAGCTCATTATATCCCCATACTAATGATTATACTTCTTTTTCTCCATTCATCATACTTATTCATGCATTGACTACGTTTTTCTTCCTCTTCTCTAAGATGTGAACTAAGCAACACAGATATTATCCCTAACCCTTGGACTGATCACACTGTTACCTTAGTAGAATTTAGAAACTGGAATGATGTACTGCAGTCCTCTCATTGGAAATTAAACAACTACCTTTTGAAAAACAGAACTGTGGCAGATATCCTGATTATAGAGAAACCTCCAATCACTTCCAAAATAAAAATTCAAAGGAAACATCTAGTAAGATTAGAAGCGTATAAATGTGTTCTTAGAGGTAAACTCATTAATTTGACTAATTGGAAAAAGAAAGACCCTTTTTACTCAGATGGAGGTGGGTGGAGGATGAGTGTTTTGGTGCAGTGGGTGTTTGTCCCTTAACAAAGACACACACACACCTCCAACCACTGAACCTCCTCTGGATTTTCAGAAGGCTCCATGGGTGGGTGATAGGTGGAGGTGGCCATCCTGCTTGGTGTTCACATGGATGAACACAGAATGGGCATCCATCCCCCCACCCACCACCAGCCATTTACACAGACACACACACACACCCCGCACACCTCCCACACTCCATGCCCCCCCTGCCTGTCCCAGTCTTGGCCAGGGGGAATGAGGGAGAGGTGAGACCTCTGCCTCTCCCTCATTTTTCCTCGCCAAAACAGCCAGGCAGGCTGAGGCAGTGGAGCGGAGGGAACCAGAAGTGTGAGGGAGAGGTGGAGCCTCTGCTTCTCCCTCACTTCCACCTTACTCCATGGGTGCCCCCCCACCTGTCGGTCTCTTGGCCAGGGTAAATGAGTGAGAGGCAGGGCCTCTGCCTCTCTTTTCCTCATTTCCCCTGACTGAGACAGCCAGACAGCAGAGGGGGGGAGGCAGCGAAACATCCAGTGGTGGCAGGCGGCATGGCTGCAGATTTAATCTGCTGCCGTGGTGCCTGACCTGCCTGAGGCTCTGAGCCCAGCATGAGGCCAAGGCCGGCGGTGGCTGCAGTGGCAGCAGTGGTGGCAGTGGATCAGGTAAGTGGTCTGATGTCCGCTCAGGCTTGGGGATGGGTGGAGGGGAGTGCCCCTCCATTCATCCCCAAGCCTAAGCCCAAGTAGCGTGTTGCCCCCAGACCAGGCCGGGGAGTGCCCCCTGAGTCGGGGAAGGACCCTAGGCCCACCGGCCATCGGCAGCAAAACTGCCAGTGGAAGAAACAGGCCCCACCTTTGTTCCCGGCCCTGGGCCTCACATACAGTAAGGCCAACCCTGCAAAGAGCTTTAATAGAAAGATCAATTGATTCTGAAGAGGTCCTTGATATTATCAAAAGGTCTCTCAAATGGAAAGTCCCCAACCCTGATGGGATTTACCAATTGGTCAATTGTATAAAATGGTGGCCAGAGTTCTCTCTCCTAAATTTGACAAAACATTTAATGGCTTCCTGTCAGGAAGTTCCTATACCTCACAATCATGGAGGCATATGTTATTTTTAAGTATGATGGCTCAAAGAGCCACCACACTTTCATCCTTTCCGTAGTGAGAGCCCTCATCAGGCCCTGGTTTCTGAGGGTGGGAAGAGGAGGGAGACTGGACCGGCCTCTTCTCTTATGGGTGCAGCAGCCTATGAAGCCATTGTGCCAGTCCAGAAAAGCTCCAGGCAACAGATGGAGTTAAGTAGATTGGGCCATCAGACGTGATGGCCCGCTCTACCACAGACAGGAGTTGCAGGGAGTCCAGTGCACAACCCGTAGTTACCCTGCCGCTGTCCAGGGTAAACTCAGTCCTGCCCGCAGCAGACATCTAGTGTATCGGAGCATACACAACACCATCATGGATGGCCACACCAGAGTAAGCGTGTCCACCTGTGGTAGTGTCACTTCTGAAAAAAACCAACATGAGGCTCATACAGAAACCAAATAAAGACCCTTTAGACTGCAGATCTTACAGACCAATTTCAAAGGTTTTGGCAAAATGTTTGAATATGCCCTTCCAAAATTAATAAACAAAGGCCAATTAGATTCTATCCCCAATAGGCAAATTGCAGATAATATTTGCTGAGTGATTTGAGTAATACACCCAGAGAACTCTCATAACATTATAATGTGTTTGATTTCCTTAGTTTCAGATAAAGTCTTCAATCATGTTGAGTACTCACAAATGTGCCCAGGAGTGGGGAGGGCTACCCCTGGCCTTCCCAGCCCCATCTAGGGCATCTCCATAAGTGGGAACAGACATCCCTGTGGCCTTTCCCAGCTGGCTGCCATGGGGACCCCCGATGCTGGGGGTTGTGCAAACAGACACACGCACCTGGTTCGCCCAGCTCAGGTCCACCTGGGTGGTTCATGGGGCCCAGATCATGGGACCACTTCATTCTGTGCCCACTTTGTTCCAGCCCAGCTACCATCACTATTGGGGTTTGAACCAGGCCCACATCTGCTGGGCTCAGATCAAGCGTTTGTAGAATGACGTGTTTGTTATCATCAACCATTGAGTGGCCATTCCTCAAGTTGGTTGAGAAGAAATTGGTATAGGAAACAAGATGTGTGAGTGGATCAGTGTTCTCTATAAGAATCCTAGTGAAAATTTGAAAATTAATTGCTCCTTTTCTGAGAGGTTCAAACTATTTGCGATTTTGTACTTTCGGCCAGGGCAACATCCAGTGCCTAATAAATAACTTTGACTTTGATTACTGGAGTCTAATTAGGTAACTGTCAACATAAAATTACATTATATGCAGATGATATTCTTTTAATGCTTACTCTCCCGCATACTTCCTTTACTCAAGTCATTCAAGAACTTTAGTTCAAAGAAGTCATGGAATATATTATTAAAAATCTGAGAAACTAAATCTCTCTCTGTCCCAGTCATCAATGAATAATTTAGTTCAGACGTCTGAATTCCAGTGGGCATTGACAATTAAATATCTTGAAATTTATTTCTCAATTAATCTCTCTCAGTTTTTTTACTTAAATTTCTCCCCATTATTGAGTGCAATAAAAAAGGACTTCATAGACTGGCAACAATACGATTTTTCTTGGTTAGGCAGAGTTGCTGCTATAAAAATGAACATTCTACCTCAATTTCTCATTTTATTTCAAGTACTTCCCATAAATATTCCCAAGTCAGTTTTTTACTCAACCCAGTTCTATAACCCCAAAGTAAATATGGGGTGGGAGAAGGCCCCAAATAAAATCCTTTGCCCTTAACAGACCTCCGTCAGAAGGTGGAGTAGGCTTTCCAGATTTCCAAAAGTTTTTCTAGGCAGCGCAACTCAGATCACTTTTGGACTGGTATCAGAAAGATAATCAAATGCATTGGATATCCATTGAACAGGAACAATTTACCAATGCCATTCCTCATGAAGATTTAATCACTACCCCAATCAAATCTAGATCCAAGTACACAGGTACTCATCCTGGTATTATTGTATTTTTGTGAATATAGAAAAAGATGCAACCCCAAATCAATGGGGATTGGGAATACTTCCCTCTCTCTTCATTATATAAAAATTCTGACTTTCCTCCATCTATACATTCCCTTATTTTTTTAAATAAGTGGACTGAAAAATGTTTCAAAAGTATTCAACTTTTCAGAAAGCGTGCCTTCTTCTCAAGAAAGGATCTCATTCTAAAACTTCAGTCACAACATATACCAATCACTTTATTTATTCTTTCTATTAAGATAATACCCTTGCTTCTGAAAAAAAACCTAAAGCTTTTAGCAGACCACCCACATCAATGGAGTTCATGATGACAAATCAGCTTAATAATAAAGAACTTATCTCAAATATCTACAAAATCTTAATACATTTGGAAATATGATGAAATGGAACAACATATGGGTCAACCACTGTTCAAAAATGAGTGGCACATTATTTGGAAGCAAATAAATAAATAATCCATATGCACATCAAAATTAGTTATAAGATTATGGGTAAGTGGAACTTAAAACCTGGTCATCTCATAAAGATATTTTTTCAAATACTTCAACTATGTTAAAGAGGATGTAATTTGGAGGATTCCTTTGCCTATATCTGGTGGGAATGTTCAGTTATAATGAAGTTTGGGGAAAAGTTATCAAACATATATAAAATATGTAAAATTACCCTTCCTTCTCACCATTTTCCAGTTCTATTAAATATCTGTCCAAAGAGTCTAATTAATTCTGTGCATATTCAGTTTATAACTTATTTATAAACGGTGCTGGCGAGAGTGGTTAACGCATCCCTGCGGCAGGGGAGGTTGTCACCTAGCCTCAAGGAGACTGTGGCGTGTCCCCTGCTGAAGAAACCATCATTAAATGTGGACACACTTGCCAATTACCGACCTGTCTCTAATCTTCCCTTTTTAGGGAAGGTTATTGAGTGGGCGGTGGTGATCCAGCTCCAGGAGCATCTGGATAGCATCGGTTTCCTAGACCCTTTTCGATCTGGGTTCCATCCCGGCTATGGCACTGAGACAGCGTTGGTGGCCTTGGTTGACAATCTCCACCGGGAGATGGATGCAGAATGTCCTACATTTCTCATCCTGCTAGATCTCTTGGCCGCATTTGATACCGTGGACGGACCATGGGCTGCTTTTGAGATGGCTGCGAAACCTGGGGGGTCTGGGTGGGACTGTTCTTGAATGGTTCCACTCATTCCTCTCAGGGAGAAGCCAGCAGGTGGTGTTGGGAGCTGAAACATCTTGCCCCCGCAACTTGTCCTGCGGCATTCCGTAGCATTCCATTCTGTTTCCTTTATTAGTTAATGTACATATGCAGCCCTTGGGGGAGGTCGTGAGAGGGTTCAGGGTGCGATTTCACCAATATGCTGATGATACTCAGCTGTACCTCTCTTTTTCAGCTGACCCAGACCCTGCTGTCTCGTTACTATCCCAGTGTTTGGAGGCCATGGCGGAATGGATGTAGCAGAGCAGACTGAAACTCAAACCCGATAAGACGGAGGTGATGGTGGTGGGGAGGGTGAGGGAGGTATCAGTCCCGCTGATTGGGGGGGGTTCCACCCTCCTACAGCTCAGCAGGTTCGGAGCCTGGGGGTGGTGTTAGACTCAGATCTCCACCTGGATTGACAGGTGGAGGTAGTGGCGAAGACCTCCTTCCACCAGTTGTATCTAGTGCAGAGGCTGTGTCCATATGTCTCTGGGCCGGACCTGGCCTCCCTCATTCATGCCTTTGTCACCTCGAGGCTGGACTACTGTAATGTGCTCTACGTGGGGCTGCCCTTGTTCTTGATCCAGAGGCTGCAGCTAGTGAAGAACACAGTGGGCCGGCTCCTGATGGGGTCGGGTCGTTGGGAGCATATAACACCTGTGCTCCGGACTCTGCACTGGCTGCCAATAGCGTGACAAGCCAGGTTCAAGGTATTCGTGTTGATCTATAAGGCCCTTCACGGTCTGGGCCCCTCGTACCTCAGGGACCGCCTCACCCTCTGTGCCCCAGAGCGACTCCTTCGGTCTGCCGGGGTGCCTTCTTGGAGGTCCCCCATGTTAAGCGGGGGGCCACAATGGAGAGGGCATTCTTGGTGGCTGGGCCATGTCTTTGAAATTCCCTCCTGGATGAAGTTTGTCTGGCCTCAAGCCTTTTGATATTCTGGCGGGCTTGTAAATCCTCGCTGTTCGCCCAGGCCTTTGGGGATCGGGGGGGAGGGTAGGGTTTTAGCTCTTCCCTACCTTTTACTTTTATTTTTATTAATTTTGTTTTCTAACCCTGTTTTAGTTTAAATTATTGTGTTGTTTTAAAAATGTTTTTATTAATTTTTTAATTAAATTGTACATCGCCCCAGGATGCTGTAGGCATGGGGGTGACTCATAAATGTATAAAATAAATAAATAAATTAAAAAAAATGTACTCATTGCTGCTAAATGGACTGTTGCCAAATATTGGAAGAAACCAATGGCTCCTCCTCTCTCTTTATTGGGATAGCTTTAGCAATGGATACAATTACTGCTTCTTTTATAGAGGATTACTCTAAGGTAATTGAAACTGAGGCACTTTTTGGAGTATTTTACTACTCCTTTCATGAGAATGTCTCCTTTTAAAACCCCTAGGGGGTTCAGGTTTATAAACCTCTAATTCTATTCATTTACCTATTATGAAACCAGTTTACCCTGTGTTCTTATTGTTGCTATGTACTGTATATGTAGGAGATAAAGTTATATTTCCCTAACAAATGTACTTACTGACATTTCCTTATGTAATGTTTTGTTTATGTGCTGTTAATTTTAATAAAAATATTATTGGAGAATAAAAAAAAATCTGTTTTAAGGAGTACATGATATGTGTGACCTTTTTAAGGGGAGATCTGCAATAAACAGTGACAAGATCGAAATATGGCTAAAAGGTTTGGCATATGAGTTATGTGGAAGACTATTTTCTCAGAAAGACAGAAAGAAAATAGAAGGCACCGACAACACATCCAAGTATCTTACAGATTTTGCCTTTTCTTATAAATAAAGTACATGTTTAATATGGGCCATATTGT
This sequence comes from Sphenodon punctatus, assembly GCA_003113815.1. Lineage (NCBI taxonomy): Eukaryota > Metazoa > Chordata > Lepidosauria > Sphenodontia > Sphenodontidae > Sphenodon > Sphenodon punctatus. Next base: position 68,990 of record QEPC01003798.1, on the reverse strand, counting down.
AATATGCTCTCAAACTCCAGTGAACAGTTTAAATCTTACAGTAATTGCTTGCAAATGTTCTTTAATTAATACCTATAGTGTAATAATAGCACCTCTGTCATCTTGAGAAGACTATGGGAGTTCCACAGACAGAATTTAAGGCTATTGTGATGGTAGGGTGCAGCTCCATTTCCCCTGATCTTGCCTTCTCCTTTATGGTGATTTTAACCCACTGGCTCATGGGAGCACAGGGGAGGCTAAAGAGAGTTAGGAGATCCCACCCCAAAAATACTTGTGAGAATAATCTCTCTGAGTGTACCAAACATTATTCACGAGCTAAGAGCTAATAGGTACTAAACTTCTATCTAATAAAATTAAATTCTGAAAAACATAATCATTATTAATTATGAATGTCATCCTTGAAGAAACTGTAAGAGCTGCAAAGGCATGTGTGGCACTGCAAACATTTCTGTGGCACAAAGGTCCAACAGGTGGTGAATCACTCAACAAAGATGTCAGGAAAGGGCTGATAAATAATTGCAAATGGCTTGAACTTGACATAAGAATATGCAACCTCATATCTGTCTTGCTCTGCCAAATAAAAGCATTTCAAGTGACTGTAGTTATATTACCATAGTTTGTTTTGCTGTAAAGGCTGTACAGACATCGTAATTATGTTACTAGACTCTCCATGGAAAATGAATAATGATGATTGTACTCTACGCTTATCTAGTGCCTTTCATCCAAAGATCCAAAGTGCTTTACAAACATTAACTAATTAAATCCAATGATGAGCAACATCTCAGACAATGAAAACACAGCCATCCTTCATGATGAAACTCTCTCACTTAATAGGTGAGTGTTGTGGGTGGGAAGTAGAAAAAATCTCCAAATTAATCTTACTTCAGGAAATTCATCTTTCACGCTTTATTCTCTATTAAAAACACTATCAGCACTCTCTCTAATGTTGATAGCTTATTTATATATTCCGTAATCAAAAAACCTCCAGTTTACAAGAAGAGTTAAGGCTCTTGCAAATTCAATCATGTACTAAAAAGTATAGAAAATTGCAAGTTAAGGCTCCCACCTTAACGTCAGTACTATGTTAGCAGTAAAGACATTGTACAGTCTCACATATTGTGCTCACTTACAGCTAACACCGCTTTTAAATGAGGCGCTGAAAAGCACCTCCTGAGCCCCGCATTGAGAGAAAAGCCACACGGGGAGTGTTTACATGCTCCCCGCACTGCTGGAAGTGACATGCTCCCCATTGTTAACAGAGGCGGCAGCTGGAGATGTGCTACTTTGAAGAGGTGCATTCTGAAAGTCTCACTTTTCAGGCTTTCAGAACGTGCCTCTTCAAAGCACCGCATCTCCAGCCACCGCTGCTGCCAGCAACAGGGAGCACGTCACTTCTGGCAGCACGGGGAGAGCATAAACACTCCCCGTGCAGCTTTTCTCTCAACGTGGGGCTCAGGAGGTGCTTTTCAGCGCCTTATTTAAAAATGGTGTTAGACTCCATGTACCCACACATTACCTTCATCTTTCAGCCCAAATCCTCTTCTTATTTTGCAGGTTGCAGGCAACACTGACACTGGAGACAGGTGGGTATGAGCTGGCCCCTCACCCCCTCCATTTCCTCTTTAAGAAAGAGAGAACGTAGGCATTATGGCTTCTACTCCTTCTCCTCTGACCCCTTCTAATCTACTTGGTATCAGCTCTGCAATAGAAAACACAGGACTCCTGGCTTCCAGCCTCTCCATCTTACTTTAATCCAGTAGGCTGCACTCCCTTCACAGGCACCTCAGTAGTTCAAAGCCTGTCCTCCTCTCCCCTGCTCTCAAACTTGTAACAGATAACCCAGGAGTACTGGGTCAAAGTTGCCCCTCTAACCCTGTAGCCCCCACTCCCCTCATAGAGAACTCAAAAGTCCTGTGAAATACAATGTTTTTCTGTATGTGTCATATGTAACAGAAGTAAGGGTGTATGTGGAATGACAAACAAAACAACAACAACAAAACAGGGAGGGAGGCTATTGGGGGTCAAGGATAGGAAGTCATCTATGGTAAGTGGGTAAAATGATCGGAATGCTTCCTCAGATATCCCATCAGTCCTCTGAATGAGTTATTTCACTCAGAACCTTATTATTGTAACTATTTCTAATTCCTCCTGTTATTCCACCCACTAAATCCTGCACACTCTTTTCCCTGTGATTCCAACCATTCCACTTACTGAATCTGGTGCCTTCCTCATAATTTCACACCCTCTTAGGGTGTGCAACCACCCAGGGGTTCGTGGTTTGGCCCGTTCAGGGTTCAAGCCCCCAAAACTGTTTGGGATCCGGGGGTTCGGCATGAATCCATTCGGGGGGGCAGAACCCATTCAGGCAGCAGGCAGCGGGCAGGTGGGGACCTGGTTTCCTCTCCCTCCAGGCTGCGTGGGTGGAAGGGGCATCGGAGCTCACCCACCCACCCACCCACGCGCAGCCTACTAAATTTTTTTTAGAAAACCACCCCAGGGACCCCCAGTGGCGCTGGGGCCACTCACCTGACCCAGAAGGCCTAGTAGAGACCTGAAGTGTTCCGCAGCACCACCGGACCCCGACCCGCCGACGTGGGACCTGGGGCTAGAGCCCCGGCACCACTAGGTAGGGGGTCCCTGGGGTGGGTTTTTTTTTAAAAAAATAGTAGGCTGCGCATGGAGGGGTGGGAGGTGAGCTCCGGTGTCCCTTCCACCTACACAGCCTGGAGGGAGGAGAAACCGGGTTCCTCCCTGCCCAAACGGGTTTGGAACCCGAACTTTGTTCAGGTGGAGTCTTCCACTTTACTCCCCACTGTCAGAGCTCTTTTCCTTGTGCAACACAGGCCATTCTTCTTTCTATAAATAGCTCCCCCTGTACAGGACACCCTGGCTAGTTCACTCCTTGTGCAGGACTCCCTGACTCTGCTTTGACCATGTCCAGGATTCTCCACCTGGCATAATGCTGCCCATCCTGCAGCTCTCCCCATGTGCAAAGCTCTGTAATTCAGTTCCCCTCTGTCCAGGGTTCTCCCCTGGCACAATTATGGCCATTATTCTGCAGCTCTCTGTCTCTAAAAAACTACTTTATTCCCCCTTGACAGGGCTCCCTTTCTTGCACAACACTACCCACTCTGCAGAACTCCCTCTCTACTGGATTCCATATTCTTTATCTCCAATAAAGCTGCTCCCTGTAATGTTCTCCCCCTCTGCATGGCTTCTAGGGATGGGTGAACGCGGTTCGGCAGTTGGGAGTTCAGCCCGAACTCGGCCTGTTCGGATGACCGAACTTGAACCCGTACCCAAACGCGAACATACCGAACAAACCGAACACCGAATGGCGAAATGGCCGAACAGTTCGGTCAGTTTGGCTCACGTTCAGATGAGTTCGGGTAGCAAAAAAGGTTCACTGGAAGGTCAAACATGACAGAGAGGTGTCAGTCACTGAGGAGCAGACTTCCAGGCACCAGGGGTGGAGAGACTTGCAAGAAAAGAAACTAATTATCGGCCTCCCCCCTTCCCAACACCTTCTGAGCTAGTCTGTTCCTGAACATCAGGCGTTGAGTGGGATTTTTAGATTGCTTTAAGTTTCATTTCACTTTTGTAATGAAATGAAACTTAACCATAAACTGAAAATTTGTGTTATGCACTGTAGAGACTCATTGAGTATGTAATGTATGTATTTCACTACAGACTCCTCTTCTGTTTGTGATTCCCCCCATCCCATATATATGGGATGCATATATATCCATATATATATCCATATATGGATATATATATATATATAT
>QEPC01003798.1:48705-64968 GCA_003113815.1 Sphenodon punctatus | reverse complement strand
GCTTATTTAATTCCGCAACTTAGTGGAATCGTGGAAACATGACATTTTCGCTATTTCCGCAATTCTGCCATCGCCCAAAAATCGCGGAATAGTGGTTTTCCGCGATTTCCGCGATTTTTCCGTGATTTTTCCGCAATTCCGCGATTTGCAGAATTCCGGCGGAATTAGCGGAATATCCGCAGAAATGTCACGGTGTGGCGCGGGCAATTCCGAAATAGCGGAACGGAATCGCGGCGCGGTAAAAGCTGTTGCCGCATCAGCCCTACTAAGGGACTACCGCCCTCAAGCCATGGCTGCTAGCGTGAGTAGTGCCAGAACTGCACATGTGGCACTGTGTAAGTGTGGATGTAGCAGTGTATCTTAGTAGCTGGCAACTTTATACAGTGTGGGGGCAGGAATGGCCACAATCGCCCATGCCTTTATTACCTCAAGACTGGATTACTGCAACGCACTCTACGTGGGGCTACCCTTGATGTTGGTTCAGAAACTGCAGCTGGTGCAAAATGCGGCAGCCCATCACTTGAATGGGATGGGCTGATGCAAGCACATTACACTGGTGCTTCACCTGGGAGGAAGGGGGACAGTTCAGGAGAAGACTTACTGGCGCCAGGGATGGAGAGGCTGAGAATGGCAGCCTGCCTGGTAAGGATGGGCGAACGCAGTTCGGATGTTCAGAGTTCGGATCAGACTTGGTCTGTTCGGACGTCTGAACCGAACGTCCGAACCGAACTCTCGAATGACTGAACAGTTCGGTTGTGTTCGGATGAGTTCAGGGGCAGGAAAAACATCTTTTTAGGGTAAAAAAAAAAGTAAGTTTCGGTTTCATCTAAATTTCGGTTTCGGTTTCATTTCGTTTTGGTTTCAATAGTGCTATTTTTTTACTGTTCAGCCAAGTTCAGCCAACCCGAACTCGGCTGAACTGAACCATCGAATCTGAACTTGGGTTTCAAACTGAATGACCGAACATCCGAACCGCATTCTGTTTGCCCATCCCTACTGCCTGGCCCATCACAAGTCCTCTTTACCTCACAACACGGCTTTGAAGGCTGCCATTGGCCACAGGCTAGCTTGGACAGAGCCAATGGGGCTTGTGGAAAGGCGGGCACAGCAAAGAAACAAAGCTCATTGCCCTCCCACCTTCCAAATACTTCTGAGCTAGTCACTGATCTTTTCAGCAGCATTTTCAGAAGTGTCCTTCTCCCAGAAGTTTGTGTTTCCTCCCCAATTCATTGCCATCCTCCTCCTATTCCCATACATTTACCTACCTAGATTCATTTATTTAAATTAGATTAGATAGATTTAGTAGTTATTTTTTTTATTTTACTTCTCCCTGTGTTCCCTGTGTTCAATTTTCCTCCCTCCCTCCCCCCTCCATTGAATCCTTTCCCTCTCCCTCTCTATATATTCCATTTTTGATTCCCTTCTCTGATTTTTTATTGATTTAGAGTAGCATTAGATTGATTTAGGTTTCATTTCAGTTTTGTACCCCTCCTTGTGTTGTTTGTGATCCCACCATCCCATAGCTATCTATCTGTCTATCTGTCTAGATAGATAGATAGATAGATAGATGTAGGAGTTAGCTTAGTGCTAGAGATAGAGATAGCGTTTAGTGATTTAGTTTTAGTGTTTGTAGGACTAGGCCTTTGTAGTTATTAGATAATCCATTTAGTTCATAGAATTTAGAATAGTTAATATCAGTTAGATTTAGTGTAGAGATAAATAGATATATAATATTAGATTAAAATTTTGAATTAAAAAATTAATAAAAATAAAAATAAAAAAAATATAAAAGCATTATTTTGGAGGGACAAATGGAGAAGAGAAGGAGAGGCCAGTTTGCTGCCCAGATGGGAGGCAATGGGGCACATGCCAGAGGTGGAAGGGGGCATGCCAGGGGAGTGGCAGCATGCAGGAGCAACCCGAGCCCATCACCATTCCTCAAGCTTCGCAGGCCTGATTTTGGGGCACAGGCTTCTGAGGCTCCCAGCACTAGTGGCACTAGGGAGGTGGTGGTTAGGCATCATCTCCTGGCAGCATCCTCCACTGTCATGTGGGACACTGCAACACCTGCATAGCAGGAGGCTGAGGCTGTCTCATCTGTGGCTGCAGGTGTAGGTGCTTCAGGGGCCAAAGTTCCTCAGGGTCCAGCATTGTTACCCATTGTAGAGGTGATCCCCCCCAGCAAACCAGGGCTGGTGGATCTCACCTTGGTTGCTAGAGGCAGGGCCCGATCCCTGGGCAATGGAAGCAGGGAGCAGAGCAGCAACAGCAGTAGCAGTTGCAGTAGCAGCAGCAGCTGCATCTATGGGGGTAGGGGGATATTGCTGCTCAGAGTGGCAGAAGAATGAGGGACAGTCCATCTGGCTCAGGGTCCCAGTACTCCCTTTCATGGGGGGACATGCCTGAGATTGGGGAGAGCGAGACAGACAGCAGTTCTGTAGAGGAGGTATCTGCCGGTGCTGAGGTGATGGCTGTGCCTAAGCGAGTTGTGTCCCCCCATGTCCTTCCCCGGCTCCCAGCAGTGCATCACCCAGTGCGGGCCAGAAGGCAGAAGGCAGAATCTTTGGTCTGGGATCATTTTAAGTTGGTGCAGGTGAATGATCCCCGGGAAGCATGGTGCAGAAGGTGCCAGAAGGTGGTGAAGCATGGTGAAGCATGGGGATGTGTTCACCAACCTTGGCACAACTGCCATGGCAAGGCATCTCAAAAAATGCCACAGCACTGTGCTGCTAAGTGGGCAGGCAGGGGAAGTGGACACCAGTGGGTTCCCAACCCCAGCGGACAGTCGCACGCCTTCATCAGCGGGCAAGCGTCCTACTCCAAAATCTGCCTCTAGCAGCAGGAGCAGTGGCACTGCAAGGGGGGAAGAACAGTAGTAGTAGCAGCAGCAGCAGCAGCAGCAGCCTCGCCAGCAGCGTCAGAGCACCATGGAGGAGCGAGGGTGGGGGCATCTGCCAAGTAAGTCAGCAGCTGTAGGACATGATAGGCAGTGTGGCTTTCAGGAGAAAGCCATGCGCCTATTGGGGGAAATGAAAGCGGTGGATGGGCAGCCCTTCTCTGTGGTGGAGGACATGGGCTTTATGCAGCTGATTGGATTTTTGGCCCCCCAATTTAAGCTACCGTCCCACACCACCCTCAGTCATACTGTGGTGCTATCCCTGTACTGGGCTTTAAAGGAGCGGGTGAATGAGCAGCTGGCTGGGGCTGCGGGGGGGGCACCACTGTCCACTTAACCGCAGACCTGTGGTCCAACAGGAACACCCAGCATGCCTACCTGGTGGTAACGGCGCAATGGTGGCAGGACCCGGAGGCAGCTTTCAGGAGTGGCAGGAGGGGTCCCGAAGCAGGATATCGGTGGTCCATGCTTGAGGCAGAAGTGATGGATATCTCCCACTCAGCTGTAAACATTGAGGGAGCCCTGACTACCATGTTGAGAGAGTGGGTTGCACCAGGTGCGGCCTTCGCCAAGGGATGCATAGTGACAGACAATGTGGCAAACATAGTGAGGGCAGTCCGCGATGCTGGGTTCACCAGCATCCCTTGTGCCACGCAAACCCTTAACCTGGTGGTCAGGGATACTCTGGGCTTGGGGACAAGGGGATTGAGTCAGACACCCGTAGCTCGCTGATAGAGCGGGGGAGGAAGTTGGCTGGTTTTTTTAACCGTAGTGTGAAGGGCAGCGAGCTCCTCCGAGACATGAAGGCACAGCAAGAGTCCCCAGTGCACCAGCTGGTGCAGGATGCTTCCACCAGGTGGAATTCCATGTTCCTGATGCTCGAGTGGCTTGTGGAGTAGAAAGCCGTCTTGCATCAGGTGCAACTGGAAACAGGGTACAATGGGGTGGAATGGGACATCCTCTCCCAAATGGTCTTTGTCTTGAGACCGTTCCTGGCCATAACGGAGACCATCAGCTCCTCCATGGCCAGCATCAGCCAGGTGATTCTTCTGGTCCAGAGTCTGCACTGGAGGCTGGATGAGATTATCCACCAGGGGCAGGAGGGTGACCCTGAGGGCAGGAAGCTGGGTTCAGAGGAGGTTGGCATGGCATGGCAGCTGAAGGCAAGGCTGACGGGCGGTTTGCTGAACTGCTGAAGCGGGATGAATACGTGCTGGCAACTATGTTGGACTCCAGGGTCAAGGGAAGTGTTGCACAGCAGACAGCACTCTATGGGTTGTGGAAGGCTGATCTGGTGGAGAGGGTCCGGTGGGCAGAGAATGCTCTGGAGAGTGTGTGGTTGCAGCAGCAGCAGCAGCAGCAGGATGTCCCTGGGGATGGTGGGAGTGGGAACAGCCACCCCTTTCAGCCAGCAGGGTTTTTCCCTGCCCCCAATCCGAGCAGTAGCAACACCAGCAACAGGCCAAGCAGCAGCAGCAGAACCCCTATTGCGAGCAGCGACAGCTCGTATGTGCAGGACACTCTGGGGAGCATGGACCTGTGCACAGCAGGGCAGGCAGCGTGGCTGAGGGCAGTGGTGGAGGTGGTGCCCCAGCAGAGCTACCAGAGGGATTGTGACAGTGCCTCAGTAGCAGTGGAGAGCTATCTGGAGGAGGAGCTCTGCGTTGAGCCCTGCTGCGATCCCTTGGCCTACTGGGCCAGCAAGACCAACGTGTGGCCGGCCCTGTCCAAAGTGGCCAAGGGTATCTTGTCCTGCCCACCAACCAGTGTTTCCAGCGAGCGGGTGTTCTCCATATCAGGGGAGATTTGCTCCCCGCACTGCCTGAGAATGGGGGCCAAGTTGTTAGAGCAGTTTCTCCTTCTGAAGGTGAACCTTCCACTGCTTTGATTTCCCAAGCTGCCCCTGGTGTACAAGGATTGATGGTGCAGTGGCACACACCATCCCATGCCAGGGGCAGTCTTGGGATGGGCTCCTCTTCCTCCTCAATCTGCGCTACTGCTGCTGTGCTGAGGTGCTGTCCCTCCCTCCCAATGCCTGTCTGGCCACCCTGGTTGCAAAGCTCGAACCGTGCCTCAGTCATCAGCCTGCCAGTGCCTGGTGCTCCTGCCAAGCTACCCATCCAGATGCCCTAGAGCCAAGCCTGTCTCAGTGTGCCTGCCTGCCTGCCTTCTGCTCCTGCCAAGCTTCCCGCCTAGGCGGCCTAGATTCAAGCCTGCCTCAGTGTGCCTGCCAGTGCCTTACGCTCATGCCATGCTGTCGGCCCACCCACCCTCCCAGGCGGTCCTAGATCAAAGCCTGCCTCAGTCTTCCTGCCTTCTGCCCATGCCACGCTGTCCACCCAGATAAAAGCCTGTCTCAGTCTGCCTGCCACTGCCTTCCGCTCATGGCACGCTGTCCGCCTGGCCGCCCGCCCACCCACGCAGGCGGCCCTAGGTCAAACCCTGGCTCAGTTTGTCTGCCTTCTGCCCATGTCATGCCGCCCACCCAGATCAAAGCCTTCCCCAGTCTGTCTGCCAGTGCCTTCCGCTCATGCCAAGCTGTCCACCTGCCCACTTTAGTTCAAAGCCTGCCTCAGTCTGCCTGCCTTCTGCCCATGCCATTCTGTCCGCCCAGATAAAAGCCTGCTTTAGTGTGCTTGCCAGTGTCTTCTGCTCATTACACTCTGTCCGCCCACCCACTCACCCAGGTGGCCCTAGATCAAAGCCTGCCTAAGTCTGCCTGCCTTCCGCCCATGCCATGCTGCCGGCCCACATCAAAGCCTGCCCCAGTCTGCCTGCCAGTGCCTTCCGCTCATTCCACGCTGTCCGCTTGCCCACCCGCCTGCCCAGGCGTCTCTAGATCAAAGCCAGCCTCAGTCTGCCTGCCACTAAGTGCCATGCTGCTCATGCCATGCTGCCTGTCTGCCTGCCCTTGAAAACCCTGGGTGATGTGCCCCACTGGCCCGGTAATCCCGCTGCTGCTGTCTGCTGGTCCATGGGTGCTCTGTCCTGGCCAATCCAAATGTGCCCACGCAATCGTGCCGCTGCCATCTGCTGCTGTATGGGAGAATTTCCCTGGCAAATCCTGCCATCCTGGCTCAAATGGTGCTACATACAGGGAAATCCTGCTGTTGCTGTCTCTGCTGTTCCACGGATTCTGTGCCCGATCAATCCAAAGTCTGCTGCTACTCCCATTGCCAGCGCCGCCTCTGCTGTCTGAGCCATGGGTTCTGTGCCTGATCAATCCAAAGTCTGCTGCTCATCCCAATGCTGCCTCTGCTGTTTGAACCATGGTTCTGTGCCCGGTCAATCCAAAGTCTGCTGCTGCTCCCATTGTTGCCTCTGCTGTCTGAGCCATGGGTCTTCTGTTCTCGGGCAACCCAATCTCTGCTGCTGCTCCCATTGCCACCTCTGCTGTCTGAGTCATGGGTTCTGTGCCCAATCAATCCAAAATCTGCTGCTGCTCCCATTGCCACCTCTGCTGTCTGAGCCATAGGTTCTGTGCCCGGGCAAACCAGTGTCCATTTCTGCTGCCTCTACTGTGCCATGGGTACCGTGCTCCAGCAATCCAATGTCTGCTACTGGGTGGGTGGCCGGCTACGTACTTTGAATCACCACCGAGCAAGGCTTGACCAATTGGCAGAATAGCTTGTTCACCTCCAGAGAGTAGGATGCAAACCTGTAATGCCTGGCTGAATCGGGGTGTCAGCCACCACACCAAGCCCTGGCCGGGCCTCTGCCACTCCTCCACTGGTGATGACTGGCACTGATGCCTGCCTCCCTTTTGAAACAGCGGTCCCCTATCTCCTAGGACTGACAAATACATATTCGACTGCTGGTGCTGTTCACATGGAATCCTTCTCCACTTTGTTCTTCAAACTTCTCCTTTGAATATGATTATTTCCTACTATCACCAAGATCTGCACCTTGGGTCAGCTCCACCCAGGAACATGCCCTAGTCTTCAAGGGTCCCTGCAGTGGCAGGCCCTCCTTCTTCAGCTGGGCCTCACTGTCCCTCAGCGAGATGTGTCACCCCCATGTCCTTCCCCGGCTCTCAGCAGTGTGTCACCCATTGCGGGCCAGAAGGCAGGAGGGGGCAAAAAATCTTTGGTCTGGGAGCATTTTAACTTGGTGCAGGCAGATGATCCCCGGGAGGTGCAGTGCAGTTTGTGCCAGAAGGTGGTGAAACATGGGCAGATGCTCACCAACCTTGGCACAATTGCCATTGCAAGGCACCTCAAATCATGCCACAGCACTGTGCTGCTAAGCGGGCAGGCAGGGGCAGTGGATACCAGCGGGTTCCCGACCCCAGCAGCCAGTCACACACCTTCATCAGTGGGCAAGCGTCCTGCTCCAAAAGTTTGACTGCTGGTGTTGTTCACATAGAACCTTGGGTTGGCTCCACCAGGGACCGCACCCTAGGCTTCAGGCTCTCTGCAGTGGCAGACCCTCCTCCTTCTTCAGCTGGGCCTCTGCCACTCCCCAACCCATGTCAGCTAGCCTGGGGGGATCCACAGGAAGGGCCAACTTGGTCTCTTAGGACTGGGACTGACCCATGTCCAACAACTGCTGTTCACATAGAACCGTCCTCCACTTCGTCCTTCAAAGCGCTCAACTGAATATGATTGATTATTTCCTACTACCAGTACCACCAATATCACTACTGCTCTGGCATGGTTTCTTCCTCTCCCCCACCCATGCCAGCCAAGCCAGCCTGAAACACTGGCAAAGAGGGAAAAGAGATTGATTTCCCACTCAAACATTTAGGGACAAATTCCATTTAAATAGAAAAGGGGGGGGGGGTGTTACAAAAATAGTCAATAATTCACTCCAACTTTCTCCAGAAGGATACATAGGTACATATAGGGAAGGGACTGGGAGGGCTGCCCTTCCACTGCAGCCAGATGCTGCCACTCTAGCCCTGGTACCCACTCTCATGGTTCAACTGCCAATGCCGCTTATGCTGTAGTGTACTGTCTGTGCCATGGGTTTGGTACCCTAGCAATCCAATGTCTGATTCTGCTGCCTCTGCTGTGCCATGGGTTCTGTGCCCTAGTAAACTAATGTCTGCTGCTGCTGGTAGTTCACATCAGCCATGTGCTTCTCAATCTTGTACATGGCCATAGCTTGGATGAGCCGGCAGGTGGGGGCTGGTTGAACATTTCAATGGGGCAAAATGGCAGATTCTGGCTCACACACTCTTTGTGCAGCCCTGAGACCGTTCCTGGCCATGACTCCCGCATCTCCATCAGCACCGCTCTGGATTCGGGGATCTGAACCCAACTACCTTTCGATCGGCTGAGGGTAACTGCGATGCTCTCCTGGCACTTAGTGAGCACTGGCAGTGGGATTCCCAGGGCTCACACTGGGCGGAGACATTGGCCATTGTGAAGGCCATCCTAGCATGCTTCCCCCTCCACTATGGTCCATGGCAGAGAGAGTGCATGGTGGGTCTGTGTCAGGGGATGGGGAGGTAAAGGGGTAATCTGTACCCAAACCCCTGAGGGGAGACAGGGGGCAGACACCACACCACACTTGCTTCCTACTCTTGACGCACTCTCTCTTCAGTTCAGTACAAAGCACAACACAGCCTCTTGCACTCACCCACACACTTCTTGCACTGGTCCAGGTCCACACACATCTCAGTCAGCAGGTGTTTTCAGAAGTCTACCTCTACCAGCAGTTTGTGTTCATCACAATCCATTCTGCCGTCCTCCTTGCCCTACTTCATCCATTTCTTTCCACAAATTTACCTTCATCGCTTCATTTATTTAGACGGGGAGCCGTCACATGGAACCCTTCTCCACTTTGGCCTTCAAAGTTCTCCAGGTGGTACACAATCATCCAGGTGAGGTTACCAGGTACTGCACCTGTTGAATTTCACCATGTTGACTGGAACCAGAAGGAACTTGGAAGATAAAAACCAACATCCATCCACTGCAGGACAAACTCAACCAGTTCTTCCTCCAGGTTATGTAATGTACCTTTCGTTATCCATGAGGGCCTTGAAGACTTCAAGTTGTCTGCCACTGCTCCACCAATGCCTGCCAGCCTGCAACGCCCAGCCGAGCAGAGGTGAAAGCCACCGAGCCCTGGCCGGTACTCTGCCACTCTCCCACCCATGCCAGCCAAGCCAGCCTGCAACACTGGCAAAGTTCTCATTTGAACAGATGATAATGATTATTTCCTACTACCACCAATATCACTGCTTCTCTGGCCGGGTCTCTGCCACTCCCCCACCCATGCCATTTGAATAGAAAAGGGGAGGAGGGTAGAAAAATAATCAAGAACACACTCCGACCTTCACCCAGGCAAGATTTGACAGGTGGTTTGCTACTCACCCACATGGGGTCACCTATGTCTGTATCCTGCACCCGGACACAGCCCATGCTAATCTCTATCTTCTTGGTGGGGCCGTTGTCTGCGGGGTCATCCACGAAGCTCAAGTCGATGGGTTGAATGGAATATATGGGAGAGAGGGGCAGAAGATGGTGGCAGGCAACACAGCTCTTGGAGGGACATGTAGCCGACTCTGTCCAACGTGGCCAAGGGTCTCTTGTCCTGGCCACCAACCAGAGTCCCCAGCAAATGAGTGTTCTCTAGGGCAGGGGATGTTTGCCTGCCACACCTTATGAAACTGGGGGCCAAGTTGGTGGAGCAGTTGCTTTTTATCAAGGTGTCTGATTGTCTGCTGCTGTAGCTGCTGCCATGGGTTCTGCTACCAGGCAATCCAATGTCTGCTGCTGCTCCACCAATTCCTGGCAGCCTACAATGCCCAGCCAAGTAGAGGTGCCAGGCCAACCACAGAACCCCAAGCCTTCTTAGCCTTTGCTCCTAGTGCTGCTGCTGGGTCTGTGATGGCCAGCCATGCCCCTGCAGGTAGGGATGGGCGAATGCGGTTCAGACGTTCGGAGTTTGGACCAAACTCAGTCTGTTCGGTCGACCAAACTTCCAAACCAAACTCGAATTTCAAAGCAAACTGAACTGAACCGAATTTCTGAACTCCGTTCTGTTCACCCATCCCTAATGGCAGCACACACCAAAAAAACTGGTTTTGAATGGTCGAACTTGGTTCGGAAGTTCGGAATTCGACCGAACTTGGTCTGTTCATTCAACCAAACCAAACTTCTGAACCAAACTCAAATTTCAAATCAAACTGAACTGAACTGAATTTCCAAACTCTGTTCTGTTTGCCCACCCCTACCTGCAGGCACCCCCAGGGGGCCAAGCGCTGAGCTTGCCCACCCCGGCAAGCCGGGGTGCAAGCCCCAAGCCTTCCTGGTGTCTTCTGATGCTGCTTCTGGATCTGTGATGGCCTTCCATGCCCCACGGGCACCCACAGGGGCCAAGTGCTGAGTCTGCCTACCCGGGCAAGCTCGGGTGCCAAGCCCCAAGCGTTCCCGGTGTGTTCTGCTGCTGGGTCGATGATGGTCTGCCATGCCCCCACGGGCACCCCTGTGGGCCAAGCGCTGAGCCTGCCTGCCCAGGAAAGCTGGGGTGCCAAGTCCAAAGCCTTCCCGGTGTCTTTTACAGCTTCTGCTGGGTCTATGACAGCCTGCCATGCCCCCACAGGCACCCCCGGGGGTCCCTGGAGTGACCCAAGCCTTTCAGGGGGGCTGAATAATGCTGAACATTCGGCGAGACCAAACTTGTTTGAACCGAACAACCGAACCTGAACTCTAATTTTTGACCAAACTACCGAACTACCGAACATCCAAACTGTGTTCTGTTCGCACATCCCTATTGTGTGGAATGAGAAAATGGGAAATATTATTTTATCCTTTCAAATAGTACTAGAACTAGGGGAAGCTCCATGAAATTAACTGGTAGTAGATTTCAAAAAGAAAGTGGTAGCAAGGAGCACTTTTCACCAACTCCATCTGGTGAGGAGGCTGTAGTTTTTTCTTTCTCAGTCAGATATGGTCACTGTCATCCATTTTTCATCACTTTGAAGCTAGATTATTGCAATCCTGTCTATGTGGGGCTGACCTTGCTGACTGTTGAGAGGCTGTAGCTGGTGCAGAATGCTGAGGCTCACCTCTTTTCAGGGATAGGATGCTGGGAGCACATTACACCAGTGATCCAAATTCTATTCTGGCTCCCTATAACTTTCTGGGCACAATTCAAGATACTGGTTTTGACTTTTAAAGCCCTAAATAGTCTGGGGCCCGCATTTCTGAAGGATTGTCTGTCCTTCCATGTCCCATTATGGCCCATGCAATTGGCCGGGAATGCCTCCCTGTGGGTACCGCCTGTTAAGTCTTGTTCATATGACAAGTGCTCACAGGGAGGAATTCTCGGTTGCTGCCCCAGTGCTTTTGAAATCTCTTCCCCAGAGGTCCACTTGAGTCTGGACCTGAACATCTTCTGGAGGTGTTGTAAAGGCATTTGGTAGGCAGAGATAGGCATTAGGATGGTCTTGGTGGAGGGGTGTGAGAGGGCAATGGGGTGGACGGGTTGGGGAGAGGGTTGGTGGAGGAGGGTTAGGGTTTGTTTTGAATTGTTTTAATGTGTTTTAAAAGTTTTTTTAATATATTTTAATGTATTTTTTGAGGCACCCTAAGTCTTCAAGGGGAGGGTGGGATAAAAATTATTAAATGAATGAATGAATGAATGAAGTATTTTTTTTCACTTTACACACAATTAACTCATGGAATTTACTGCCAGAGGTTGTGGTCAAGGCCAGTAGTATATCTGGGTTTAAAAAAAGATTGGATATTTTTGGAGAGTAGGTCCATTAACAGCTATTAGCCAAGTAGGTATACGAGATGTAACTTCTTGCTGTTGGGAGTTGGGGTGAACAACAGGGAATGGATTGCCCATTGGAATCTATTTGGTACTTTCCCTAAGCAACCAATATAGGCCACTGTTAAGAGACAGAATGCTGGGCTTGATGGATGATTGGTCTGACCCAGTATGGCACTACTTACGTTATTATATTCTGTTGATGTTTTCCACTGTTATTTTTTTGGTTCTGTAATCTATCTGTGTAACATATAACTTGACACTTCTACAAGAAGCTGAAACCTGTTGGCATTTATCTCAAATAGTTCTTTGAAGTGCAAGATCTTGAAAAAGACTGTGCATCAAACCATGCTCGGGATATCACAATACAAAACAGATATAAGGAAGTAAAAATAAATTTATACATACACAGCAAACTAAACACTAACATAAGCATCTAAAATAACCCATATTATTTCTTATTGGGGTCATGTTTGGCATGGGGAGATAAGGCAGGGGGGAGGAAAAATCATCATGAGTACAGGGGTAGACACTTGGTAATGTTCCCCTGTACTTGTTTGTAGACACTTGGTTATGTTCCCTTGTCCTATGTTCCCCTGTCCTTGATGTCAGATTAGATTATTTTAGTATCCACATGTGAGTTTAAAATCTATAAATGGTTCCAAGAGAGTCAAAGAGTTACTTGCAATATTCCCTGACTCAGGATATTTGGGGGTTGAAGTCAGTGGGGCCTCTGATCTGTCACTGATGTTGCTTAATGTGATATCACTCATGAATAGAACAATTACCATTCATGTTCTTATTCAGGATGAACCACCGACCTCGTATGAATTACCAAGACCTAGAGATGGCACCCAGATGTCCACTCCCTCCATGATGGAAGCATAGACCCACCTGTATTGCCAGGTGTTTGGCAGGCAGAAATAGGGTTGGGTGGGATTGGTGGTGTGTGGTTGTGGGTGAGGCTAATTATTGTTGTTTTAGAGGTTTTTATTCTTTGAAAGCTGCCCTGAGCTTTAATGGAAAGGGTGACCTATACATTTAAATAAATTAATACATTTTCGAAATATAGCACTTTATATACGTATGGGCAATTAACCAGTGGAAGAGATTACCGTTGAACATGATGGGCTCCTTATATCACTTGCAGTGTTCATATCACAACCACCCAATACATATATTTTATCAAATTCAATTTAATGAGTCTGAAGTCGAAAAAAAATGAGAAAATTCAATGACCTGTAGTTTACAGGAGGTCAGATTAGATTGTCGCCGCATCCCGGAATGAGACAAGGACACAGTGTTGGAATTTAATGGCCGCACTCTTTAATACTATATTTATACTCAGTCAATTGGAAGAGGGAGGAGTACCTTACAACATCAGGAGTCCAGATTATTTAATTTAACCTTAAACATAAACTTGGGCTGCCTGAGGGTTCCCAGGATCCCAGGCCCTTAATTTAACTAATAATCATTACCTTCATCTCCCCCCCCACCCACTGACAGCGTAAGCTGCTGAGGTGGGTAAGCGAGGTTTGGCCCCTGTAGGGAGCCTACCAAATTTTATTATGGGGGTGCCCTTAGCTGTCATAACCCTTTGGACATACTGCCCCCACATCATGGAATGAACCTTGTACTGGCCGCAACCAGCCCTTGCCCAAGGTTCAATTTCCCATCTCTTAAGGAGATGCCTTACATACTACCTTACCCTTTACGTAACACACAATCAGCTATAACCTGGACCCATGCTAGAGTGTGACAGAATCAACATTTTAATAACACATTATAAACTAGAGTGAATTGCCCTTAAAACACACTGTGAAGAAGGCAAAAACCAGATAAATTAAATGCTAAACTGACTTTTCTTAAAAAATTCCTTCCCGGCCCCAACTAGGGTGACCAGCAGTGCCCACAGTGCTCCTCTTTTGGGGGGAGGGTGGTGCGATCTTCGCTTCCCTGTCTTGCTCACAGAACTGCAGAGTGAGGCAGTAAGCAAGAGCCCTACCCTCTTCTGCAAAGCCTCGCAACGCGAGACAAGCTCAGCCCTGAAACCCCCAGTTGCCAGGCAACCTCACGAGGCTCTTCCCACTGGCATACAAATTGCACCGGCTTCTGCTTGCAGCTGACTGTGTCCCCACTCTCCCTGCAAGACTGCAGGAGCGGGACAAATTCCCCCACCAAGTAGCCTGTTGCTGCAGGCGCGGTGAGGGGCACTTATTTTATTGTCCACATCTGACCTTAAAATAATCTATAAATGGTTCCAAGAGAGTCAGAGATAAAGTTCTTGCAATGCATCATCATATCATTTAATACTTGTATGAAATTATGTTTTTACCTAAATTGCTGTCAGAAATTTCCCCAAACTGCTAGTCAATCTGTGATCTATAGAACTATGGACATAGAAGAATTGACACAAACCAGGAAAATATGTCTGGGGTTTTTGATACAAACAGGGTTCAGTAATCTTCAGAAATCATAAGAGTTAAACTATGGAAGGTGATATTTCCCTTTGAAGAATATTGCTGAATATTATATGGTGTATTGTCTCTAATACTGATGACAGCTGCTCTCCATGTAGTGAACATAAGAATATAAGAGAGGTGTGCATCAGGGACCTATGTCATTTCCCCCCGTTATTTAAATCATTCATTTTTGTGGAATGGATGGAACCTGCAAGATACATTTAAATGATATCTTTAATATTTTCTTTCATGTAAATAGGATAACAATTCCTTGGATTCATGTCAGACATTTGCTCTTTGAAATCAAACAATGCCCGTCGCCTTACCAGCTCTCCCCGCAGGGGAACAGCTCGGGGGAGGCGGCTGTTGTTCCTCCCCTGCTGCGCTGAAGGAGGCACGTGCGGGGGCGGGTGCACGGCAGAGACGAAAGCGGCGCAAAGCGAGCTCTCGTGAGAGCGGGAGCTCGCGGCCGCCATCTTGTGCCTGGGGCGAGGTTAGGCATTCGCGCCCAGGCACCGATGGTGAAGCAGCGTGCTGGGAGCGAGGAGCAACGTGGTTGGTAGGCCCTAGAGGGGAACAGCAAGGCAATTGAAGCTGCGAGAGCAACAGCGGCGCGGAGGCCAGAAAAAGGACGGGCAGCGAGTGCCTCTCCCCCCCCCGTCTGGGCAGGCGGGCTCTGGGAGGCTTTTCACGACTAAACGGGGACAAGGCCCCCTCGCGTTGGGTGGGCTCCCCCCCCAAGGTGTGGCAGACATAAGGGTG
This sequence comes from Sphenodon punctatus, assembly GCA_003113815.1. Taxonomy (NCBI): domain Eukaryota; kingdom Metazoa; phylum Chordata; class Lepidosauria; order Sphenodontia; family Sphenodontidae; genus Sphenodon; species Sphenodon punctatus. Next base: position 50,124 of record QEPC01003798.1, on the reverse strand, counting down.
ACTTCCCCCTCCCAGTCCAGGATAAAGGTTGAGGACCTCGTGAGGCAGCAGCGTGCAGGGTAGGGGCGCGCGACAAAAGTTGCAGGTAGCAGGCACGCGTGCAACGAGGGCACAGTAGGCTGGGACCCAAAAGGCACCAGGATGAAGGGTGGAGGCAATAAAAAAGGCAAAGGCCCGGCAAAAAAGGCCTTGGCCAAAAGAGTGGAGGAGGTGCTGGAGGCCCTCCAAGCGCGAATGGCGGGGTGTGAAGGGGTCCTTGATGCCCTGGCTCAGCCTCTTGCAGGCGGCAGCCAAGGTCAGGCTCAGGCTGAGCGGGCCCCANAGGGTTGGGTGGGATTGGTGGTGTGTGGGTGTGGGTGAGGCTAATTATTGTTGTTTTAGAGGTTTTTATTCTTTGCAAGCTGCCCTGAGCTTTAATGGAAAGGGTGACCTATACATTTAAATAAATTAATACATTTTCGAAATATAGCACTTTATATACGTATGGGCAATTAACCAGTGGAAGAGATTACCGTTGAACATGATGGGCTCCTTATATCACTTGCAGTGTTCATATCACAACCACCCAATACATATATTTTATCAAATTCAATTTAATGAGTCTGAAGTCGAAAAAATTTTTGAAAATTCAATGACCTGTAGTTTACAGGAGGTCAGATTAGATTGTCGCCGCATCCCGGAATGAGACAAGGACACAGTGTTGGAATTTAATGGCCGCACTCTTTAATACTATATTTATACTCAGTCAATTGGAAGAGGGAGGAGTACCTTACAACATCAGGAGTCCAGATTATTTAATTTAACCTTAAACATAAACTTGGGCTGCCTGAGGGTTCCCAGGATCCCAGGCCCTTAATTTAACTAATAATCATTACCTTCATCTCCCCCCCCACCCACTGACAGCGTAAGCTGCTGAGGTGGGTAAGCGAGGTTTGGCCCCTGTAGGGAGCCTACCAAATTTTATTATGGGGGTGCCCTTAGCTGTCATAACCCTTTGGACATACTGCCCCCACATCATGGAATGAACCTTGTACTGGCCGCAACCAGCCCTTGCCCAAGGTTCAATTTCCCATCTCTTAAGGAGATGCCTTACATACTACCTTACCCTTTACGTAACACACAATCAGCTATAACCTGGACCCATGCTAGAGTGTGACAGAATCAACATTTTAATAACACATTATAAACTAGAGTGAATTGCCCTTAAAACACACTGTGAAGAAGGCAAAAACCAGATAAATTAAATGCTAAACTGACTTTTCTTAAAAAATTCCTTCCCGGCCCCAACTAGGGTGACCAGCAGTGCCCACAGTGCTCCTCTTTTGGGGGGAGGGTGGTGCGATCTTCGCTTCCCTGTCTTGCTCACAGAACTGCAGAGTGAGGCAGTAAGCAAGAGCCCTACCCTCTTCTGCAAAGCCT
>QEPC01003798.1:31732-43984 GCA_003113815.1 Sphenodon punctatus | reverse complement strand
GGGGCCCTGGTCCTGGCCCTGGGTCTGGCGACAGCGGTGGCATCAGCAGCAGTGGTGGGTGTGGTGGCGTCAGTGCTTTGGAGCACTTCAGGCCACTACTAGGCCTTCTGGTTTGACCCGGAAGGCCTAGTATTTACCTGAAGTGCTCTGGAGCGCCACCGCCACTGGACCTGCCACCACTGCTGCTTCCGCCAGATCCAGGGCCAGAGCCCCGGCACCACCAGGTAGGGCAATCCCTGGGGTGGGGTGGGGGTTAAAAAAATTAAAATTCCCAGACTCAGGAGGGTGGGGGGGAGGTGCTCGCTAAAATCTGCCACTGTACCTGAGGACTGGAGGGTAGCAATGTAACCCAGATATTTAAAAAGGAATCCAGAGGTGATCCTGGAAACTACAGACCAGTAAGCTTGATGCCTGTGTCAGGCATAATGGTGGAAACTATCACTAAGAACAGAATCGCTGGGTATGATGCTAAACATGGCTTAATGGGGAAGAGTCAACATGGATTTAGCAAAGGTAAGTCATGCCTCACTAATCTGTTGGAAATCTTTGAGGGTGTAAATAAGCATGTGGCCAAGGGAGACCTGATAGTTACATTGTACCTGAATTTCCAGAAAGTATTTGATAAGGTCCCACATAAAAGATACTTGAGAAAATTAAAAAGTCATGGGATAGCAGGTAGTGTCTTACTATGGATCGGTAACTGGTTAAAGGATAGGAAGCAAAGAGTAGGACTGAATGGTCAGTTTTCACAGTGGAGAAATGTAAAAATGATGTGCCCCAGGGATCTGTATTGGGACCGGTCCAAATTTTATAAGCAATTCATGTTTCCTTCTTGAAGACTTTTATTATTCAGATAAATAGCACTAGGGCTGGTCTTAGAAATTGTGGGACCAAGGGCAGGGGAGAAATATGGAGTCCTATTCTTCCACCGGCAGCAAAGCCGGTGACGGCCAATGGACCTAGAGGTGCTCCCCATCTCAGTCCAGGGGTTCTACCTAGGGCCTGGGCTTGGGGATGGGCAAAGGGGGCTCTCCCCTTCACCCATCCCGAACACCAGACATTTTTATGGGCACTTACCCTATCTGCCGCTGCTGGCCTGGGCCCCATGCCAGCCCTGCTCATCGGTTCCCTAGGTCGGGCCAGGTGCTGCAGCAGCAGATTGAATTTGACGCTGCCACCAGAAGTTTACCAGAGATGATCCTGAAAGTCTGTGATATAATCCCTGCAAATTTCCTGTCAAATGAGTAGACAAAAGAAATGTGAAAGTCAGTAATGCATTTACAAGTAAATTACTTATTACATAATAACATTTAATCTAATCCTTCTGAAACTTTGCAGACAGAATACCCATATGGAGGGGTATAACCTTGTCTAGTTTCATTCCAATCAGATGGGGGACAAATACGATAAAGTATCATACTGCTAGATTTCACCAGAATTGGATATAAAACAAAAAAGCTGCAGTCAAAAATGTTTTTCTTCCTCCAGATTTTTCCTATTAATTGATAAGAACAAAACAAATTGTTTTCATTTTTTTCAATATTATGTTCTTTCATTTTCATTATTCAGTAACAAAAATGAAAAATCCCTATTTCATTTTTGTTATTATAATAACGAAAATGAAATGAACACCCCTAGGGCACAGGAAAACCCTGTCTCTTATACACATCTAGATGTGTATAAGAGACAGCCCCATACGTGGGTGCCACGCTGCAGTCACAGGCACCCCCCTCCATTACCTTGCTTGTTTAAAAGCACCCATGGTATCACAGATTTGTACAGTGGAAGAGATCTCATGGGTCATGTAGTCCAACCCAAGGGGGTTGAAAGTAATTTTGTGAGTGAACAGTAGACTCAGATATTTAAAAAGGAATCCAGAGGTGATCCTGGAAACTACAGACCAGTAAGCTTGATGCCTGTGTCAGGCATAATGGTGGAAACTATCACTAAGAACAGAATCGCTGGGTATGATGCTAAACATGGCTTAATGGGGAAGAGTCAACATGGATTTAGCAAAGGTAAGTCATGCCTCACTAATCTGTTGGAAATCTTTGAGGGTGTAAATAAGCATGTGGCCAAGGGAGACCTGATAGTTACATTGCTGTCTCTTATACACATCTAGATGTGTATAAGAGACAGCACCCATGGTATCACAGATTTGTACAGTGGAAGAGATCTCATGGGTCATGTAGTCCAACCCAAGGGGGTTGAAAGTAATTTTGTGAGTGAACAGTAGACTGATGGTCCAAAACATTTGGAAATTACTGCATTATATCATTTTAACTGAAAAGTAAGCTCAGCTATTCCAAACAGCAGTTAAAAATTTATTGCACGTCCTTGACAAGTATGGGTCGTGTTTCACCACAGGTTTACTGAGTTAGCTATCAAAGAATTTGATTGAATACCAGATCCCCCAGTTATCAAAGATTTACATTAAAGAACTCCTGAGTTTTGCCACAGTATCAGATAGTGAAAGAGGCTGCACACTCAGTACTCTTCCATTAACAGGCAGCTCAATGAAAGATTAGGAAATATCCAGCTGCTAATGTGTTTTAAATTGCATACCCTTATTGTGTGTGGTTTCTAATGTTAGGCAAATTAATGCCTTACCCCTTATACTTAAGCAAAAAGAGATAATTTAACCTCACAATGGGCATTTTAGCTTTTCAGAGGGCATGAATAAAAGCACTATCAAAAATCTCAATTTTCTAATCAGAAAAAGAAAAGAGTTCATTTCGTAACCCAGCAGAAATACAAAAACCAGATGTAGATGATCCAAGCAATACTGTTGTTTTGCCAAAGCAGACTGAATATCTGCAGCATATTATGCAGGGAACTATGGATGCAGAAGACTAAGAAGATTTTAAAAAGATGAAGGACTAGGCTACATCACCCAGGTTACAAAAGGAGCCAAGAACCACTGAAAACTATTTCAGAGAAGGGAGGAGAGGCAAGGGAATTTATCATATCCTGAAAAATGGGGAGAAAAAACCCAAACTTTTTCTGTAGCTCCAAGCTCCAAAGTGGTGCAAAATCTAAAAGAGGAGTGAGAAGGGAGATGTCAAGAGATTATTTGCCCAAGGACAGGAAGTCTTTCTGTCTTTTTATCCCACCCCCGCTCTATTCTCATTGCGCCTGAGCACCTTGCACAAATTTAATACATTATATGTGAGATGCTACTGTAAGGTAAAGCATTTCTCTTCTCTCCATTTTTAGATTAGCCACAAAGACACTTAAAGTTCACTCCTGCATTCATTAAAGACAACGGGACTTAAGCCAATTGCTTTAAGAGATGGAGGATTTGCCCTAATTATGCAATTAGTTTCTCAATGAAGTCAATGTCTTAGCTACAATTGACTTTAAAAGATGGGGATTACGTTCTAAGTCTGTTGCAATATCGGGAACCAAATCCAGATTTCCTGACTTCAGCCCATTGCTTTAACTACAAGACCAACCATCCTTCCATTATACAGCATGGTAGGGATGTGCGAACGCGGTTCGGAAGTTCGGAGTTCGGACCAAACTTGGTCTGTTCGGACAACCGAACCAAACTTCTAAACCGAACCTGAACCGACCGAACCGAACTCGAACCGAACTACAAATTGACCGAACAGTTAATTTGTGTTTGGCCATGTTCGGTTGAGTTCAGGTGGGAAAAATGGGACTGGAAGGCCCAGGGAGGGGGAGACAGCTGAGGAGCAGACTTCCAGGTACTGGGGGTGGAGAGACTTGGAGTAGCAGCCAGCCTGCTCAATCACCTTTCCTTTTCGACTAAGAACATTGGCTTCACAGTCTGCGATTGGCCAGGGGATATGCTCGGCTGCCCAGAGTCAATCGGGCTTGAGGTAAGGCGAGAGAGCAGCAAGTAACATAACTCTTTGCCCTGCCTCCCTTCCAACACCTTCTGAGCCAGCCACTGATCATTCAGCAGCATTTACAGAAGGCTTCCTGACTCCCAGCAGTTTGCTTCCCTCATCCATTCCCAATCCTCCTCCTATTTCACCCATCCAACAAATTTACCTCCCTGTTATCATGTAGTTAGATTATATTAGATAGATTTAGCTGTTATTTTTATTTTTTACCCCTCCCTGTGTTCTATCTCCCTACCCTCCATTGAATCCATTCCTTTCCCTTTCCCTCCATATTCCATCCCTTATTCCCTTCCCCTGGTTTTTGATTTATTCGAGTAGGATTAGATTGATTTAGGTTTTATTTCAGTTTCTGCATCCCTCCCTGTGTTCTTTTGAGCTGTCTGTGTCCCCCCCTATCCTTGTGTAATATTGTATATATATATATATATACATATATATATATATATATATACAGAGAGATTATAGTAGTTGAGCTATTACAGTTAAGTTAGCTTAGTTTATAGAGATACAGTGATCTAGTTTTAGAGTGTGTTTTTTATATTCCATTATTTAGTTCCACAGGTTTTATAACAGTTATTAGATAGTTAAATAACAGTTAGATTTAGTGTAGGATAGATAGATAGATAGATAGATAGATAGATATAATATTTTATAAAAATTGTAAAAAAAATATATTTAATATACTTGTGTGACTGTGTATTCCTTGGTTTGTAGAAATGGAGAAGGGAGGTATGAGAGGGCGAGGTTGCTCTGCTGCCCATAAGGCAGCCAATGAGGCACATGGCAGGGGCCATGCCATCAGAGTGCCAGCAGTGGGAAGAAGCAGCAGTCCAAGCACATCACCACACCCCAAGCTGAGAAGGCCTGATGTTGGATCTCACTCTCCCAGCACTAGTGGTACTAGTGCTCCCAGTGGCACTAAGAACCAAGGGGTTGGGCGTCATCTCCTGGCAGTGGAAGAGGCTGTGGTGGCTGTCTCATCTACGGCTGCAGGCAATTCAGGGGAAGAAGTATCACAGGGGCCAGCATTGTCCCCTGACTCCCCCATTGTAGAGATCGATCTCAGCCCGGCTGCTAGAGGCAGGGCCCGATCCCAGGGCACCAGCAGCAGGGAGCATAGCAGCAACAGCAGCAACAGCAGTTATAGGGGTCAGGGGGAGAGTGCTGCTCGAGTGGCAGCAGCATGGCAAGTCCAGCAGCCTCCATCAGTTTGTTTGGGGATGGAGATAGTGAGACAGAGCTTTCCGTGGAGGAGATCTCAGTAGTATCTGGTGATGATGAGGTGGTGGCTGTCCCTCCACAAGGTGTGTGACCACTGCAAGTGTCACCATGTCTGACTCCTGCCCCTCCCAGCAGTGCGTCACCTGGTGCGGGCCAGAAGGCAGTGTGGGGCAGAAAATCAAGGGTCTGGGAGCATTTTAAGGTGGTGCGGGCGGATGATCCCCGGGAGGTACGGAGCACTTTGTGAAGCAATGTAGTGAAGCATGGGCAGGTGCTCACCAACCAAGGGACATCGACCAAGTCCAGGCACCTTAAAACATGCCACAGTGCTGCTCTGATAAGCGGGCAGGCTGGGTCAGTGGATGCTAGTGGGTTCCCGATCCAAGCAGCTACTCGTCCTCCTTCATCGGGCAACCGTCCCACTCCAGCAGCTGCCTCTAGCAGCAGGAGCAGTATCACTGCTAGGCGGGAGCAGCAGGAGAAGCAGCAGAAGCAGCAGCATCAGTCGACCATGGAGCAGCTGATGTGGGGGCAGCTGACAAGGCCATCGGCAGCTGGAGGGTGGCGTGGTTTTCAAGAGACAGCCACGCGCCTGTTGGTCGAGATGATCACTGTCAATGGCCAGCCCTTCTCCATTGTCGGGGATACCGGGTTTAAGCGGCTGATGGGGTTCCTGGCCCCCCAATTTAAGATGCCATGCTGCACCACACTCAGCCGTACGGTGGTGCCAGGCCTGTACAGGACTATGAAGGAGAGCGTGAAGGAGCAGCTGGTACTGGCAGGGACTGGGGGGGGTGCCACTGTCCATTTCACAACTGACCTGTGGTCCAGCCGGAATGCCCGACATGCATACCTTGTGGTGACGGCGCACTGGTGGGAGGACCCAAAGTTGGCATTTGACAGTTGCAGGAGGGGTCCTGAAGCAGGTTATAGGTGAGCCCTGCTTCAGGCTCAAGTAATGGACATCCCCCACACCTCAAGGAACCTTGAGACAGCCCTGAACGCCATTTTGGGGGAATGGGTAATGTTTGGTGCACCGTTCATCCCAGGGTGTGTGGTGACCGATAATGCAGCTAATATAGTGAGGGATATCTACGATGCGGAGTTTACCAGCATCCCTTGCACAGCACACACCCTACACCTGGTGGTCACGGACGTTCTGGGCTTGGGGGAGAAGGGGATTGGGGCAGGCACCCTTAGCTCCCTGATAGAGTGGGGGAGGAAGCTGGCAGTGTTCTTTAACTGCAGTGTTAAGGGTAGCGAAATCCTCAGGGCCAATCAGGCTGAACAAGGCTCCCTAAAGCACCTGATGGTGCAGGACGTGTCCACGAGGTGGAATTCCACCTACCTGATGCTTAAGCGACTTGTGGAGCAGAAAGCCACATTGCATCAGGTGGAATTGGACACGGACAGCGGGGCACCTCCAGGCTTCAATGGGCCAGTCAGTCAGTCAGTCAGTCAAAAGTTTTATTGTGGCCAAAGCCTTAACAATTCTCATAGCATGCTTCAATGGGCCAGAATGGGAGATCCTGACACAGACGGTCCTAGTTCTCAGACCGTTCCATGAAGTAACAGAGACCATCAGCTCCTCCATGGCCACCATAAGCCAGGTAACCCCTCTGGTCCAGAGTCTCCACAGGAGTCTGGAGGAGATCATGTTGCAGGGGCAGGATCGTGGCCCTAGGGGCAAAAAGCTGGACCGAACCAAACTGAATGCCCAAACCCGAACCGCAATCTGTTCGCACATCCCTACAGCATGGAAACTGAAAGCAGGAAGGTAGGGGACATGAGAATGTGAACTGTGGGGAGAGTACAAATTGACATTTTTGTGGTGTACACATAACTGTAATTGTCAATTAAGAGGTAAGAATGCCTGGGTTTGCATCCACAGAGCAGTCATTTGCAACAGATGATATCTGACTAGCAATTCTGTAACAGAAATAAAGACACATTTAAATAAATTCCCACCATTAGGACAGGGCAAGTCACAATTACAGTCCTAAGTAGTACTCAGCTGTAGAATTAATGTTTTATGAAGGCATAAAAGAATGACTCAGTGGTAGCTGACCCATCAACCTCCCTGAAATGACAGTTAATGAACGAATTAATTTTATTGCTTAGTCATAGACCATTGCAAAACACAAACAACAATAATAACAATACATCTTCCCAACAGGAAACATAACAGATAACGAAAATACTAAAAGAATCAGGGAACATGTTGATCAGACATCAAGTCCCAGTTTAACTAATACAACCTATAGGGGTTGCCCTTATTTATCTAATACATATCAGGGACAAAGACTGCTCTATCATTTAGTAAGGGTTTCAAGTTGGGTCCTCAATGTCATCTAAAGATTTAAATTCCACAAAGCGCTTTCTTAAATGATTTGCATGCAAGAGGAAGGCCACTACCTGCTGAATGACTTGGACATCTGAGTTATCCAACAGTACGGAGAGAAGCACAGAGTCAGAATGACCCGGGAACCTTCTCAAAATAGGGAGAAGGTATTTGGCTCTAATAGAGTCATACAGATGACAGTACAAAAGTATATGAGTCATGATTTCAGATTCCAAATTATCAAAGGGGCAAAGTCTTTCTGCATATGGGGTTCCCAAGAAACCTCCCTGAACTATCTGCAATGGAAATGCATTTACTCTTGTGGCTAGCATACGTTGTTTGGCTCTAGCGGATATAGGGGAAGTAAGATATTTAGCTACCCGAGTCTGATAAGGAGCCCAGGAAGAGTAAGCCTGAAAATGAGGTGAGGCATTAATCTGTGCCGAAATGACAGTTATGAAAAACAACAACAAGGCTACCATGCCTTCAGTGCAAGGACACTCAGAGTACTACTACTTCTTGTGGGAATAGGATTCATGGTTCAGGTAGTATTGTCTCTACTGTTTTTCTTATTCTTATGTTTTGTTGGTTTCATGGACAGATGCACTGTGACCATAACAACCATATCCCTCGCTCTATCCCCCATGGGCTCCTTCCACTGGAGTTAGTTTTTTTTTCACTCAGCCCTGCACGGTGTGGGTTCCACCTACCTGCGAGACTGCCTCATTCCCTGGGTTCTGGAACAGCCACTGCGGTTGGCTGGGGGCACCCTTTTGGAGGTTCCTTATGTTTGACGGGCGGTCACATTGGAGCGAGTGTTCTTGGTCACAGCGCCTCAGATGTGGAACTCCCTCCTGATGAGGTTTGTTTGGTCCAGGACTTCCCTCCTTCAGGCATCAATGTAAAACCTGGTTGTTCCACCAAGAATTTGGTGAGGGAGACAGGTAGGGGGAGGGTGGGGTTGGGTAGGGTGGGTAGCATGACCCATATGGAAGATTTGTTATTTTTATTGATTCCCATCTGAACCTTAATCCCATATGAACCTAATCCCCCTAACCTTTGTCTCTCTGAGCATCCTGGTGTATACTCTCTGGTCTCCAAGTTATACCTTTGTTCTGTAGCTATCCACAGTCTCATTCTGTATCTTTTAGCCTTTCCTTGATGTTAAAAAGGAAGGATATTGATAAATCATATCAAGTTCAGAAGAGAGCAAAGATTATTTTAATGGGGTTGGAATGAAAGACCTATTAGGAGAAACTGGAGGAACTAGGAATGGTTGCCCTAGAGTAAAAGACAGTAAGGGATCTATAGTTATATTTTTTAAATATAAAAAAGGTTGTTATAAGTCCCCTTCACCGCTGAATAGTGGAGATGGGACTATTGTTGCGCCCCCACCCTGCCCAGAGACAAAGAGGAGCCGATGCATGGGGAAGGCTGTTAGAAGCCCTACCCGTGCTGTTTCTAAGGTTTCCAGGCAACCCCCATGGAGGCAGCCGCTGGAGCGTGCTACACGGGCTTGGGAGCTCTGCCCCTTTTAGAAGGGGCCAACTCCCTGAGAGCGGGGAAGAGCCTGTGAGTCCAGGGAACTGCTAGGAGAATCAGCCCCATCCAACCCTCCCTCTTGCACTGTGGTTTAGACCAGTGGCCTTTAGGGAGCTGAGGAGGAATTTTGACGACCCACCTGAAAATTTACAGGAGTCATGTGTTTCGCCTCCTCAACAGTGCGGAATAGGTTAAATAGGAATAGGTTATTGGAATGTTTTGAATTTAATTGGCTCCTGTGATTGGCATTTCTTTCTAATTATAATATGGCAAGATAAGTTTTGAATCGCAAAATTGGTTGTATTGAAGTGTTCGTGTTCAAAACGAGCAGAGAATTATGAGTAATTGGACAGCTGGGGGTAAGATATTAGTCGCACTCTGCAGGGGTCCAGTATGCTAAGGTATGTTAAATAGGAAGGAGATAGAATAATATGAGTCATCTCCTTAAGAGATGGAGACATGATACTTTGTGTAATGCAGGGCACAGCATGCACAGGGGTCATGCTCCCTGGGAGTAGCGACCTAACAGGGGAGGAGGGACGTGCGCTGTCTTCACACCCTGAGGGCACTTTTTCCTTACTCAGGCCCACAGTGGGCATTGCCCCCTTTCAGCCAAAAGCCCGTTGCTGTCGAAAGAGGGGAAGTTCGGAGTTAAAGGGATTGTCACTGGAACGCACATACAGGACTATCCCACAGTTAAAAAGTTATAATAGTTGATTAGCATACTGGACCCAAATTGCTTGGGCAATTACCCAAGGTTCAAGGCACCGATCTTGAATTGGATAAATCTAATAAAGAGTGTGGCCAGTTTTATAACCAACTAATGCCTCTGTGTCTCATTTGGGGTGCGTCGACAAGTATATAACAATTTTTGTCTAAAACCAATGAAAATAGAACTAAATGGACTTAAACTGAACTGAATGGACTTAAACTGAAAGAGAAAATATCCAGACTAAATATTAGAAAGAATTTTCAACTCATAAGAAGAATGAGGCAGTGGAGCAGATCAACTGAGGTTACTGACCTGTAAACTTGCTTCTTCAAGATGGGCTCATTCACTCACACCAGTGGGAACCGTGCCTGTGCAGATTGGCTTGGAAGCATCTCAAAGCAGTTATTTCTTAACACTCCATGGCCCTTCCCCTCGTTGCTTTTGGCAGGCTTTTTGAAATGCTATAAAAGGTGCATGAATTACCTCTTTTTCTTCCAACTTCCACACCAGAGCAAGTTTCCTCTTTAAGAATGGCTCCGATGCAGAGGAGAAAGTAGGCATGAGTGATGGAGCCCATCTCAAAGAACCAAGGTTACAGGTAAGTAACCTCAGTTTCTTCTTCAAGTGTGGCTCCACTGATTCACACAAATGGGAGAATGAAAAGCAGTAGTCCCAGTATGGCAGAGGCTGAGGCCTACTTAAAGATAGATGGTAGGACTAGAGCTGAAACTCGATCTTGATTTTCTCTTGATTCTCACCGAGAATCATGGTTCTCAACTTGTTTTTAGTGGGAATTGTTAGGAGGTGGGCCATGAGGCGGGTTGCACGAGCCCATCATAGCCAAACTGCTCACCTGCACAACAGCCCCAGGCACCCGTGGGTTCTCTGAGACCCGACATATCTGGGAGCGGCGGGAGTGCACCCCCCCATGCGATCGAGAAGAGGCTGGCCCCGTGCAAGCGGGGAATCTGGAAGCAGACAACAATGGGGGAATGCGACGCCCCCAGATCAAGCAGCCAGCCTGATCCCCGTGCTGCTGACAGATGGAGGGGCGGGGTCGGCAGAGAGACGTACAGGCCCCGGGGGGCAGGGCCAGGGCAGGGGTGGCGTTGCGGCACTCCGCATGCGTGCAGGAGTGTCAGGGGCGGGGCTAAGCAGTAAAAAGGCAAGGTTCAACACAAACCCTGCGCCAGCGATCAGCAGTGCTGTGAAGCTGGCCCCTTGGTGTTGTCGGACCGAGTCTCTAAGCGTATTGTGTGAACAAGTGAAGCGAGTGCTAGGCAGAGAGAGAGAAGAGTGATTGGTGTGTGCGTGTGTTAGGGTCTACGTGTGGGTGAGTACACTCCAGTTCCTTGTTCTATCATGGTACGGGTTTCACCCTCCTTGTGCGCCCTAGAGTGTGAACCCCCTTTGGCAGTTCCTCCCTCCTTCCAGGGTGCTCTTCCCCTTCCTCACCATCTTGAGCACTAAGGGTACTTTCCCCAAGCACAGTGTAAGTGGTGTGTGTGGGCAGGGACGTGGTCCCCCTGTGGAGTGTGTGGGGAATGCACTTTCAGCCTGCTGCTCTCCAGTACCCCAATGATGACACGGCCTCATCCCAACTGGGACATATAGGGCCAACTTACAACCTGAGGGGTCTTCTATTTTCCCTTCTGAAGAGAGCGTCTCCCCAAACCACAGGAGTCCCTGGTGTGTTTGGAATTGGTCTAAGGGTTAGGTTCGTGGGTTTTCCCTTCCCCCAATCCTGTTCCCTGACAGGAATCAGTAATCAAGAAAACTCCCAGTTCTCTACACTTGCTCAGTCAAGAATTGTTTCAATTTGCTGTGATTTACTGTGTATCATTTGCTGTTTACTATGATTTACTGTGTACCGTATACTGATTTACCAGGTACCCCTTACTGTGTACTAGGGGTGGGACATCAGCGCAAATATGGGGTACCGGTTTTACCAGTTCCTGGAGTTAAGAATACCAGCGTACCGGATTAATACCGTTTTACTGGTACCAGATCTTTTTCTTTGATTTCAATGGGGAAATGTCCCCATTGAAATCAATGGAAAAAAACAAAAACCTCAGTCCTCCCCGAGTCTAGGCTGCACGGGTGGAAGGGGGGACACACCCTCCCACCCTGCCCAGCCTGTATTTAAACAAGAAAAAAAAAATGTGACCCCTACTGCGGGCTCCAGGCCGCTGCCAGTGACCCAAAGCCAGTCCAGCACCTGCGTCCAGCAGCAGCCAGCAGGTAAGTAAGTACCGGTACTACTGATCCTTTGGGTGGGGTGGGTTAACACCCCCACCCCACCCCAGGGATCACCCTACTTCCCACCCAGGGATCGCCTACCTTGAGCTCCGGGCGGCGGCACTCAGCGCTGGCTGTGGCTGCTGGCTTCATCATGCTACTAGGCCTTCCAGGGAACTTCCAGGTTCCCCAGAAGGCCTAGTAGCATGCTGAAGCCAGCGGCAGCCACAGCCAGTGCTGGAGCGTCCGGAGCGCCACCGCCACCGCCCAGAGCTCAAGGTAGGTAGGCGATCCCTGGGTGGGAAGTAGGGTGATCCCTGGGGTGG
>QEPC01003798.1:2488-24788 GCA_003113815.1 Sphenodon punctatus | reverse complement strand
CCAAACAGAAGTAAAAAAACAATGGTAGCAGAAGTCAACATTCCAGGACTGGAAGTCGACATTCCTGGACATCGGGTACACAAATTGGGTCATAACTGTATTGAGTCAATTTGGATACCAGATATTAGTCAGGTATACCCATTTTTGTGGGTACTTATTTCAGCTCTCTACAACGTCTACTGTAGTGTCTGTGAGGATAGATAGGGAGAAAGGATGGAAGCATCCATTATTAAGCTATAGCTAAGGTTGCAATTTGGGAATGACTTGACAATCCTGGAATGCCTGAGTGGCAAATGTGTATAATTCCCCCAAAAGTCGGATCTTGGATCCTTTGGAGGGTGTCTACTGAAGCACTGAATTAATAAACAAACTGGTAATATGATAATCTCTTAGAATCAGATAGCATGTGGTCTATTTAAATAGGGTTGTATGAAAACTAGGGTACTTTAGAAGTTACAAGCAAAGATTTTCCCAATAACATTTTAAAATCATGGCTAGACAGGTCCTGTGATTTCTGCACTGCTGCAATCTCACTGATTTTAGATCAGAGCCAAATCCCTGCAGAAATATTTTTCAGCAGCACAGAAACCAGCCTGCCAACCTGGCACTCAATTCAATTCATTCTTTCAGTACAAGTCAATTGGGAGCTGGCATCAAGTTTCATCTAGAACTTCGAGGCAGGCACCAGAACTGGGGCAGGAAACCAACTGACCAAGAGGCAAGAGACGGAATTGTAGGGGAGAGGAAGACATCCCTGAAGGTCTGTGGATTCCAACTAGAGGGGGGCTGCCCTACCTTTCACCATAACAGTGGTAGCTCCCTTGGTCAGAATGGTGTCTTGTCTTCCCCCTCGCTTCCCGCCCCTCCCCATGGGGAAAGGCAGAAAAATTTAGTCAGGGAGGGGGAATCGGGAAATGAGCAGGACCTAAAAGAAAACAGGGTGCACAGAAGGCACAACCCCCTTGTCCCCTACATAGTGTAACTTAGCCACACTCACAGCATGGCCATACACAGTGTAGCCATACAGCACAAACAGCGCAAGCACAAACAGCACAGATTCCCTTCCATGCCCATGCAGCAGAGCTATGCTCGCTCTCGCTCTCTCTCTCTCTCTCTCACACACACACACACACACAGACATTTTTTCTTTAGTTTTTCATTACTATTTTTAGTTTTCTTTAGTTTACTCCAAAATGCAAGTGAAGCCCTTTTGTTTTAGCAATGGTAACTACAAATGTAGTTATATAAAAAGAGAGAGAGAGAGCATAGGCAGATGTAAGAGTGAGAAATGTACATATAATTTTTCAGTTTTATTCATTTTAATAAGTTATTCTTCTCAAATAATTTGGGCCTAAATGATCTTCCAGAAATTATTTCTGCTCCAGAATTTTTTCCACCAAATCTTGCCGATCAGCTGATAGGGGTGCTCCGCTACGCAGACGATGCGGTAATACTATCCCAAACAAAAGTCGGGATTAACAGGCAATTAGGAGCTCTGAAGAAATATTGTACTCAGAAAAAGCTAGAACTAAATTACACTAAAACCAAAATTATGGTCTTTGGAAATGAAAAGAGGAAATATTCTTGGAGGCTAGGTTCTGAAAGTATTGAACAAGTTCTGCAATACAAATATCTGGGCATTACCCTTAGTAAGACCGGATATTGGGATTCTCAGGCTAAATCCGCATTAAATCAGGCCTCAGGTATGGCCACTGTTATTCTAAAATACTTTTCTCGAAAGGGCTGCAGAAGAGAGTTAATGGCCATAAAAGTTTTGAATGCCAAAGGTGCATCTTCATTGTTTTATGGAGCCTCTTTATGGGTCACTAGTTGGCCATTTAGTTTGGATAAGATTCAAGCTGCATTTCTGAGGAAATTTTTCCATTTACTGCCAGGAATAGTTGCTGCAGCAGTTCGAATAGAAATGGGACAATGTAATTGAAACTGAAAGGTAAAAAAGCATGCTCTTTTACTATGGCTTCGTGCTGTCACATGCCCCTATTCAGGTTTGTTCCCTTTGTTGGCCAAAGACAAATATGAATCTTTATGGGCTTCTACTATGAAAGATGTTATAACCAAAATCAGATTTTTGATTATGTATTTACAAAATAGAGGCCTTCTAGTGGCTAGAGCAGAAATTAATAGGACAGTTGTAGACATTGCATGCCAGGAGGATATAGTCGCTATAAATGCCTCACCCCCTTTGGGGATGTACTCGTGCTTGGTACCTAAGGCTGGTCAGGCTGCGAATTACTGGCAAAGTAAACTGTCCCCAGTTTTGGGTCGCAAATTCCTCTTGGCACAATTTAATGTATTCCCCTCCATGGTTTTAGAGGGTCAGCATAGTGGTGTACCCTTCACAGATCGGTTGTGCCCTTTCGACTTCCAACAGGTCAAAACTGTTTCCCACATTTTGCTAGAATGCCAGTTCTACCAGGAAATAAGAAGTCAATATCTGGACACAATTTTGTCCAGATTTCCTGGAAGATCGGTTCACGAATTGGCAATAATCTTTCTGGTTATCTCATCCCAATTTGAGATAATTTGGGTTATCTCATCCCAAACTTTAGCAGCTGTTTCTCCCCCCTTTTCCCCAATAATACTTGAGACACTAACTATAGTTTGTTGTTTCATCTTTGCTCCTCTTCTCATAGGGTGAAACATCAGATGGACATTTATTCTGGAATTAGAGCCTTAATTTCGAGATGAGATGTTCATCTAAATGTTGCAAAACAGTGATTGTTATCTAGTGATAACAAAAACATCCAGATGTTATAAACCCTTAATTACTAGGGTTTATAACATCCAGATGTTAAACTATTCCTTCATTAGGTCCATCTAAATGACTATCACGGATTAGTCAACTATTCCTTGATTAGTGCCACAGAGTCTTTTATCAACACCTGACATCCTTGCTAGGCATTTCTCCCTCCATGGTAACTAGGGCCACATGACTGTGGGGCGATCGTATTACTTCTGTCATCCATGCATGCGGAGCATCATGTTTAAATACCAGAAGAACAAAGGGATGCATTACCTTTTTCTTCAACTCCATAATGAGAAAAATGAAGAAAATCAGATTTTCTTCAATCCCAGAAATCAGTGCGCTGAGCAAGGACGAAAAGCACCATGGGATTGAAATTCATCCCAGATACTCTAATTCCTGAATAACAGCAAGTTCTGTTCAGAATGACTATTCTGGAATTAAGTTATCAAGGAATAACAAATGTCTATCTAAACAGGTACCACACTGTAATTAGGGATGAGCGAACAGAACCGAGTTTGGAAATTCGGTTCGGTTCAGGTCGGAAATTCGGTTCGGTTCAGAAGTTTGAATCGGTCGACTGAACTATTCGAGTTCGGTTCAAACTCTGAACTTCCGAACAAAGTTCAGAAATTCAAACCCCATTGAACTAAATGGAATATTATCTTGTAGGGATGGGTGAACAGAGCCGTGTTCGGAAATTCAGTTTGGTTCAAAAATCTGGTTTGGTTCAGAAGTTTGGTTTGGTCTACCGAACTGGTCAAGTTCAGTTCGAACTTCGAACTTCCGAACGGCGTTCACCCATCCCTAATTGTAATCACTGAATAACAGTCACATATTAGTTTTCTCCTAATCAAGTGGTAGTTTGTCCATCTGAAAACGAGTGTAGTCACTCGTATGCATACTAGTTTTGATGGACTTTCCCTATTCCAGTGTCAAGTTCCACCTGCTGATTTGAGAAGGAGGGAAGCCTGAGCCACGTTGACCGAGGGACCCCCACACCGGGATTGAGAGGTCCCCGCTCCCGCGTCACCAAGACCAGCTGGGTGCGGAGCGGAGCCACGTTGCCGGGACTTTTAAAAACCCTCGCGCTGACTGGTGGTGCTGACTTTCCTTATTCCAGCGTCAAGTTCCACCTGCTGTCCAGGGAAGGAGGGAAGCCTGAGCCCCATTGACCAAGGGACCCCCACACTGGGATTGAGAGTTCCCTGCTCCCGCGTCACCAAGACCAGTTGGGCTTGGGGCGGAGCCACGTTGCCAGGACTTTTAAAAAAAACCACGCTGACTGGCAGTGCTGACTTTCCCTATTCCAGGGTCAAGTTCCACCTGCTGTCCCGGGAAGGTGGGAAGCCTAAGCCCCGTTGACCGAGGGACTCCCACACCAGGATTGAGAGTTCCCCTCACCTGTGTCACCAAGACCAGCTAGGCACAGGGCAAAGCCCTGTTGCCTGGACTTTTTAAAAAACCCGTGCTGATCGGCGGCGCCAGAGGCATGCACCGGGAAGCACCTTGTGCGCACGGCATTAGGCACGGGGCTGCATGGGGCTGCTTGTGTTTTCATTGGTTGTGGGTTCATGTGCTTAGTGGAGTGTAGGTCCTAGGGTTATTTGAATGATTCTATTATGCCGAAGAAGGGGAAAACCAAGAGGAAAGTGGGAATAATCACAAGGGCTCATGCTGGGCAAATGCACCTAGAAAATTGTTTCCAGCAGAGGCTTTCCCCCCAGCCTTTATTAAAGTGCTTGCCTAGGGAAGAGCAGGACCTATTATCCAGTTCCCCCTCGCCCGAGATTTTTGCTTCACCTCTTGCTGCTCTGGATTGTAAGGTTGAACCCACAGTCACACTAGAGGGGACCTCCAATTGTCCTTTGCAGATTCTGTCAAATTCTCTGTTAGCTAGTGCCACGGCTTTTAGGGAATTGGGGAAACAGTGGAGGGCATTGGGTGCCAAGGCCCGTAAATTGCCCCAGCCCTCTTTAAGTCCACAGCTCTCTGGAAGGGGTGGGAACACTTACTCATTACAGACGGGCTCAGAACAATCCGATTGCCAATGTTTATCTCAATTGGTCCCAGGAATTTGGAGCCTTTGGTCTCTAATCTAGGGCCCCGATCCCCCCTTTGCCAGGGATGGAATGGTGAGGTGCAGGGGGCAATGGGGCGGTCACCTAATATTTATGTAAATAAGGGATGTTCTCCTATAGAGTTCCCAAGCTCTCCAGCTTTATTAACTACTCCCTCCCTTAAACATCAGGAGACACATGTTCTTCACCAGCTTAGGCAGGTGGAAGAACTATTTTCAGAGCTTATACCACAAATAAAGGGACTGGATGGTAAACTTCAGAAGATGCAGCAGCAAATAGCTGGCTTAGAAGAGAGGTTTGGTGATCCTTCCATCTTTGAAGAACTGTTGGCCATGGACCCTATCTGTAGGACTGTTTTGTCAGGTCCTATGGGTTAATAGAGATGGTTTTAGGATTTTGTATGATCATTTTCTTTTATATTCCAAGATTTTAGATTAAGTGTTAACCAAGGAGTTAGTTTATGATGATTTTAGGTTGTGTAATTGTATGCTCGGATAGGCCATGATGGGAGTCAGACTTCAAGGGTATTTGTGGTAGAAACCTGGGGGGGGGTAGGTAATGTCCATGGTCATGTTATTTTTTCCTTAATAATGATATTGGGCTATTTCTTGTTGTGGATGTATGCTCTTGGTTTCATGTTTGTTTGTTTGTTTGTTTTAAGCAATGACCGTTGGTCACGCTTTAATAAATTCTTCTTCTTCTACTAGTTTTGAATTACATTTTTTATTAATGACTGGATAACCGCCAAGAAAGCCATTAATGAGGAATGTTCATATAAGATGCATTAGTAATTAAATTCTTAAAGTTTTAAGTGAACAAAACCTAAGTGATGTGGGACTAAATTGACCAAGTAGTATCTTATACTATAGAATTTGGAATACCTTAGGATTTGGGGACTCTTCTCTTAGCATTGCACTGTCTTAATACTGCTATCATAAAATATTTCTATAGTAAGATATCACTCTTCTACTATGACTGTAAGGATTATAGGGCAATGTCTAGTTGGCACTAAATAGACACTTCTTCAAACTTCTTGATGCCCCAAAGGAATACCCATGCTGAGTTATTATTTTATGGGATCCCCAAAGCGTCCAGAGAAGGAGTCATCCCTGTAATCCCGAACGCAAAGTCTGCACTCATCCCTGACCCTTGTACTAAGTGAAAGGTTAAAAGGCTCCATGAATGCACAGACTGCTTATCCCAAATGTCTGTGCAAAGGTCAATAACGATTAGGATTTAAGCTTCTTTCAGACAATAAATCATCTTAAAAAGAAGCCAGGACATTTTTAAGATAGCAGAGTTAAGGTTTTGTGTGTAGACAGAACAAAAAGATATTGCTAATCAACTCCTAACGTCTACAAGGAATCATGAAGGATTGTTAAAAGATGTATTTACTTTGTTAAGCTACTCACTACAATACATAGGGATTTACCTGTGCAAATTCCATTCAAGTTAATGAGTCATACAGATAAAGGCTATGAAAATTTAAGAATTTACCCCTTAGTATTCTTTCTGTCACTTTAATATTCTCTTTCCACTTTAATGCTGAAAGTTAAAAGATTACAGTTTTAATACTAATGTTTATGGCTAGTAGCATTGTGTATGTAATTCTTGCATTTGCTTTTCAAAACCGCTTACACAGGTTCACAGTAAAACGGGCCTCTTTTGTTGACACAAGATAAGTTCTCAAGCCCTGCTTGCTAATACAAAATAAGTTCATAAGCCTTCACACGTATTTGGAGGCAAGTGTTAACTGCAAAGTACGGCTCCTAAATTGATTAAAAAGGATTATGTCTCATAGAAAATTTAGTAAAAAATAATCATAATTCAAATTATTTCTGAAAAGGCTTCTTTTTTTTTTTTTTTTTAAGCTATTTCAAATTCTTACCTTTCAGCTCTCTGATACAGACTTATGATACATTCCTCTCAGAGTCTGAGTCCACATAGCTTGGGTCACAGATCTGACAGTGTTCAAATATGGGGAGATAATAAACTGTAACCACTATTTTGAATTAAAGTATAGATCATTTACCTATAGATACATATGGATACCAAGGAGATTCAGTGCTAGAAATTTAACTAAACTAAAACCAAGATAAACTAAACAAGCGGGCAATCCAGCTCCCACTGAAGTCAATGAGAATTTAGTCACTGACTTCAGTGGGAGCTGGATTATACATACCAAGTACTTGTCAGGCAGACAGAGATAAGAGTGAGAGGAGACTGGGGTAGGGGATTTTTAATTGATGTTATCTCTCTATATTTTATATATATATTTCATCTTTTGTAACTTAGGCCACTTTTACACGGATGCCACCCACCCACAAACACCCACAAACATCCATCAGATGGGTGGGAGAACGTCTGTGTAAAAGTCCACAAGTGGGTGGGTGCACGTGCATGACCCACCCACCAACACCCACAGAGCATCCGGGAGTGAGGCGCCACATCCCGTGGGTGGAGATGGGTGGAGATGGGTATTCAACACCCAAACATCTGTGAAAAAACCAAAACACCCACACCCACAGGGATGGGACTGGTGGAACCGCAGTGCACCAGTTCAAGGGGTCATGCATGTGCCCCCACGCAGACAAGGACGCCGGATGTCCAGTCAGGAGCCCACAAAGGAGGGCAGACACATGACATGGGTGCGCCAGCTCCCACGATGTCCAGGAGGAAAGCCCTAGACAAGAAAAAGGGAGTCAGTGTGATGTCACATGCAGGACAAGGCTGGGTGATCACAGGGACCCAGGAATGCCTAGGGGAGGGGGCCAGGGCACATGGTCCAGGGGGGGACTCCAGCTAGTCACTGGGGGAGCGGGCATCTGGTCCGGGTTGGTGTCTGGCCAGTCGGTCCGGGGGGGTGGGCCGCTGGTCCAGGGGGGAATGCAGCACGGCTAACCACAACACACATCTCCCGGCACAGGTCCAAGGGCACACAGCAGCCATGGCACCACCCGCTGAACCCCAGACCACCAAAACCACAGGGTATGGCCAAAGGAGCAGCAGTGACAGCGAGGAGAGAGCAAGGGGACCCCAACCAACCAGGGAAGGGAGGACCATGCCAGAGGGAACACAGGCAAGTGGCAGCAACTGAACCCTTGTCCCCATCCCCCCAGGAGACTACCCAGACAACAGAGTAGCACCACCAGGGAGACAGGTGAGGAGGACTCCCCCAACAGTCAGGTAAGCAGAAGGTCACCTCAGGGGAGAGAGGGAAGGGGAGGCCCCATGGTGCACAGAGGGGGGCAGTGGAATGGAGAGTAACCCCCATGCAATACCCCCTGCAGGAGATGACACCACCACAGCCACCACAGCCACTGGGTGAGTCTGATGCTGCCAAGCTGGAAGCCCCCCCCCCCCACGAGTCCTGAAAGGGGGAGACCAGGTCCAGGCAGGAGACCAGGGACTTTATACACCTGTGTGGGTCCAAAAGGGTCCAGCATGACCTGGTGCACAGCTCCAATACCAGACAGGTCTATGAAGCCATCACCCAGGAGATGCAGCAGGAGGGGTACATTAGGAATGTCACCCAATGCATGTAGCAGGCAAAGGACTTGAGGTCCAGATATAAACATATCAAGGACAACAGTCTCAAGTCTGGCTGTACCATGTGCACAGCCGAGTTCCCACAAAACCCACAGGCCACATGGAAGGGGGGCGTGCATGGAGCAAGCGGCAACCTGGAACGGACCCCAGGAGATGGAGGAACAGGATCCAGGTACAACCAGCCCAGCGGGCCCAGGATGGAGGAGGCCCTGGGCAGAGTTGCAGTGACTGGGGCCGGAGCCTGGGTGCTGGTAAACACTAACAGGTCCCTGTTCCCATTGCAGCTCAAGGTTGCCTGGAGGTGCACGAGGTGGAGGTCATGGAGGAGGAGGTGGACGAGGAGGGGACGGCTGTGCCCCCGCTACCTGGTGAGGTGCACTGCTATGGTAGGCCAAACCATCCAAGGGGCCACAGGGGGGGCACAGTGTGGAGGTGGGTGACTGTACAGGGTGGGGAGGGAGGCCCCCAGGGCCATGCACCCCACACCAGAACTGAAACCAGGGATGTGCAAATGCCGTTCGGATGTTTGGAGTTCGGACCAAACTTGGTCTGTTTGGATGACTGAACCGAACGTCCGAACCAAACTCGAAAATAACCGAACAGTTTAGTCATGTTCGGGTGAGTTCGGATGAGTTCGGGGCAGGAAAAACATGACAGGAAGGCCCATTCAGGCAGGAAAAACATGACTGTAAGGGGGAGGCAGCTGAGGAGAAGACTTCCTGGCACCTGGGGTGGTCTCAGGGCCAAATGATACCGATACCGAAAACAATCTTCAAATTCAGTATTGATATTGGTACCGATAGCGCTATTTCAAATGTTCAGCAATGTTCGGCCGAACCGAACTTCGCCAAACCGAACAACCAAACCCGAACTCGGTTTTTGAACTGAATGACCGAACAGCTGAACATACAAACTGCGTTCTGTTCACACATCCCTAGTAAAAAAGGCCTTACTCTAAGCCCTTAGGAAGGGGTGGATATAAATTTAAATAAATACATAAATAAAAATAGTTGGATAGATTACTCGATTTAGTATGCAACAAAGTCTGGATTCATATTTGGTGTTTTTCAGGGTCTGGAATAATCTCTGGCTGTTTTTAAATTGTGTGTAAGAGGCTATATTGGCCATGCTAGATGTTTTAGCAGATTTCAATATCTACAAGGAATGAAGGAAATTGCTGGCATGTTTTTAGATTCCATTCATTGATTTCAGTCACATACTGTTTTTACACAAGCATTAATCTGAATTAAATGCTCTTAATTCATTAAGTTTATTGTGGGGATACTTTCGTTCAAATGAATGACCCTGGATTCAAAATTTAAACCAGGTTCTGGAAACCTAATTTTTGAGGATTTATTTTAATGCAGATTAAACTCAGTCCAAATTAGCGAGCATGTGAACAGTTATTCCAGACTGAGAATACTTTCACACATGTATTTTGGCTGCAGAAGGGAATGCGCAAGCCAGCATATGCTGTATCTGTTGCTCTCACTGTACTCTCGGAAATCAGAGTGGAAGATGAAGCTGAAATCTAGTTGTGCTGTACCACAGGATTTTGCACTCTTCCTTCTGACTCCTAATCTGGATTCATTTTTTCACACTGCATAATAGGAATAATTCGTATTCCTGATAAAATGATCATGCGAATAGTTACTCCTGAATAATAACCCCAAATTAATGGATCTGGATTAAAAACCAATTCAGATTAACTGTGATAATGTAATAATAGCCACAGTCAAAAAAGAACATCTATTAGGTGCTGATCGATGTGTAACATTGCCAAATTTTTTTTTTTTGGGGGGGGTCCATTCTGGAACTAATACAAAGACTCTCACTCACTTCCAGCCTGTAACAAACTGCATACCTCTAGGGTTTTGTCTTTGATCAAGGTTGTAAAGTGCATATAATCCATGCTCAAATCAGTAATTATAGTCCTTGTAAAAAAATTCTGCACCAACTAATTTTCTGTTCCACCAAAGGCTCCAGGACCTTTGGAATCACAGGACAAATTATTTTTGTGAGAAGCTTCCTCCCATACCTAGTCACTCACCTCCCTGCTGCTGTCCTGCACTTTCTTGATCTCCAGGTTGTTCCCTTGACATTAGAAAGCCCCTCTCTGCTCCAACAGCTTGCATCTTTCTAGCTATGAAAGGCAGGGGGTAGGCCATGGTCAGAGATGTAGCTCAGCTGGGGTTGGCCATGGTGCAGAAGATGGAATGGGCTACTCATTTCCACCAGTAGGGGGCGTAGCTGCACCAGGGATCAGCAATATACAACCCTTAGAACAAACATAATGGTTCTCCTACCATACCAAATGCAATGTCAAAGTCATACTTTGTCCACAAAGTATTCAACAAACATGTCACAGTGAGCACTGGATAACGCCATTTGACTTCATCGTGCTGGTGTGAATCTTTATACTGAAGCTCAAATTCAATGAATTTTCAAAGTTCAAAGTTTGCATGGGATTATATTACTTGGTTAATTCAATATTAAAAATAACAACTCCAAGAAGATTTTAGTTTTGGCCTCTAAGTCAATCAAACAAAAATGGTAACAAAAATTCAAAGTAATCAAGCTAGAAGAAGTTGAATTAGGCAAAATCAATGGAATTAAATACAAATGGACTTTGGAATTTTCAAAAGATGCAAATCTAATTTTGACTGTTTGCTAGAGAAAACAGCACTTAAATTGGATTCTCAAATAAAACAAAACAAAACAAAAACTTAATTTGTTTGGGATCTACTTTAATTCTGTGTGTCTCTTGCTCGGTTGCAAATCTCCAAGATTAAGGAAGCCTCTTACTTTGTGAGAAATCTGCTCTCCACAGCAATTGAAATTTCTACTGTGTAAAATCTGGATGAAATTTTTAAATTTTACTCATTGTTTTCAAACTGCAACACTTTTTGTTTTCAGCTTCGATGCACTGTACCTTTCTCAGCTTTCAATGGCATCAATTAATTCTAATATTAAATATTTCAGCTTGGGCCTATGTTAAATTGTTTGGAGATCTACTAAACAAGGTGCAGAATCTCACTAGCAACTGAATTTCCAATGTTATTCACAAAAGTGCAATGTTATTCCCACCTTTAGCATGTGCCTGTTTTCTCAACCCCAAATTTGAAATGAATCTTTTATTTTCATTTTTTTTTAAAAAAAAAGTTAGCACAATATGTCAGTCATGCATTTGTTTCTTCCCGGCATCGCTGTGATGATTCATTACAGTATCGGAATCATTGGAATGATGGCGTTGTGATGATGTATTACAGTAATACATTACTGGTGCAACAGTAAGTTGATGATGTATTGCTGTAATACATCAGGATGATGCCAGCTACAGAATCCACGAGACTGATAGTGTACTTTTTCTGGTCAAAAAAATAAATAAGTTTGCAACAGAGAGAGAGAGAGAGAGAGAGAGAGAATTACAAAACCTTCTCCAACTTTTTAACATCTAGATGATGCAGCAACATCCAATAACTGTTGTAGTGAACTAAGCAAGATAGCAGACTGAATCACAGAATCCACAGAAATGTTTGTCTAATATAATATAGTCAAACCTCCCTTATAACCAACTCTGCTTAGAACAAGCAGGAACCCTGCTTAGAACGACAAGGAGACCTATATTATCTGCGTATTTGGGGGAAAGTATGAGAAGTTCTGAGGGGGGGCAGAGAGCACTGAGGGGCTTTGCTCAGAATGAGAGACATTAGGGGAGGGTTCAGATCATGGATTTCTGCCATGGACCCATCCCCTATATTTGAATGCCTGCCTTTATCTCCACTCCCTTCCCCTCAGCCATTCTGTGTATGTGTGGCTACTGACCATTGTGTTGCATGTACAGAGCATTTTTGCGGTTCCTTGAAAATCTTGCAAGATACTCGAAAACTCCAAAGCACTCTGAGCATGTGAAAAATGGCTGCCAGCAACCATTTTGTACATGCAAAGCATGCCATTGGGGGTGTTTATACGGTGCTCAAGAATTACGCTGAGAATGGTGGTGAGAACACCAATTCTTGGGAAATTCTTGACCCAGAGAATCTTGCCTAGAAGTCCATTCTCGGCGAGGTTCTAGAAGAGTTCAAAATATCATTTCACCTCTAGTAGGGACTGGATCCATGGGCCAAATCCAGACATTGGAAAGGATTCAAATAAACAACAGCTGTCTGCTGGATTTGGCCCACGGGCTGCAGTTTCTCACCCTCGATTTAATGCATTAAAAAATGGCTGCAGATTTATTGGCTGCCTATATCTGAATCCAGAAAGGCAATTAAATTCCTGATTTGCTCCATATTTCTGCTGTTGAAGAAAGGGAGGATGGCAGCATGCACTGAGGCACCACCTCATCACATTTTGTCTGTTGTCAAATTTGTTAACACTTGAATATTTTTAGTGAGATTGCAGAATACCTGTTGTAGTATGATACACATCAGATATTTGTCCTCCTTGGGGTCATCCCCCTCTTTTGTCACAACATGGCTCTGTCTAGGGGTATTTTCAGACATGATGGGGCCAATTGGTCCCGTCACGAAATCAATAAATTAATCGCCCGCCAGGATGACCCGTCATGCCCTAACAGACGTGCCGGGTGATGCCGGCGGGGAATCGGGGAGGGGGCAGGGCCGCGCGGCGCAACATGCAGCCGCACAGCCATGCTCCCTCCACGGTCCCCACCGCCCGCCCTCTGGGGAGATGGGCGACTGCCACAGCCAATGCCGCCACAGCACTCGCCTGCTATGGCCATGGGCCAGAATCCCTGTGGGGATTCCAGGCCGTGGCCGCCAGCCAGATGTGACGGCGGGGGTCACCACAGGGGGGAATCGCCTTTACCACACGACGGCCTCCGGTCCCGCCGCTCCAGCCACTCGCGTGGTGAATGTGATTCCCCACAGTGGTAACATCTGGGGGGGAACATCCGTTCCCCCCAACAGACGTTACGTGGTCCAAGCCACCACAGGGAATTGACTGTGGTTGACATTGACCACGTAACATCTGAAAATACCCTAGGTCTATAATAGACTGGTCATCAAAGTTTTTTTTTCGACAAGTGTCTCCCACCAATTATCCATCACTCTTCCTTCCCATCCATCACCCACTCATCATGGATGTTGCAAGGATGCATAGGGTGCCAATGTGGCCCTGCAACATGCATAATGAGTGGGTAATGGGTAGGGAAGCACTTTCCTAAAAATACCCAAAGTGCAGCATTGTGTAAACCCCTATGACATAATGGGGGCTTGCACTGGTGGAGGATGTTGACACTAATAGTCTAAAGTAGCTGTTAATCTTAAACAAATCTTCAAGAGTGGCAAGGACATAGGGCTGAAACTTGATTCTTGTGTTTCTCGATGAGAATTGACATTTCTCATCTTATTCTTGCAAATGAGAACAAGACGAGAATCACCTGGATTCTCACAGAGAAAAGCAAGAATCTCGACAAACAGAATACTCAGTGCTAATGGGGGGAGGGAAGGAGGGAGGAGGAAGCCACACTGTTCCCTGCCAGATTTCTTACTTCTTTGCCGCTGGGTCTATGGGGAAAGCTTTCCAAATTCCCATGGTAAATATACAGGAATGAGAGGAGGGAGAGCAGGAGGGGCAGGCAGACTGAGCTGATATCTTAGCATCTATTAGCTAGCAGGAGTCAGCAGCTAATAAAATGCTGAAAAGCTGTATTAAGCCCACCTCTTCCCTTCAGCTCTCCTTTCTTCCATCTGGAAATCCTTTCCAGATGGGAAGAGGGAGAGCAGAATGGAGGGGGCAGATTGTGAGCATTCTATAGGCTATCCGGAGTCTGAGCACCCAACAGAATGAATAAAAGCTGTGCTAAGCCCACCTCTTCCCTTCACCTCCCCCCTCACATCTGTTTCCAGACCCAGACAAGAAAATCACATGGGAAACATGTGCAAATCAATTACAGTACTCCTCCCTATTTCCAGACGGGAGGGAGAGCTGAAGGGAACTCTCTCCATGATCTCTCTACCCCATCCCACCCAACCCTACCCCACCCCACCCCACCCTTCCAAATGCCTGGCCAAACAAAAAGGTCTTATACCTCTTCCAAAAGGTAATCAGGCCCGGGCTTAGGCAGATCTCCAAAGGTTGCATAAGTTCTATGCTCTTGAAAAGAGGACAGTTTTTTTGGAGAAGGCTAGATACAAAATAAGAAGAGCGAAATAGATAGTTCTAAAAGATAACCCATTCTGCTGAAATGTATCCAAACTTTTATTTTAAAGTGTCCACAAAATAGACGGTCAGCATTCATGTGAAAGATCTTAGAAACACATTATTGAAAGGATCACATTATGAAACCAAAGCCTGATTACAGAAAGTCAATATGCTTCTAAAAGAAAATAAAAATTCTTGCAGGAATTCTTTAGGAAAAGATATTTAAACTCTAATTAAGCCATTTGTGTTTTCTTGGGGATTATATTCAGGAACCAATTAACTGACACTAAAATTAACCCAGCCTGGCATGTTGCACTGCTTCAATTTCTAAAACAAAATGAACAATTTTATGAAAAACACCCAAGGCTGAAAATGCCAATGTTCAACACTATTTATGCTGAAACCAGGAAGTGTTAGCTGATGTCCTGGCAAAATCCCATATGGGTGTCTACAACATTCAATCAGTAGCTTAAAACTCTCCTATAGGTTTCAGTGGAATAAGAAGTTTGTCACATATGTGGTTATTCATTCATTATTATTAATTATATAGCACAGCAGTGTACCTGGTGCTGTAAAATCAGTCGTAATACACAGTTCCCTACCCCAAAGAGGCTTACAATCTAAGACTGCCTTTAGACAAGCAGTTGGACTCACCAGCTTGAAGAACGCACTTCCTGAAAAGCCACATGGGGTACATCTAGATGCACCAGAAGTAGCCAGCTGCCACAGGAATTGTAGATCACGTGGTCTCTTTAAAGCCATATTTGGAAATCCTCGATATCTAGGCTTTCCAAATACATCTTCAAAGAGACCACACAACCATGATTCCTATGGTGGCTGGCTACTTCCAGTGCCCCTAAACTAGGGCTGAACCAAATATCACTTCTGGTAGGGGTGTGCATGTTGTTTCTTTAGTACAATAACGATAACGAAAATTGTTGTTTTCATTATCCTTATTGCAATAACGAAAATGACAAATAATAATAATAATGAAAATAGAAATGAAAATGACATTTTGTGTTTGAAATAAAGGAGGAAATAGAAAAACGTATTTCTGAATATAACTTTTTTGTTTCTGATTAGACTTGAGAAGATTTTACCTGGAATGTAGGGCACTACGTGTACCAATTTTAAAAACAATTAGATAAAGGGAATCTATTTTAGAAGCAATTGAATGATGTGGTTTTAAGAAAAGTTCCATACACATTCATGGTTCAACTTCTTTATCTTCCATCCAATTTGCATGAAACCTGTGAATATTATGTTGCCCCACAAGCTTAACACATCACATTTCCAGCTGTAACATTTTATATTCCATCCTGTTTACAGAATATTTAGCAGGAATGTATCACATACCATCCCTGTCATCCTGGACAAACTACAGGACAATTTTGTAAAGGGCTCAAATTTTATAAAGAATTTAAGTTGTCCCCTGGAGGACCATTATTCAGATAAATAACAACACATGCAGTGCCAGTCAGAGGCAGGCACCAGGTATGGCAGGGGGAGGGAGGCTATAGGAGGGAGGATGTGGAGCAAACCAAAAAGACTGATAGACACATTCCCTGGACAATTATTGCATGTTTCCAGCTTTACAGGACAAATCGGTAGTGGCTTCGAGGTGGGCAGAAGGGGTGGTCCTCAGGCTGGCATAGAAGGAACATAACTAGGACGTTGGGGATAGCATCCCAGCAATCAGGAGACATAGGGTGAAAACAGACATGATGCTAACCACCCTTTAGTCACCCTTGGTGGTTATTTATGCATATTGCAGGGCTGTATTGGTGCCCTATGCAGCCCTGAAACATGTATAAATGAACACCAAGGGTGGTTAAAGGGTGGTTAGCATCATGTCTGTTTTCACCCATAGTTTACACATCCAGTCTGGTCAATTATCATCACAATCACATTCTGCAGCACTGTGACAGAGGATATAAGAGAATCTCTATTGCCACTTTCCTAAACAGATGCTTCTGACTTCCCAGTAACAAGTGTGGGACAGAAGATGAGGTGGTCACATAACATAATGAGGATATTTGGTTGACATTTCTGCTGGCCAATTGGCATCACAAACCAATCTTATACCACAGTGAAACATAAGAGAATCCCTGGTATAGGCTCTGTCTCTGCATATATTGTGCAGGCGTATACAATCAGGACCCTTTAAACACATCTTCCTGATATTTGGCAGAGATGATTCTGAAAGTATGATATATAGCCCTGCCAAATGTCATGTACACTGGTTGGACTACAAAGATGCTACCGTCAGAAATGCATTTATAAGTTAATTGCTTATATCACCAGAACCCTTTATCCAATCCTCCTTAACATTGGAAGAGATAATAAATATGGGAAGGGGTGTAAATGTACCAAGTTTCATCTACGTTAAATGTGAGACAAGGAAGTTACAGTTAAGAATGTACATGAATATTTTTGCAAAATAATATAATTCAACTGTTTATACAATCAAATTCCTTTATCCAATATTTTGGGAATTTAGTACACTTAATGCCATCCATTGGAGGTACAATACCTCTAAGGTTCAGCCAAATATAATGAAAAACAAAAACGTTACAGTAAAAAATGTATTTTCATTTGAAACCAATGGAAAATGAAAACGAAAGCAAAAACAAAAATAAAATTTGGATATTTATGAAAAAAAGACATATTTAAATAACAAAAATAAAAATGAAAACAAAAACAACATGGACCCCTGGTGCACACCTTTTTGTTCCGGCTATTTGGACCAATTTTGAAGTTCCAAATAGACGGTCTGAGTACTCAGAGGCAAGTCGGTGTTCTTGCCAAAGCTTCAGACTTTGCAGACCAAAACACAGAACATTAGAAAACTTCAGATAGTTTGGAAAACTTAGGCGCACCTTGGCTCCTCAGCAGGTGTTGCCATGTGCAGCAGCTGCAACCATTTAATTACCTAGCCAATCAGGGTGTGCATAGTGTGCACAACATCACATCAACCCACATCCTCCCTCTCCCTCCCACTTAATTTCCTAGTCAATCAGGGTGGACAACAAAATTCTGCAGCCCTCCCTCCTCCATACATTATATAAGGGGCTGCAGTGCAGCAGTTTCTTTGTGGTGTGGGAAAGAGAGGGAGAGGGAAAGAGTGGAGGAGCTTAGGAGGAACTGTTAAAAAAATAGGAAATAAGGAAATAAGGAAATAGGAAGTATATAGCGTGCAAACACACACACACACACACACACACACACACAGACCACACACACTTGGGGAGGGAATTTGGAGGGAATAGGGTGGAGGCAGGGCCTGCTCATGTCAGGTGATGGTGGCAGCACCAGCAGACACTGAGGTCTACAGTGTGGGACCATTTCTCCCAGTCCCAAGGAATGGATCACACTTTAACTCTGTGCTCCCGCTGTAACAGGGAGGTTTGGTAGACAGAGCAGCACCTCCGACCTCCATGGCCACCTTCCCCTGTCCCATGAGATAGTGCTGGAAAGGGGGAGAGCAGGGGCAGGTGTAAGGCAGCAGGGCCAGTGAGGGGGGCAAGCTGCACCTGCCAGATGTAGGAGGTTCTCCTCCTCCTCAGCAGCAGAGGCAGAGGAGGCTGGTCCTGCACAGGCTAAGGAGGAGTTGCCCCTGCCCCCAGAGCTGCATGGCCTGACTCATACCATCTAGTCTGGGGGTGCAGCTCTGGACCAACTGTCCCAGGCTTGTGACTCCTTAGCTGAGCAGTATTGTGACCTGGGATGTCATCAGGCAGAGAACGTGGCCTACTGAGCCTACATGAGGCAGACACAGCAGGCCAATGTCGCATTCTTCTGGACCCTGATGGAGCATGCCGAGGGGTAGCCTGGTGACTGGATGCTGCTCAGGCTGCTGGTATGCAAATGCCCCCGCCACCAGACCTCCCACAAGTACCAGCACTTCCATGGATACCTGGCCCTGCTCCTACCAGGGACCCTGGTGAGGGGTCTTCTGCTGCTCCTGTGGTGGATGACAGTTCCTCCTTCCCCTCCTCTTCTGAATCTTCCATAGAAATCAACGAGGACTGAGGGTTCCTTCACTCTTTGGCTGACTTTGGGTTAGGTTAGGTCACATAGGTAAGTCTTAGTATTACTTTAGTTAAGGTATCAGTAGTTATAGTTGACTCGGATCACTTATAAAGAAAAAGAAAAAAAGAAGCTCCCCCTCATGGACTGGTACCTTGTCTTGGTTGTGGAAGCTTATTTCCCTCTGTCCTGTACAATCTCCAAAAACTCTTTATGGCATCATCATTAACAGAGGGAAAATCAAAGCCAGTCCCAACTGGTTCCCCCTGTCCTCCCCCCAGCCCAAGCTAGAGATCCATCATCTGCAATGCATATGCCACTCTGGCACAGCTGTACAGCATACGTGATCTCATTTAATATGCCACATGCAGCATCTAGAGAGCTCCCTGCTCTAGGCGGGCCAGGGCACTGTGTGATCTGATGAGAGATATGCTACTTAAATTCCTCTCTCCTCTATAATGGGGCACCCATCCAGAAGCAGCATGCAGCAGAGAAATGCATGCAGTTAGTTACTACGGTCTACTGTCAGCCCAGCAGGCACCATGTTGATTCTACACACACACACACACCTGGAGCACCCTGTCATGGAGGGAACTTAACTTCTGGAGCCAGGCAGAGAAAGCCCTGTGGGAGACTCATGGTGCTTCTGTCTGACTGCCAAGCGGAACAAACCAAGCACACCAGATGGCCTGGCAGCACCCAATTATTATTTTTTTAAATCCAGTCTAGCATGCTGCCCCTGCCTGGAGGCAGCCAGAGGACCCTTGGTAAAAGAAAGCAACTTGAATCAACCATGCAGACTGCAAGCAACTGTGATCCTGCACACCAAAAGCTAGACACCATGTTGGTTCTTCACACCCCAACCCGGGTCACCCTGACATGGAGGGAATTAAATTCCTGGAGTCAGGCAGAGAGAGTTCACTTGGCAGCTCATGGGGCTGCTGTCTGATTGCCAAGCCAACCAAGCAGCAGCAGCCTGAAAACAATGTGCCCTGAGTGGAACCCTTTAAAAAAAAAAGCAAAAAAAAAGCATGGAATGCAAACCCCTATGCCCCAGAATTGAACCTATGCACAGGCAGGCCAGGCCAAACCATACCATGATATGCCAGGAGCCCCCCCAGCGCAGCACAGACAATTACTCACAGTCAGCAGTGTAGCAGTACACAGCCACATTCCCCATAGAATGGGATGGCTCTGGGAGGTGTGTACCAGTTTTGTTTTTTGGCACTTCTCTTTCTATTGGCTGCATCCTTGTACCAATCAAACTAGCCATGTGGCTTGGCCAGTCAATCGATTCATTATCTGACTCAACCGTTCCCTTCCATCCACACACACACACACACAACTACCAAATATGGCAATGTTTCCAGAAGCTTCCAGGAGTTTCTCCAGGTAGGCCCAGGTGTGCAGGTGCTTCCAAAGTTTTCTGAAGTTTCTGAAGTTTTCTGAAGAACGGTCGCACTTCCCCAAACTTTGGAAGCCGCTGTTTCTGGGTTGAAGGCCCCAAAATTTGGCAATTTCCAAATAATTCCAAAAAAATTGTTTCAGCGCTATTCTAAATGCACCCCATGCTGCTTTTCAGGAACTGTATTCTTCAAGTCGGTAAGTCCAGCTGCACATCTAAAAGCAGTCGGCATGACAAAGAAGTGGGATACAAGAGAGAGGCAAACATCAGGAGAGACAAACATATAGGTTTCAGTTCAAGTGTTGTTCACAGTTGCTATGCACTATTTAAATAAAAGCTTCTG
This sequence comes from Sphenodon punctatus, assembly GCA_003113815.1. Lineage (NCBI taxonomy): Eukaryota > Metazoa > Chordata > Lepidosauria > Sphenodontia > Sphenodontidae > Sphenodon > Sphenodon punctatus. The sequence continues at coordinate 4,449 of QEPC01003798.1, read as the reverse complement.
TCTTCAGTCCCAATATTTATTGATTGATTTACATTTATATGACACCCTTCCCAAAGACTCAGGGCAGCTCACATGGCTTAATATGGCTTTATTTCAACATAGTGCAATGATCCCTTATCTATTTTTTGTACTGTGCTGTCCCCTGTCCAGGTCACCACTTCACTTGCATGCATTTTAGATTGCTTATCTGATTCTTAGGTTTGAAAGCCCTCTGCTGATGCAAACCCCAGGACTGAACTGCCTGTCTGCTGTTGGTGAATAGTAGCTAAGTGCTATCTGGAACTCTAATAAGATGCATTTCATTTCATGGGCATTTGGTTAACTAGTGCCAAGTAGATTAATGAGTGCATTTTCCTAGGTAATCATTAGACCTCCATCAAAGAGTCCTGATTTAAAGAGCACTCCATGAAGGCTGTCAGCATACAGAAAGTGTCAAGCCAAATAGCTCCAATTCACGGTATTGCCAAATGACAAGTACATTTTTACCTTTCTTATAATTAAATAGGCAGCTTAAGGAAGGACATCCTGTGAAGAAATGCTCTGACTTGTACTGATGAAAGTCCTTTGATATCATATTAAGTATATAACACAATTAGCTTACAACCTTACCTACAGTAAGTAACAGGGCTGTCACTGGGACTTTTGGGACTCAGACTTGGTGCCCTGGTTGTGTGTCTGGAGACCTACCTTGGCAGAGTAGGGGAACTTCATTTTTGAGAACCCTGGAAGCCCAACTTTTCCGAGTTCTCACTCTTCAGCTCCCTGTTGGTAACCTCAAGACCTTGGTTGGCTGGAGCTCACTACAGAGTTTCCTGTATTCCCCAAAAAACTTGTCTAAACAACCAGATGCAGACACCTTGCTTCATAGACTTCTTGATTCCTCTCTTGCCTTACTCCTTGCCTCACTTGTACTTGCTGTTTGGTTTCAGCATAGGTTGCTGCTTTACCTACATTTTCCTACCTAACTCCTACTTCACTCCTCACTTAACCTTCCCTCCTGAAAACCACATCTTGAACAAGCCTTTCTAGCTCCTTGACCTTGTATAGTTACAGGCCACAACTTCTGCATATCCCTTGGCTGTAATTACCACCTAAAACTCTGGCTTCTCACCCATCTCTGTCTTTGACCAAGCATCTGGCTCACTCTTTTGGAAACAGGACTGTCAACAGCCCTGGGCTCCCCACACTGAGGGTGGGAACTTTGCAGCTATACACAGAGGCTTCAGAGTTGGTTTCATTTTTCTGTCTTAATTATATTTATTTATTTATTTATTTATTTATTTCAGTATTCTTCTACCCCGTACCCTCCTGCTTACAAATATAAAATTTGTTGATATTTTTAAACTCACAGAGTGCTAGAAGTAGCCAGCATGATATGACTATTTTCAGGTGAATGAGGATTGAAATTTTAAAAATAAAATATGTAGTTCTGTTTATCAAGCACCTGAACTAATTAGGCCTGGTTACCTTATATGGAACATACGCAAACCCACCCCAAGGGCCATTTTGGCTACACAAGGGTCCACATCTTTCCCTCCTGTGCATCTGTTATGGAATTTGTTTATTTAATTAATATTTTAAGAGAGATAAAAATAAATAAAAACCCTTTAGAAATCTATCTTCTGCCCACCAAATTCTTTAAAAAAAACAACTTTTGCATTTCTTTTGAAAAATGCTCAGGCTTGGGCTCTGATGAACCTGTGGAAATTTTTTTCAAAAACAGGAATTCCTACTGAAATTACTATTCCCGATACTGTCTCGGTCAAATTAAAAAACTAGGGGTGGGAAACCGGTAGAATCCGGTATCCGATAATGCCGGTACCGGGCGTACCGGCATTATCGGATTCGACCCGGTAATCCGGACCGGGTACCGGATTCTGGGGTACCGGATTTTTTTACATTGCAGCCATTTAAAAATGGCTGCAATGTAAAAAAACTTAAAGCCCCAGCAAAAAAGTTTT
>QEPC01003796.1:5473454-5494441 GCA_003113815.1 Sphenodon punctatus | reverse complement strand
AAACGGTCAGCTGCGGAAGGGTGGGTGTCCGTTTTTATGCGTCGGGATGTAGTGGTTGTGAGGCCCTACAAAAGGCCCACATGCCTGATCAAACAGCAAGGGCGGCTGCTTGGTCTAGCGGCAGGGCGCTTGCCTGTGCACCGAGAGGGTTGCGAGACTTAGATCTACTGAAAAGCAGCATGGGAATGAAGATGTATAACTTCAGGTCCTAAAAGCATGTCTACTGCATAAGCAGTGGATTGAAAAGTTTTTTGCATTTGTAAAATGTTTCCATTTCAAAGGAAACGCAGTGCTCATTTTTCTCTATATACCTTGCAAGGGCCTTAACAGGGACTATAACGGTTCAAAAACGATTTGCTAAGTTTGTGACGTATAGTTACACCAATGGCTATAGGTAAAGTTAGGGGACGAAGCCTCTGACGGAATGGCAAGGAATGGATAATTCCATATATACCTTCTGTTTGTATACTTCTTCTAAAGGAACCAAAGTTGGCCACTGTTGGAGAAAGGTTGGGTGGATCATTGGTCTGACACAGTTTGCAACTATGTTTTTACGTTTTTATTTCTTTCAGAATCTGGTGGAGATGGAAGTTAAAACCCATTGGAGTGCTGTTGATGATAGCAACATTGCTAGTAATAGCAGATTGGCAAAGAGCGCAAAAGCATTTCTCTTTAATTATTATTTATTTATTAATTATTTATTTGTTCCAATTTATACACCGCCCTTCTCGTAGAGGCTCAGGGCGGATTACAATAATAAAATAATAACAATCAAATTCATGGAATAAAAACTCTCACCCTCCCGTCAAAACTCCCAACCTCCCCCCAAACCCAACCAACCCCCTATCCCTGCCCGCCAAATGTTTTGCAAATAGAAAAATTTTGCACCACCTCCAGAAGACACTTAGGTTTAGGCTCAAGCGAACCTCCTGGGGAAAGGAGTTCCACCAAACTGGGGCAGCAACCGAGAACACCCTCTTCCGCACCCCCGTCCTATGGGCATGGGTAGCAGATAGAACCTGCAAGAGGGCACTCCCAGCTGACCATAGGGGCTGCAGTGGGACATGGTAGGAAAGGCAGTCTTTCAGATATATGGGACCCAGACCATTTAGGGCTTTAAACCAACACTTTGAATTGTGCCTGGAAAGCTATAGGGAGCCAGTGCAGTCTTTGGAGCACTGGTGTAATGTGCTCCCAGCAACTTGTCCCCAAAGGGAGCCAAGCCGCTGAGTTCTTCACCTGCTGCAGCTTCCGAACAGTCATCAAGGGCAGCCCCATGTAGAACGCATTGCAGTCATCTAGCCTCAAGATTAAAGCATGGATGACAGTGGCCAAATTCAGGTGTGGCAGGGCTCAGCCTGCCCCTTTAAGAAGAGCAGAGAGTGCCAGCCTGAGGACTGGGCAGGCTGGGCAGTGATTGGATAAAGCTTGGCAGAGCCGGCCCAGTAAGTGTTGAAAAGCCCAAACTAAATGTGAGTAAAGAGGGCAGACACTGGCCCTTTAAGAATTGAAAAACTGGAGGCCTAGCCATGCCCCTCTGGAGGTATAAGAAGAAGCAGCCTGCCGAGGAGGATCAGTCTGTGCCTGACTCTGAAAGAGTGAACTCTGCTGGAGAAATGGAGCTACTGAGGAGACCTCTCCAAGGTCCTGAAGCCGGACTGAGCTGGGAGGAGAAACCTGGACTGGAGAGACCAGCCAGCAAGGTTCTCCAGGGTCCTGGAGCTTTGAAGGAATAACAGCGAGCGGCAGCCAGAGGACTGCTGCCTGGCTGAGCTGGGGCTAGATAGGGAAGTGGGTTCAGGAGGTCTCTTTCCCGGCGTTAGTAAGGCTATTGAGAAACTGTATAAGACTTTTATGTAAAGGTGGAGGACAATAAATAAATGCATGTGGAGTGAATTCTCTGAGCCAAGACTATGACTAAGGGGCTTAATCCTGTGGGAACTTAACACGGGCGGCCGCAGCCTGTTACACTGAGTCAGAAAGAAAAGACTGCAGCCCTCACCAGATGGAGTTGGTAAAATCTGCTCCCACCTGATGTTCCAGGCACAATGAGGAATCCAAAGCACTCCAAGGCTGCAAACTTTGATCCATGCCTTCATCACCTCGAGGCTGGACTACTGTAACGCGCTCTACGTGGGACTGACGCTGGCCCAGAGGTTGCAGCTAGTGCAGAATGCGGTGGCCCGTCTCTTAACAGGGCTGGGCCGATGAGAGCACATGACACTGGTGCTCCGTGCGCTGCACTGGCTGCCTGTAACGTGCCGAGCCAGGTTCAAGGTTTTGACTTTGATCTATAAGGCCCTGTACGGTCTTGGACCTGGATACCTCAGGGACCGCCTCACCCTCCGCGACTCAGGATGGACCTTCCGGTCCACCGGGGGCACCTTCCTGCAGGTCCCCTGCATAAAATGGGGGGCTACAATGGAGAGGGCGTTCTCGGTGGCTGGGCCCCGGTTGTGGAACTCCCTCCCAGAGGAAGCACGGCTGGCCCCGAGTCTGTTGGTCTTCCGTCGGGCCTGTAAAACATGGCTGTTCTCCCAGGCCTCCGGAGGCAGGGAGGGGAGGGGAGGCTAAATTTGTGGGGGGTGTTTTAAATAGGTTTTAATGATGATATTGTAGATTTTAATGGTTTAATGTATTGTTTTATATTGTGTTGGAAGCCGCCCCGAGATGCCATAGGCATGGGGGGCAGCATATAAATACAATTAAATAAATAAATAAACTTAATTGACCAGAGGGAGCCAGACTCCATCGATAACAAGTGCCCCAATCCCCTCCAGATCACAGGGTCGACCAACCATCATCACTTTAGTCTTGTCAGGATTCAGCTTCAATTGGCTTACCCTCATTCAGTCCCCAACAACAGCTAGGCATTGGGTCAGCACCGAGACTGCAGGATCCAGGTCAGATGAAAAAGAGAGGTAGAGCTGAGTGTCATCAACATATTGATGACACTGTAGCAGAGCAGAGGCTCAAATGGGTAATGGCCCTTTAAAAGGCCATGTAATGGGCCTCAGAGGCATACCCAGTAGGGCATGGCCAAGCCAGCCCAGGGATATGAAAAGCCTATGTCTGGCTCAGTCTAGAAGCAGACTGGAGAGCAAAGGAGCCAAGGCAGCCAGCTTATGAAGCAGATGGCTTGAGAAACGAGAATTATAAGAGGGCTGGTGTGAGCAGGAGTTCTGCACTTTATGGTGAGAGACCAGAATGTAACTTTTGTATATATCTGATGAAGGACACTGTAAATAAACTTGCACCAGAGAGCTAATTTCCAAAGTGTGGGAATGCGGGGGTCTGATTCAGAGAGAATTAACCCAGAGGAGAGCGTGCCTTGCCACCGACACCTCAACCCAAACCTCCGAATAACCTCACTCAGCAGCCTCAGATACACATTGAACAAGAGGGGAGATGGAATAGAACCCTGCAGGACCCCACAGGGAAGGTCCCGAGGGGACAATGGGTAATCACCCATCACCACCTGCTGGGACCTCCCGAGCAGGAAATAATGGAACCACTCAAGAGTGGTACATCCTATGATCAACTGTATCAAATGTCGCTGAAAGATCTAACAGGTAGAATTCCCCTTGTCCAGGTGCAGATTATCGGCCAAGGCCACAAATGCAGTCTCCGCCGCTCCAGGACGAAAACCCAACTGAAACAGGTCCAGAAATCCAATAGCATCAAGATAAGCCTGGAGCTGTCAGGCAACCACCCATTCAATAACCTTCCCTAAAAAGGGGCGATTTGAAACTGGCAGATAACTTGCCGGGGAGTTTGCATCCAAGGGTGGTTTCTTAAGTGGGGCCAGACCACCAAAGTTGGTCATATTTTTATGCTTTCAAGGCTTTGGATGGATGAGTTAGCAAGATTCAGAGCATAATCCCACTGTTCTGATTTTGGGGCTCCACTTAGGCAAACCAGGTTGCCGAAATGGGGCATAGCTGGGTTGGAATGGACCGTGGTGCAGAACCCTCCCCACCCCCATACTTGTGGGCACACTGCAGCCACAAAAATGAGCTCTTAGGCACTGCATGCCATGCATTAGAGTTTAGACTGTTGGTGGATTGGGAAGTAGCTGAGATGCAAGTACTTGACTCAAACTTTCCGGAACAATAATTCCTTTTTCTCCTCAAAACATTTATGATATTTTTCAGATGAAACCAATTTAAATGGGGTGGATCAGTGCAGAAATGCCCTTGCCCAATGCTTCATAACTGTTGTATGTGGACCATTGATGATCCACAAGACCATCGTAATTTCTCTGCAGCTAATTCACAGAACTATATTAAACAGCAAAATTTATTAATCGCTAGGGAGGGCGGAGGTGCTCCGAGAACTGTGCACCTTCTTGCCAGGCTCTAGTGAACAAGTGCAAGGAACCTGGCCCTGAACCAGCAACCTTGGGACTCAGGACCGTGGTCCCTAGTGCCACTGTCATTTCGAGCTTCAGTCTTTTGTGTGTTCTGTTGACCAGCCCTGTGCTGGCTTAGCCACACCCCCTAGACTCCTGATAGGGTCCTGCTCCCCTATTTGGTTCCACACCTCCAGCTTCCTGGTTGGCTGCTGTTCTGTAACTACAAGGCCATCCTGAAGGCCCAGGAAGCTGTGTGGATCAATTAATTATTAGAGCACGGGAGTACTTAACACATAGTTAATGTATGTTACACCCTCCATTATAAAGCCCCAACATTCTATTTGCTATAAAATTGACATGATTAAAGTTAGGATCATGTAATTTGTGGCAAAGGATCACTGGAGTAAGCGGGTCATTTTGTTCAAGTTTCAGCCAAATCGGTTGGATAACAGCTGAGATATTGCAGTTTGACAACTGCACTTTGAAAGCCTGTTTTTTTTTAAAGTTACACCATCTCAATCTCGGCAGGGTAAAGGGGTTTTGTGTTGGTAGGGAGGAAGTGTAAGCCTTTTAGATAATTCAAGGAGGCTGATGGGGTGTGCCTCTGGTTTACTTTTTGTAAATCCGGTTAGTAGTTTTTAAGTTATGACATCTTGAAAATTCAGTGTTAGCCTATGGATTCCATCCTGAGTGTGGAGTGTTTGTTAACATTCTATGTGTAATGCAGAGACTGTTTAAAAGCAGTCTTGAATACTGTGGACTACAACTCCCAGCAGGCACTGTTTGCCAGAGCCTATCAGTGCTGGGGAAAGAGAAGGAACTGCATTTCCCAGGGGGCAGTGTGAGTGACTGATCAGCCATGTTTAGAGCTGATCTGGTGGGGAGAGGCAAGGTCTGTGGAAGGGAGAGAGCTGAAGGTCATTCTGATCTGATCCTGCACAGCAGGCGCCTCAGCTTGGGGGCCAGGGATGCCGAGATAGGTAAACAACAGAGCTAGCTAATCCCACAGGAAGCTGCGTGCGTCAATTCATCTTCAGTTCCTTTGTGGTTACTGAAGACATGTGCTGCATCAGGCTGACTGATGGACCTGTGTTCCTCTGCCTGACCTGGTTTGCTTTGCCCCCTTGGACTGACTTTGCTCTGCTTCTATTGTTTTGGACCTGTCTTGATTTGTCTTCCTGGAGCTGATCTGGCCTGTGCTTATTTTGCTTTGCCTGCTGCCAGTCCTTTTGATTGCCTGCTTGCCTGGTTCGTTTCCGTCTACCTGTCCTCCTCTCCCTGCTTTATTTGCTAGTCCTCCGTCTGTCTTTGATGCCTTGGACCTGATCCTGCACCACTTTATGGACCCAATTCTCTCAGGATGAGTAAATTTGGATTTCTAACTTGCTGGGTGCTGCCACACGAGCTAGGGATGGCCTGATCCCCTACCAGCCCCAGGGTGGGCAGTCTTAGCTGCCACATTTTGGGCGGGCATGGGGAACCCAGGCGGACTGCTGTCAAAAGTCCCACCTCGCCCAGGGGTGGGCCAAGTAGCTAGCTGGTGACTCCCCAGTCCCACCCCATCCACCATTGCCTGACTCTCCCACTACCCTGCTCCTGGCTGTGATGTGAACGTGCCCTCCGCTCAAGACCCCGTGGCAGACCTCATCGCGGGACTAGACAGCATGGGACCAGCCCCTTAACCCAAACCAGGCAGCGTTACCCCAGATTGGGCAACGCTGCTATGTGCTGCGTCCCCGCCCTTTCTTGGCGGACGCAGCATGTAGCAACCAGCTGCCCACACTGCCCCAGGGTGGGGTGAACATCTGGCGGCTGCCAGCCATACGAGCTGCATCGCAGGAAAAAGCTGCCCAGTGTGGGGTAACACTGCCAAAATTGGGTTAGCATCTCATGTGGCTTCACCCACTGTTGCTAACTATCATAATGCAAGTGTAAGTCTCATGATACTTGATATTTTTTTCTTTAAAGTTCCAGTTAAAAGAGTCAAGAGATTATGAGACTTTAAGTTTCTTTTGTCCTCATGGGTGCAGAGAAACCCTTGAAAACATGAAGCAAGTGTATTCTAAATCCTCAAAAGCAGAAAGCAAATAGAAAGAACCCACAATCATTATTTAAAACTAATCTCATGATTTTTTTAATGTCATCTTATGATTCTGGGGGACTGATTTATGACTTTTAAATGTTGGGAGTGTCGATGATGGGATTGTCAATGCTATCGCTATTAAAGAAATTTAACTGTGAAAGTATGCATTTTTTAATGTATTCTTGTAGTCTTATGGGAAAATATCCTCTTATCTAGCCTACAGAAACTTAACAGCTGCCACTCATATCAAGAGCTTGAATGGCATGTTTCTGCCATGCATATTAAATTAATTGGGCTTGGATGACAGTCTTCCTAATGATAGTTGTCAAAGATTTCATAGGTTTGTGTGTGGCCATAATTCCTTTTAGCAAACCTGTTCTATACCTGAGTTGAGTGGTACAGCCCAGACTCAAATTTGTTATGAAGCTGCAGAATTACTAACTTGATGAAAACTTTCACCAACCGTCTCATCTCTCCAGGATATTTTCTGCCTTGCAGCAAATCACATACATTAATCTATGCGGTTTGATTTACTATGAAAATCCATCCTGGATAGGAAGAACTTGCATCATCCTAGCATTTTCAGGAAAACTGGTATGTTCAGTTGAACAATATTATGGATGACGGTAATATTTGACAATAATGTGTGTTCACGGTAAGGGATCCAGGCTTGGGTCTCAATGAGCTGTTTCTACTCCAGAAATAGCAGGGTCCCATGTATTCCCCCTCTCCTCAATCCCCCCCCCCAATTCTACAAACAGAATCGATGGGGGGAATTAATTAGTTTATGCAACTTCTGAATGCAGCTAAATTTCCCAGCATGCCATTTCATCCATTTTGAACAACTTAAAAATAAGCACAAATTTTATTTTCAAATTAAAATAAATATTTTATGTATTTTTATTTGTGAGGTATTTGAGGATTTGACCTCCAGATGATGGGTATGGGCTGCCCCTCTTCGGCGGTTTTATTTATTTTATTTTATTTATTTTACAGGATTTATATCCCGCTCTCTCCCACCACAGGTGGCTCACAGCGGCTAACAACAATACATATAAATATAATAAAACAATTCAGCTATAAAAACAATCAGTCAAACAACCCCCCCAACTTCTCCTTCTCCCTTGCCAAATGCCTGACGGAAGAGCCAGGTTTTGAAGTTCCTACGGAAGGCCGGGAGGTCCGGGGCCAACCATGCCCCCACTGGGAGGGAATTCCAGAGACGCGGCGCGGCCACCAAGAACGCCCTATCCTGCGTGGCCCCCCGGAGAACCCGGGGGACCTCCAACAAGGTGCCCCCGGATGACCACAGGGGCCGATCTAGAACCCGGGGGGGTGAGGCAGTCTTGCAGATAAGCAGGGCCCAGAACATGTAAGGCTTTATAGGTTAAAACCAACACTTTGAATCGGGCCCAGAAGACTATTGGCATCCAGTGCAGAGATCAGAGCACTGGTGTAATGTGCTTCTGGCAGCCCAACCCTACCAGGAGCCGGGCCGCCGCATTCTGCACCAGCTGCAGCTTCCGAGCCGTCACCAGAGGTAGCCGCACATAAATCGCATTGCAGTAGTCTAACCTAGAGGTAATAAAAGCATGGATGATCGTGGCCATGTCCGGAACCAAAACTAGTGGCTGAAGCCGCCACACCACATGTAACTGGTGGAAGGTACTTCTCGCCACAGCTTCCACTTGGAGATTCAGGCGGAGCTGCGCATCGAGGAGCACCCTCAGGTGCCGCACCTGGGACGTCAGTGGAGGGTAGACTCCATCAATCGATGGAGCTGTCACCTCCGCCGACCTACCAACTAGTATCACTTCCATCTTGTCAGGATTCAGTCGCAGTCGATTAGCCCTCATCTAGTCTCCCACAGCTGCCAAACACCGGGTAAGCATCAAGACAGCCGGACCTGGGTCGGTTGAAAATGAGAGGTATAGTTGGGTGTCATCAGCATATTGATGACACCTCACCCCGAACTCTCTGATCACCTCGCCGAGCGGCTGCATATACACGTTGAACAGGAGAGGGGACAAAACCGAACCCTGCGGGACCCCACCCGGGAGGTCTCGGTAAGATGAAAAAGAATCACCGAGTACCACCCGCTGAGCTTTTCCGGTCAAGAATGAGCAGAACCATTCAAAAACGATCCCGCCCACCCCTGCACTGTCCCACAGGCGCGTCACCAACATCTCATGGTCAATGGTATTAAATGCTGCTGATAGATCTAATAGGATCGATCAACCCCGGTCCTTTTCTCAGCGAAGGTCATCCACCAGGGCCACAAGTGCTGTCTCAGTGCCATGACCCAGATGAAAGCCAGACTCCAAAGGATCAAGATAACTGACACGGTCAAGATGCCCCTGGAGCTGCTGAGCCACTACCCGTTCAATAACCTTCCCTAAAAAGGGAAGGTTAGAAACAGGCCGATAGCTGGCAGGGGAGTCAGCGTCAAGCAATGGTTTCTTGAGCAGAGGCCGCACCACTGCCTCTTTGAGATAGCTCAGCACTCTGCCCTCCCGCAGGGAGGCGTTGACCACCCCAGCCAGTAATGGCCCCAATGTCTCCCGGCAGCTCTTAATCAACCAGGACAGGCATGGATCTAATTCACAAGAGGTGGCTCGAACAGCCCCAAGCACCCCCACCACATCAGCAGGTGCTGAAAGTGATCCCATAAAAACGGACAAGTCAGGGCTTCTACACCCTCTACCTCCTCCACTGCACTAAGTGCGACATCGAGGTTGTGGTGAATCCGGGCGATTTTATCCGTGAAATAATCCGCAAAAAGGTCACAGCGGGTGGAAGATGACTCAACCCCCGGGTTGAGGGAGGCCGGACTGACCAGCCCCTGCACCACCCAGAACAACTCTGCTGGACAGAATTTCACAGATGCTATGAGGGCAGCAAAGAACTCCCTCTTTGCTAGTCGTATAGCCACGGCATAGGCTCGTAAACTAGCTCTGTGTCACAATCTGTCGGCTTCAGTATGAGATCGACGCCACCATTGCCCTTCTTGTTTCAGGATTCACAGCTCCTCGGAGAACCAAGGAGGCCTGTGGGGCCGCCGCATGGGCAGCAGATGTCTGGGTGCCATTTGATCGATGGCCTCTGTCAGCAAGATATTCCATAACTTGATGAGGTCATCGATGAGACGGTCGTCAAGGTCAGAGGATAACTCCCCCAGAACCCCTAGAAACCACACCAGGTCCATCAGCCTCTAGGGGCGGACCATCCTAATAGGTCCCGCACCTTGCTGGGGGTAGACATGTGGTAGGAGGGAGGGCTGTAGGAGGTAATGATCCATCCATGACAAGGGCACCGTTGATATCTCTCCCATTAATGGAACACCCGCCTCAAGGCCAGTGCAGAACATGAGGTCCAAGGTATGTCTTCCAAGATGTGTCGGTCCGGTGACTCTCTGGGACAGGCCCATGGTTGCCATGGCGGCCATTAATTCATGCTCGGCTCCTCTGAGCATAGCGTTAGCATGAATGTTGAGGTCATCCAAGACTATCGTCCTGGAGGACCGCAGCACCACTTCCGACACTGCCTCTGCCAGAGCATGTAGGGAGGCTGCTGTACTGGTAGGTGCACAGTAAACCAGCAGCACTCCCCAACTGTCCCCCGCCAAATCAAACGCAAGGTGGAGGCCTTCAATGCCTACCATGGTCCGCACTGGATACCTCCTCACAGACCACTCCTCTTTAAAAATCATAGCTACACCGCCCCTCCCCCCCGTCCCTCCAGGGGGGGCGGGGGAGGGGGCGATGCTGCACAGAATACCCGGCCGGAACAAGATCAGCCAAGATAGGCTCCGATTCATTGTCCAGCCAGGTTTCCGTGATACACGTGAGATCGGCGGCATAGTCCAGTATTACTTCCTGGACTGTTGTTGCCTTATTCGCCACCGACCTCGCATTTAACAGCACCAAAATCGGGTTCTGGGTCCCCTGACCATGCTCCACTTGCTCATCTGTTGGGGGAGGGACCAGCGGGACATGCACTAAGCACCTGTCCCGCTTTACCACACTCACTTCCCGCCCCTGAGACCATATCTCCTCCTGTCTCTTATACACATCTAGATGTGTATAAGAGACAGACTTAAGAATCCTGGCTCTCCCTCTCTCACTGGGAGTCCCTCCTCCCCCTATCAAACATATGCCCCCCCTCTCCTGGGGAAGCTTCACCCCCATCCCCTTGTGTCTCCCCCCTTTCTCTCACCAAATTTGAGTACCCCTATTCTCCCCAACCCACTCTCCTTGCCTCCCTCAAAATAAACACCCCCCCATCCCACCCGACCCCTTTCAAACACAAATAATAGCACCTCCTACGCCTGTTATATTTAAAATTACTATACAGTTCTCCTCTGCACAGAACTCTTACATTCAAGGGAGATGCTGAGTTAAAAGAAGTTACCCTTCCCACGCACACTAATAGAAGCAAACACATGCCCCAAACACAATAAAACCACAGTAAAACCAACAACATATCCAGCTCAGACTCCCCAGGTCTCCTTAAGGGCCTCCATAAGGGCCGCACCCTTTGACCCGCGGCCCTTAGGTGTGCAGCCAATGGCACCCCTGCCAGCTTTTCACCTCCCCGCTGATGACACTCCAAGCGGGGTGGGACTTCTGGCCCCGTCCACCTCCTCATGCAGTGGGAGGGGGGCTATCAGCTAGTCTAGGGGCCAGGCAACAAGCCCTGCAGTACAACGCCAGTCAAGGGGGGGCTGGGGAAGCACCGAGCCCCTGAGGAGCCCCCCCCCCATGCTGTTTGCTGCTGCTCTGCTGCTGGTCTCTGCGGCACCCGACTTCTCCTCCCAGCTCTTGCTGCCAGCTGCAGGTGTGTAGCCCCGCCCTCCCAAAGTTCCAAGCAAGGGGTGGGGTGGGAAGGCAGCTGTCACTCACAGGGCTGGAGATGTTAGTCCCAGTGGGGGTTGGGAGACTCTAGCTCTTCCCAGTTTCACCCTCCTTCCAAACAGCCCAGGAGCCACTCTCCAGAAGTGCCTGTGGCGGCGGTGGAATCCTGGAGTCTTTTAAAGCCCCAGGAGGGGATCCCTAAATGGCCTGGGTCCCACATATCTGAAGGACCACCTTTCCTACCATGCTCCATTGCGACTCTTGTGGTCAACCGGAAGCATGCCCTTGTGGGTTCCATGTGCCAATCTTGTTCCTATAACAAGAGCCCCCAGAGAGGTGTTCTTGGTTGCTGCCCAAGTGTTGTGGAACTTCCTTCCCCATGCAGTCCGTCAGAGCCTGAGCATACTTCAGAGGCAGTGAAAAACCTTTGTTTTTCGCCAAATGTTTGGTGGGTGGGGATAGGGGTTCGGGTGGGTGAGTTTAGGACTGAGGGTAAGGTTTTTAAAGGGATTTTAATGTATTTTAAGTTTAAATAGTTTGTTGTGTTTTTTTTTAAATTTAGTTTAGTTTATTCCTTGTACTGGCAAACAGCCTTGACAAGTATGCAAATACACAACAATTTTAATATTATAGGCCGCTCTGAGTTTTTGGGAAGGGCGGGGTAAAAATTTGAATAAATAATTAAATAGAAGTGGGGATAGTGACAGAATAGTTGGTAGGTTTGCTGAAATAAATAGACAAAGCTGCCGATGATCTGGTATCTTGGGAGCCCTCTGTCAATGGTGATCCCTGCCAATATGAAGCAGCACCTTGACCTCCTGTAAGGAATAGGGGCTTTGCACCAGCAGCTCTGGGGTTTCCAGGTGGTACCCAGTTCCGTTAAGCTGCTGCCACACCTGAGCCTAGGCCCTAGATCTTGTGGAAGATCTCTGTTCCTTTCATGCCTCCTGCCCCCTACCAATTGGTTGTCTCTGATATATAGGCAGGGACCCATGTCAACTGTGTTGCTGCAATTTGCAGTGATTTTTGCAGAATCAGCCAATCCTCGCAGTGCCATGCTGAAATTGCAGTGAAACTGCAGTGAGGGCTGTCTGCAGGATCTTTAAATCCTGGCTCAGGCATAAACTTGTCACCTGACCCCAAACTAAAACTGCTGCTGCAGCTGACATCTGTCCGGGAGGTGTGACCATGACCCAAGGGTAAATAGGCCCTGTGGCGAAATGCCAGTAGGGGGTGCTATACAGCTGAGACACTCACCTCACTGTGTTTCTCCAAATCTCTGACCAGGGGTTTCTACAGCTGGCAAACCCCCCAAACCCCTAGTATTCCGCTGCCACCACCTGAGGGTAATTCAGAGGGTGTTCACACCCCTCAGGACATGTGAACCCACAAGCTATAAACCCCACAGCTTCCCAAGAGCACTCCCCTTTCCTGGCACTCTGTTCCTGTGATTTCCTCCTCTGCGTTGGAGGCAGATCCCCAGAGCTACCCACAGGAGGCTTCCCTTGGTTCCAAAGCTGTTGGCCCCTAGCCAAATAGGTAGATTTCCCCCTCACTCCTTGCCTTAGTAGCGAGGCTTGGCCACCCGACCCAAAGGAGGCGTTTAATGGTCAGCCAATAACACACACACACACACACACACACACACACCCAGTAGGGTAAAAAGAAAACTTAGACTTTACTGGTACATATAACAAAAAGAAATAAAATAATAGAACTAGGGGTGATAACCCTTTGAGCAATCAGAGTCAGTCCTGTGGACATAGTAGCCCGTTTGAAGAGTGTCTTCCTATAACTGTAGCTAGCAAGTACTCACTGGTTTTGATCAGTTCTCCACGGGATGGTTTTCCTATGGGGTCCAAGTTCTTCTTCTGGCAAGGCCAGAGTTACTGTTAAGTCATATAGTCCATGTGTGCCTCGAGGCAGGGAGGTCACCACCCTAGCAGCGTCTGCTAGAAATCTCTTTCAGCGAGTCCAGAGAGAGAGTCAAAATGCCCATCCTGGTCATTTTAAAGGCATCCTTGACCTACGTTCTGATTTGTCCAGCAGGGTCAGCTGACTGCAATCCAGCAGCCCCTCTCCTATGATTCGATCATCCCACGTCACCTGTCTTAGGTGTAGCGTTCCGCCCCCTCTTAGGAATTCCAGGAATGAGGAAGTCCTGAACAGGTGCTTATTGAGGCCTGGGCTTTGGCTGAGCCAAGCTTGCAGTTTCAGCAAAGGGGGGTTAGAGGGGGGTCTTTGTCAGGGCAAGGGCATTTTGCCACAGGCCCCTGGGAGATTAATTGTGGGTGGATGGGATCTGAAGGCCCTATGTTTGGGTGAGGGAGGCCTCGGGTTTTAATATGAGGTGGGAATTCTGGGGTGCTGAAATTCCAGAGGATTTGAGTCATGTTTGATCAGCAAAGTTGTGATTCTATGTCAAACCTGTTGCAAATTTGCTTCCCAGCATGCATAGTTATGCAAATCAAGATAATTATGCAAATATTAATGCTCGTCGTGAATTTGCAGAATTTGGCTTCACTGGTTGCAGAATTTAAGATTTTTTGGTGCAGTGAACTAGGGGTTCTGTGGCCTGTTGCCAGTAACAGGAAATGGCATGGAACAATATTTCCCATTATGCTCTAGAGCTGAGCTTGTTTTTATTTATTTATTTAGCTTATACCCCAACCCTCCTGCTAAAGCAGCTCGGGGCAGCTAACAAACATAAAATACAATTAAAAATATAATAATAAAACAAATATAATATAAATACCCAGAAAAACATTCTTGTCCATGGATGCAGTCAAAAGCACATAAATCCCCCCTCCCTAGCCCAGTCCCCCCACCCTTCACCCATCTCCCTCATCGAACGCCTGGTGGAAGAGTCAGGTCTTACATCCTCATTAAAAGGAGCGGTGGTTCGGGGCCACCTGGCAGAATTCCACAGCCTTGGGGCAGCCACTGAGAACGCCCTCTCCATAGTCGCCCCCCGGGATACCTGGGGGACTTAGAAAAAGGCGCCTCACCTCAACCTCAGGGGTCGATCCAGGGAGTGAGGCAGTCCTGCAGGTAGATAAGGCCTTGGCCATGTAGGGCTTTATAGGTAAGCACCAACACCTTGAATCGATCCCAGAAGACTATAGACAGCCAGTGCAGAGAGTGGAGCACCGGTGTAATGTGCTCGCGGCGGCCCATCCCTGTGAGGAGATGGGCTGATACATTCTGCACCAGCTGCAGTCTCCAAATCATCACCATGGGTAGCCACACACAGAGGACGTTACAGTAGGCTAGTTTTGAGGTGATGAAAGCATGGCTGATTATGGCCAGGTCGAATTCCGAGATATATGGCCGAAGCCGCCGCACCAGATGTAACTGGTGGAATGTACTCCTCACCACAGCATCCACCTGAACATCTAGGTGGAGCTGAGAGTCGAGGAGCACTTCCAGACTACAAACCTGGGGGACCAGTGGGGGACAAATCCCATCAATGATGGGAGATGCCACCCCCACTGCCTTCCCCAAAAGCATCACCTCTGTCTCGTCAGGATTCAGCCTCAGTCAGCTCGCCCTCATCCGGTCCCCCACAGCCGCCAGACACTGAGTAAGCACCGAGACTGCTGGGTCTGGGTCAGATGAAAACGAGGGGTAGAGCTGGGTGTCATCAGCATATTGATTTTGCCTTCCTGATCTGTTCTTGTCCCTGAGCCCATTTCTGATCCTGAGCCCAATCCTGTCCCTTGGTTCCCTGCTTTATTTGCCCTTCAGCACCGCCTCTCGATCAGATCCTGCAAGATCACCTAGGACCTGAACCAGCAGTGGAGAACTTCAGGTCCAGGGGCCAAATGTGGTCTGTGGCTAGTTTTTATTTGGCCCCTTTCCAGTTTCTGGAGATGGCCCCTGGATCCAGTTCCTACCCCCAAGCATGGAAAGACAGAGCTCTGGGGAAGGGAGCAGAGAGACTGGGTGTTTTTAGGCAAGCACCTCCCCACCCATCATGCATGTTGCAGGGCCGTATTGGTGCCCTATCCAGCTCTGCAACATGGGTGAGTAAACGCTTGTGTAAAAACACCCATAGACACAGTCCTGAGATGGACCCTGTAACAGGGTAGGGCCTTGAGGGGGTGGGTATCAGTGGGCTTCAGCCCCAAAAGACCAAGGCCCACATGGGAATTAGCTCCACAGTGTCTTTTATTTAGACAGCATATGTCCTCCCCCAGATATAAATAACCTCTTACATACAGTCCGTAGCTAGGCAAGAGCACTTTGGGGTTCTCAGTTCCACCCAGATCTAGCCCTCACCTCTGGGCTGCTTCCACTCAGCACCTGTTTCCCCACAGTCTCTCTAGGGGCTCTCCCTAGCTCCTCTCTCTCCATCCCCTTGTTTGACTGAGCCTACTCAGGCTTTGGGCAGTTCTAACCATCTCCTATGACAGCTGATCCCACTTAGCCCTTAACTCTTGGGCTTCTAGTGGCTCCTAGTTTTTCTCTTAAAAGGCCAGGTGCCCAAACAGCCTGCTCCCTGCTGCAGACCCATATCATAGATCCATGATCTGGACTCTCCCTTTCCTTCCCCGGGCCTGACTGCACCCCTTAAACACCCCTACCACCAACTTCTATGCTGCCCTCCGAGCTTGTGCTAACTTTCAAAATGGCCCCTGGGCGAGAAAAGATTGTCCACCCCTGACCTGGACATTGTTCCTGACAGCTCCTTTTGTAGATCAGATCCCCTGAACTTACGAGAAGTGCTGATTCGGACAATTTTATGAACCAGTTTTGTTGCGGTTTGATGTTTTTCTGCTGGCTAAGTATGAGCTACTCTGTGTCTGAAATATCTCTATCACTGACAAAGATCAAATTATCAACTTGGAGATCAGAAAATATATCAACTTTTTAACTGTATTTTTCTTCTGAAGGATCTCCAAGAGAAAACAGTTTCACTCCTGATTTTTTGGTGGTGCTTCGGGCATGGGCATGGGTGAGTGGTGCATCCACGCACCACCTTCACACAAGCAGCTGGACGCGTGGTTGGTAGGGGGCGGTGTCTGGATGCATCTCATTTAAAATCACTCATAGATACTGCCACCTGAAACGTTGGCACAAGGTCATATTTACCTAGAAGTAAATTACTCTGCCTTATCCCACGGGGGTGGTGGTGTTACCACACGTTAGTGCTTCATGTGAATGCTTGTATCAGACAGTTTCAGCTGGTGCAAAAAGTAGCAGCCTGTCTCGATGACAACCTCCCACCCCAGTGCCCCACTCGCTGCAGTGACTGCCTGGTTGAAGGTCTGGGTCCTGATAATAATTCAAAGGCATTCATTGATTGGACTAGTCTAAGCTAGTCGAGAAAGTCTCTCTTTAGCCGTGACTTCCTTGCAGAACTCTCTGCCCCTGGATCAATGAACCTGTCACCCAATTGCAAGAAGATGGCAAAATAAAGGGAATTGCCACAACAGCTGGAGGGGAACTCTGGAACTCGCTTCCGCAAGAGATAAGAATGGCACCAGAACAAAGGCCGCCAGAGCTCTTCTAAAAGGGCTCAAGATCCAGACAAGCATGTAACAAGGTGCGGTTCACCAACAGTATGTGATGTCCTTGTAGAACCAAACACCACTCTCCACCCACCCCCCAGTCACTCACTTCGTGGGAATTAGCTCAGTCCTTCATTCTTTAGCCAGACAACCGCTGACTATTGCTCACAGTTCAGTCCTGGTACGTATCTCCACCATATACAGTTCCTAGCCAGGCAACAACCCTCTGGCTCGCTTCAGAGATTATCCAGTTAGCCAGGCACAAACCCTTTGGCTATTACTCACAGTCTTTCGACTCTGGGCTGCTGGTTCATTTGCCTCCCCCCACCAGCCCCTCTGGCTCTGTTAACACCCTCTGTGCATTCCCAAGTAACCCCTCTGGGTGTGGCTTGGTTCTGGAAGCGGCGCTCAGCTCCTGCTTTCCCAACAGTCTCTCCAGTCAGTCAGCAACCTCCCTAGTGCTGGGGTCTGGCTCAGGCTTTGTACTCTTGGGCTGGCTCTAGCCATGCTCTTCCACAGCTGCATTAGCTCAGGCACTGGCCCTCAATCTGCTGAGCACCTGTAGCCTCATTAGCCCAATGCCCTGGGCTGGCACTAGCTCTCTTAAGGGACCAGCCGTTCGTCCAGGCTGTGCCCTGCCACAGAGCATCAGGATGTTTCTCTAACGTGCTGCAAAGTAAAGGTGGGGGGAACCTTAGGCCTGGGGGCCAAATGCAGCCCGTGACAAGCTTTAACGTGCCCCCTGGATCCAGTATCTAATCAAACACAGGATCCCCAAGCACTGAAAAACTGAGCTCTGAGTAAGGGAGCAGAGATGAGGATGTACACACAAGGATAGGGGACAGATCCATGATCGGGACCCTCTAGAGTGCACCCCTTAAACACCCCCTCCCACAACTTCTATGCAACCCTTGGAGGTTGTACTAATTTTCAAAACAGGCCCTGGGAGGGGAAAAGTCTCCCCACACCGGATGTATAGCCAGGCCGTGCTTTCAGATTCACAGAGTTTGACATCTGTTTCAGAAATTGTTGTAGCCTTCTCCCTAGTTCCAAAGGCCATTGTTCAGAGAACTGAGATGCTCAAAAAGGTACATTTTTCTGCCTGATGTCCAATGTAGACAAAACACAGATACCACTCGGCTCTGAAATACTGTAGCAATGTTGGGAAGTAACCTTGGTGCTTTGTTGGAGAAGGTATTTGTGACTGTCTATCCTGCAGATGGCAGTAGGAACCAGCGTTTTGCTTTAGGAGCACCACTGGCAGGAGAATTCAGTAATCTGCTGGTCTCTGGGACTGGGACGGACTTCTTGTTTAACTAACTGGAATAAAGAATAGAAGGAGAGCTGCAACAAGTAAGAACAGTACACTTGTCACTGGGATCGGGGTCCAACTCTTCATCTAGGCTGTCCCGCGGATAACGGGACAAATTCTGTGTCCCATTATCCCCAAATGACTGTGTTGCCCCCTTTCCCCCATGACAGCGTTCATTTGAATTTCTAGTATCTGAATCAACATGAAAATATTGACTCATTGGTACCCGATTATGATGACCCAATTCGGGTTCCCGATGTCCCAGGATGTCGACTTCTGGTCCTGAGCCTTTTGGTTTTCTGTCCCCTCCCCCTTTTTTCCCATCCTGCTGTTCTGGAAATTACCAATTTTCAGGTAACTGGGTACCCAACTGGTGATCAGGTGACCTGTCAAATACCTGGCACAGGACTTGAAAATGTGGGTATTATCTGCTCTGAATGGAATTCAGAGATTTTACTCTATTCTGTGCAGGTCAGATCACACCTGAAGTCCTGTGTCCAGTTCTGGGCACCGCATTTTAAGAAGGACTTTGACAAATTGGAACAGGTTCAGAGGAGAGCAATAAAGATGGTCAGGGATCTGGAACCAAGTCCTATAAGGAAAGGTTTATTTAATGTATTTTAGAAATGTATAACCCACACCCATCCTGCCTCAGGCACCTCGGGGCAGCTAACATGATTTAAAAAACATAAACATATAACAATATAAAATTAATCATAAATAAATACAAACAGTGGACCTAAAAACATCTCCCCCCCCCCCCAACCCAGCCCCACACCCACTACCCGTCTCCCCCACCAAATGCCTGATGGCACAGCCAGGTCTTACGCTGTCGACAGAAGGAGGAGGAGAGGAGAGGAAAGGTTGAAGGAGCCAGGTATGTTTAGCCTGGAGAAGAGAAGACCAAGGGGAGACATGATCGCCGTCTTCAAATATCTGAAGGGTTGTCACATAGAAGATGGAGAAGACTTGTTCTCTGTTGCTCCTGAGAGCAGGACTAGAACCAATGGGCTCAAATTACAAGAAAGCAGATTTCGGCTAAACATTAGGAAGAACTCCCCAACAGTGAGAGCTGTTCGACAGTGGAACAGACACTGCCTAGGGCGCTGGCGGACTCTCCTTTGCTGGAGGTTTTCACAGAGAGGCTGGCCGGCCATCTGTCAGGGATGCTGCAGCTGTGGATTTCCTGCACTGAGCAGGGGGTTGGACTAGATGACCGCAGAGGTCCCTTCCATCTCTGATTCTATGATTGTGATACTGTTAGTATTATTTTCTGTCCTGCGGATAAATGGTGATATCTGCTTTGTATCAACTGTTGAGTCTGTGTGAGATCAGGAGGACTAGTGTTGAGCAAAGGAAACCGTCATTTCTACAGCGCTAATAGGCACATGGAGCACTTTACAGTCAGTTTTTCAGAGACAGGTCCCTACCCAGTGGGCTTACAATCTAAGATGGACAAGGATGAGGGGAACACACAAGGGAAAAAACAGACCCACAAACACATATTCCCATTTTACAGATGGGGAAACTGAGGCTGAAAAGGTGTGACTTGACCAAGGCCACCCAGTGAGTTTATTGACTAGGGTGAGATTTGAACCTTGGTGTCCCAGGTTCAAGTCCAGCACTTTATCTACTACACTACACTGGGAAAACCTGGTTTACCAGTTGTAGCCCCTTTTTGTTCCCTTGCCTCCTAAAAGGGTGAAATTACCGGATTCATTTAGCTGCATTTGACTCTTCAAATATGTAGCAGGGGTCAGATTTAAATGGATAGAAAAGAAAGGGAAATGGAACAAGTGTAACTGAACGTATGCCACCCAGGGCTGGCCTTACAATATGCAGGCCTAGGGCAGGGAACAAAGGCGGGGCCCTATTCTTCCCGGCTTGGTCTGTGATGGCGTGCTATCTGGGCCACAGGCCTGGGCTTGGGCGGCAAGTGCGCCTAGGGGTGCTCCCCGGCTCAGGGGGCGCTCCCCAGCGTGCTCCCCAGGCCTGGGCTCAGGGACAGGCCTGGGGTTGGGCGGCCGACGGATCTAGGGGTGCTTCCCAGCTCAGGGGGTGCTCCCTGGCTCAGTCTGGGGGCGGTTCACTACCCAAGCCTAGGCTCAGGGACAGGCCTGGGCTCGGTGGCTGGCGGGCCTGGGGATGCTCCCCAGCTCAGGCAGCGCTCCCCGGCTTGGTCTGGGGATGGCATGCTACCCAGGCCTGGGCTTGGGGACGGGCGGAGGGGTATTTTGGATCACTTACCTGATCCGCTGCTGCTGCTGCCGGCCTGGGCCCCGCACTGGGTTCAGAGTCTTGGGTGGGACGGGAACTGCGGCAGCAGATTAAACCTGCCGCCACGCTGCCTGCCGCCAATGGAGGTTCCGCTGGCCTCCTCCGCTGCCTGGCTGTCTCGACCAAGGGGAATGACGGAGGGACTCCGCCTCTCCCACATTTCCCCTGGCTGAGACTGACGCTGTGTTCTCACCTGTGGCAGTGGTGGTGGCGGCAGTGGGGAGGGCCAGGGAAGACGCGGCAGTGCGGAGGAGCCAGCCGATGGGGAAAGAGCCGGTGCGAACGGGGATCTGCCGCAGCTTCTCTCGCGCATGTCAGGGCAGGATTTTGCACCCTGACATGCGCAGAGAAGCCGCGGCAGATCCCTGTTCGCACCAGCTCTTTTCCTGTCGGCCGGCTCCTCTGCGCTGCCGCGTCTTCCCTTGCCCCTCCTGCCACCGCCGCCGCAGGTGAGAACACAGCCAGACAGGCATCCGGGGGGGGTGGCACCCACAGACTGAGGGAGAAGCGGGGCCTCTGCCTCTCCCTCACTTCCACTGGCCCCCTCCGCTGCCTGGCTGTCTCAGCCAGGGGGAATGAGGGAGAGGCAGAGGCC